>JAAVUH010000115.1:0-34074 GCA_014899045.1 Fusarium palustre | reverse complement strand
GGACAGGCTGGAGGGGGAGGGGGGCAGGGGGGAAGGGGGGGGCGGAAAGGGAACAGTGGGCGCGAGAAAGTGGGCAAGGGACGGGGTATAAAAAGCTGCTGGTAGCGAGGGTAGAAAAAAAAAAGGACGCTGGGGGGACAGGGCCTAAAGATAGATCGAGGTACTAATGGGAATGAGTGGTAAGGTAAAAAGGTATGGTTGAGCCAGAGGTGGCGACGTAGGTGTATGTAGGTGCAGGTGCAGGTGCAGGTGCAAGTTTAGGTGAAGGGACGGGCAAGCCGTGTTTGGTCAGGCTTCGTTTCTTCAGAGGCGATGATTGCTTTGCTGACTGATCACGTAGGGACGGGGCCCAAAGTGATGGACTTTTTGAAAGGAAGCAAGGCAGAGCAGACAGAGAATGAGAGAGTGAAGGAGGGAGGCAGGAAGGGTGAAGTCGTTGACTTGACGAGTGTGCGTGTGCGTATGCGTGCGAACGTGAGTGCGGCAGGATGCGCTATGCTACGCATGCATTTACCAGCATGGATTGTTTGGGTAGGAAGGTTTTATTATTTTGTCTCTCTCTTTTTCTTCCTTTTGGTTTTTGATTGTCTCCCGCCCGTTTCTGCACCTCGGGCTATTGACGTTTGGATGCCAGTGATTTGCAGTGGAGAAGCAGTTGTAGTCACCTTCTTGCTGGCTTTGAATTAAGAAAGAGGCTGGCTATCCACGCTCTCAACTTTGATGCCGGGGCGAGCTTTTTTTTTTTTTTGATTCAGAAGGCCTCGAAAAAGCCAGGGGACAAGACGACGGGTACCCAGGCGTGTACTCGGTGCTAGGGGAGTGAATGCTCAGGGAGTGCGGGCACGGGGCTGGCACCAAGCGGGTCTGGAGGGGCGGGGTGCTGGCTTGATGGGGCACGCTCGTGACAGCCCATCAACAAAATGTAGCCAGAGAAGACGCAGGATGAGAATAAAGGCGTGCTGGAACTGACAACAATTAAGGAATTCTGGAAAATAGAAGCACAGCAAAAGGGGAGGGGGAGGGGAAACGCATACAATTCACAGCAAGGTTGGCGGACTAAAGAGACATAGATTGAAGGACTTACTATGTGCGATGCAGGCGACACGAAAAATGATGACGATATCGCTTAGTTGGGAGTCAATTGTGCTGGTGACCTCGAGATCTCAGGTATGTAGTCGCGGCAGCTAGTACCGAATATCGTGAGATTCGTGAGGCTTTCGAATCAATCAAGCAATAATGTGACAAGGGCCTTCTGTTCGTTGGAGAAAGACACAGGTGTAATCAGAACGACTTGTTATGTATGAGGCACGGTGGTTCAAGGTTGCTGGGCAAGTGTTCATGTGAGAGCAGTCGGGTGCGGTGCAGTAGCTGTAGCTGTAGCTGTGCTTCTGGCGGCGTACGTGGTGATGCAGCGGGTAGGTACTGTAGCAGTGGCACAGGCGGTATAAACGATAAGATGAGAGACGAGCGAAGCCACGGTGAGGCCCCTTTCTTTGTTTCTGGGTGATTGAGTTGTCGAGGGTTTACAGATAACGGCGTGGAAGACGGCAGCAAGCGTTTGGCAGTTAAGGTAGGCTGAGGCTGAGCTGAGAAGCCGCTCGAACGGACAGATGCGATGTGCTGTATACGAAACGATAGGATACGATATAGCCCAGAACGAATTCTTAGACCAGGGGAGAGTATGAAAGCCCTCGAGGCATTCTAGGAACGGTGGACGAAGTCAATCAAAGATGATGGCAGAAGAGGAATGTTTGACGTCTGGTGGTGGAATGAGCTGGGCCGGCCTGAATTGAGCCTCGTCTATGTTGGTTCTAAGCTTGCTTGCTTGCTGAGAAGCTGTTCTGAATAGGACTTAACCACCTAACAACCTGACTGCTAGAGCTTACGAGTAAGTAGGTAGGTACCTACTTACTACGCATCAAGTGACCTAAGATGACACTGGAAAACAGCGCCTTGACGGTACTCTTTGATCTGAAAGACACCTAATTTCGGTACATTTGTACTTACTACCGCATGTACCTCAGTACCTGGCACAGACTGTTCTGTAGTAAGACCTAGAGGTGGTGCTAGAAAGCGTGCACGGGGCGACTATGCGGGGCGGTTTTCTACTTAATCGACAGAGTGACGGCATGGGCGGGCCTGGATAGAGAGTGGTGAGACGTCAATGAGCACCTAACTATCTAGCCAAGTAGGTATGTAAAGTCCAGAGAAAATGAACCGCTTCCATTAGCTTGAGCTACCTATGCTAGGTAGTTTACTTTATGCAGGTTAAGACCCGTTGTCTGCACAGTCTTGTAAAGTAAACTGCCTTGAGGTGATGGAAAAATTGACTCGTGCCTAAGCTAAGGGCCAGAAATAAAACTGAGCAAATTAACGGTTTGATCCTGCGTAGGTTGACTGAGTAATTTTATCGCTAATGGTCTTGACAGTTATTTTTTTGACACTCCGGGGAGTGCACCGGGAATGTCAAGAAGGGGAAAATCTTAGGTTGGTGTGTGAGGGGTTAATGAGCCAGTAAAGGTATTCGTAGCTAGCTGGAAAGAAAGACAGCACTCGTTCCAGAACTCCAATGTGCATATTTTGATTGTTGATGCACTGTGGTTTCGGATATGGGAGGTAGAAGATGACAGCTATTCATAGCAGGGGTCTTGTATCGTGAAGATACGGAGAGAACATGAGATTGAATATGCGTAGGTACCTTAGGTAGAGAATTTGAATAGTGTGGTGGTGGGGGAGGGTACAGTATGATACTTGCTTTTGCAGAGGCTCTATGTAGGTACTCACCTCTTCAGTAAGCAGATCTCATTAAAGAACGGCTTGAACCGACCACACGGGGATTTATTTTTGGAAAGGGACGCTCCTTGTGTCTCGAGAGCCGCGTCGCTACCAGGACCAAATCAATCGCGGACCATTGGACTTGGATCTCGAAGCAATTGTGTGAAAGTCTTGTGAGCAATCCGATGCCCATTCGGAGGACCCGCAGCATTGGGCTTGCTCATGTGCCCATCTTGAGACGGGTAAGGTCGAGGAGAACTTCCTAGGCAAGGTACCCAAGCGCTAAAGTCTGGCAGGCGAGACCTCTACCATCCCATGGATGTCATGCCACCGCGTACTTGGCTTTCCTGGAATTGGGCAGATCGCGTCGGGTCTGGGCAGCCAAGATGCCTCATGGTAAGGTACCGACGCAGCAGGTCAGGTTTGAGTCCATTCAGGGAATCGATGTCGCTAATTTTGAGTTGTACAATAATACCCAATTTGTCTAGCTATTCCTGAAATGGCTCGTCGTTGACCATCCAAGGGTATCACGATCCATACTGTACCCTTGACAGATTGGATCCATATCGGTGAGACGAAATGATCGGTTTGTAGGGAAGCAATCCATATGCCTGCCGAATCGCTTGCTGCATGACAATTAGCCTACCCTTGAAAATCTTCGGACAACAATAGTGCCAATTCTTGGGTACTTGCATTTCGCCGTGAACTGCCTGCCTTACCAAGAGGGTACATATCAGAATAGTGGTTCGAGTTACGTGAAACAAGTCCGGTCGAAGACGTCCTTGCCTACAGAGTAACTACATGATACGGCTTATAGACGGACAAGGGAAGGTGAGAGTCAAATGGATTATCTAGTGGGTAGTAGTAAACCTCGATTGCCTGATATGTCGCGTTGCACCTGCACACCACACTTTTTTTTTTATTCAGGTTGACCAAGAAAATCGTTATGACCCTTAAACGTTGGTAGGGACCTGTATTAAAAATCAATTACCCATGCCAATATACACATACGGCAAGACGTGACTACCTAGCGAATCTCAAGCAATCGAGCTTCCGTGTCAATTTTGATTCGATTTTAAAAGGCAAGCGAAGGACCAAGACACAAGAGATCTACAATCTTGCCAAAAGGAAACCTGCAACTCCGTATCGGAATAGACATCACATCTGGACCCTTGGGTAGGCTTGGTAGAAGCACTGACCATAACCTGCAAGTCAAGGTATCGCCAAAGCCACATGGTGTCTTCATTATTAACAACATACGAATACTAAGGCAGGCAATCCGAAAGTCTCCCACCAATTGGGAAAGCAATAATTCCATGAGCGCAGCCGGCAAAGGATTATTGACTACGTTTCCTGTATACCTGCAGTATCAGAATCCATTGCCATCCAAGGAACTTTGATTCGTATGATATTGAGAACAGGGCCCGACTAGCACAATACGCCAACACCTAGTCAGAGCCTCAGAGGTCACGTCACGTCACCTCGCTCTCCATCTCACATCGCCTCAGCTCAAGATTACGGCTATATCAAAATAGGTTATTAATGGCAATCCTAAGAGTCAATGGCACTTAATAAAAAACAAAAATAAAAACTTGTTAGGGAAACAGACTGAGCACAACTATTGAGTCAGTGATTCGGCTATATATGCATCGGCACTGTAACATATGTTCAGGGATCACTTAGATCCATCCTCCAGGTAGTCAGTTACCACTATACCTACCTACCTAGGTAGTTATCGATCAAAAAGCAGCATTGGTGATCTGACAAGGGACATGTCGGGCAGAGCAGAGCAGACTGCAGCTCTCTTCCATGCACCTCCCCTGACAGTCAGAGTGGTCCAAGCTGACCCGGTCTCGGTTGGTTCCCACCTGATACAGACACACACAGAGCCAGAACTCGAGATGATGGACATTTTACTTTACACAGAAGTCACTGAGCACATGCGCCTGCGGGGCCGTGGCACGGCGAGGCTGGGTGGAACCCTGACGTCTGAAGCTCTGGAACCTCAAGATCCAGAAATCAGGTGTCCAATTGAACTTATGCTTGCTGTTGCAGTTGTCATGCCCTAATACACCTCCACAGAAACTTGCATCTCTGCGATATCCTCCTTGCCAACAGGCTCGTCTCAACTATTGAAGCTGCAATGGATAAGAACCTTCAAACCTTCACCATCTGATAAACCTCTCACACTGGCGCATGGCATACATCAGCTTGTCTTTGGGTAAAATCAATTTTTTTTTTTTTTTATAAAAAAAAAAAAAAAAAAAAAAAAGGTTTCATCACTACATAGGCGGGCGACTCGCTGTCCCGCCATAGCCCTAGGTAGAGCCATCAGTGGCCAGTGATGGTTGGATGTCAATGGGTGGTGTAGAGGCGTGATCGAATGGTGCTCGATGTGGACCTACCTTACCTATACATGGTTACTAAGTGTCGACACCAACGGTGATCTACCTGCGGCCAATGAAAGCGCCGGCAGACGTCATGCTACCCATGAACGTCATCTGTCAAGACCAACGGCACAGACAGTACCAAGCTACGACTTGCTAGTGGGTTGAGTTGAGTTGGACTTGCAGTAAGTACAGTACATATGTACGAGTTAAACGCATCGGCACGGGCAATAGATCTTGCAAGAACGGGACGGAGCTGCCCATGCCGTTTTGGCATGCCATGACAGGCAATCAACAAGGTCGCGCCAAAAGCCGATGCGGCCACGGCACATGGGCGACTAGCTACGCGATATCTTGATGACGCTCTGCTCAAAGAACTGAGGACTCGGAGACCATCAAGCCCCTGGCACCAAACACCTCCACTTGGAGCGAAGCTGACCACGGGTCAATCAATGGGCGGTTGGCCACCACTCACGGGCTACCGGTCGCGGAAGCTGGAGCTTTCCAGGTGGTGGGCAGTCATGCTTAGTGGGTAGGCTTTGCGGAATGCAGATGGTCATGAGACCCTCGTATGCAACGCTAATGACCATGGCCGAGTTTTAAGTTCATGAAAGCGCAAGACCCATTTGTTCAACAAAAGGGAAAAAAGGGGTCCCAAGTCATGCTTGAACCAATCATTCAGTTAGTCAAATCCATCAAAACAAATTTCAAGCTCTGAACTCTTGAGTCTTGCTATCGTCAGGAACCAACCAACAGAGTTTGAATTCAAAGCGGCCTGAGGAGTCGTTTCCTTCAGCATACGAGCCAATGGTTCGCCACACTATCGTCAATTAGCTTCACTGAGGCTCAACCGACAGGTTGAAAGCCGCAATTCCTTGACTGCCCAGATCGTCGAGCGCACTATAACATGGACGCTAACTATCTTTATGTACTGTACACAAAGCTAGTATTCGTTTTGAGCATATTACAGTCACGCCGCAGTGTGATTTGGTGTTGTCCGGTTTGAATCTGACACGCCTTCCGGCTGCGTCCAAAGCTACAAGGAAATGTTAAAGCCACCAAGCATACATGACTTCTCGGGCATCTGTTGGCCCCATATTCCGGGCCTCGAAGCTGTAATATCCTCAGCCAGTGTCACCTGACGTTAGTCAGGTTGGAGCTAAGCATCGAACTACCAAGGCAGCTCGGAGCTACCAAATACTATGTAACAAGTTGTGATCGGGCTATGAGGATTGTTTGGTGAGCTTGCTGATGAGCTTCGCAGATCAGGGCCAGATAAGATAAAGTCAAAATGCCTGTCGAGTTGGCATTGCAAGTGCAGTCGCTGTTTAAACCACCAAGCCGCGTCAAATAAAGGCTGATTCTTGCTTCTGCCCAAACTTCCAAACCAAGGCACAGCAACTAACACGGAATCCCTTCCGGAGAAACTCAACTGTTTGACCTACTTCTCTTCTGAGGCCGATCCAACAAAACGTTGACATTCCAAGGAGGATATAAATCACAAATAAACATATATTGGAAACAACAGCCATCGACCAACCAATAATGACTCTTTCCATCAAGACCGCTCCAGTAATTCTCTTCATGTCTGATGCCAACCTCACTGTATCTTTGCATTTCGTCAAGCAGTGTGAGTCAAGCAATGTGAGCTTTCGAAATGCCATTGAGTGTTGGTAAGCACTGTGTGCATATGGTGGTGTAATGCCAGTTTAGTCTCCAATATCATGTCTTGCCCTACCGTGACATGTATGGTACCACTTATGCAATCTATCAAGAGGCACATCGTAACAGATTTATAACAGATTCGGGTGCAGGATAGCCATTGTTTACGGCATGGAAGTCAACGTCTCCAACAGTTTATCATTACACTAACAGCACTGTGGTATTTGTGGCATTGCAGAAAAGTCAATCATCGTTGGTCTGTCTAAACCGGGCTTTTCGTTATACAAGGCCTCTCCAAACCCCTCGCAAAACTCGACAAGGATCATTGTTGGCTCCGGCGATTCATGACACAAGCCCAGATAAGATCCGTGACACCCAGTTTCCCTAGTCGAACTTCCAGGTGATATCTATGTAGTTGGCTGGCTTAGATAGGCTCTTGTCACCTTTGGTTCGCAGCGCGGCACACTGAAACGAGCTGTGCCGAACTTGGTTGGGTCTCAGCTGTCACAGAGAATTGGATTTGACAGTCCAGATTGTCGAGCCCTCTGTTGCGCTTAACTCGGACATGACCAAGCGTTGTTGCAGAAGACAAAATCTTACTATATAAGAAGCAGGCCACTTCGTGGAGCTTGGTTCTTCTCGTGACTTGTGTGTACCAAAGATACGCAACAAACGATTCATTTGCTGTCCTCGATGATTGCTTTCAGATAACCATACAATAACCTGGTCACCAAGATCTATGATTAGCATGATGAAGGCCATACGGGCAGCCACCGCATACCTTGATTCGTTGAGGCATGTAATTGGAGAATGTACCAGGTCGAAGCCACCTCACGAAGAATGAGCCAGCTTGCAGGCTTGAGACATGGGACGGCAAGTCCATTTGTCCTCAATCTCATATACGCACTGGCTATTCATTGAGTAGTAATTTTGGCCAGTCCATGAATACAAGTGACCGAGGCACTCTTGAAATGGATGGACACACTTCGCCGTTCCTGATGTCAAAAGAGCCGAGAGCACCTCCTTTTGCTCCTCTTGCTCCTCGCTATACACAAGAACTACCCGGCTGATATGTCTCTTTTGCAAGAGATTTTGCAGACATTCATCTACCACTTCAAAGATGGCGTGTCAATCCTGAGGACTTGAGCCATCTCCAGGTATCTCAACTCACTCTGGGTTGACAGTTTCGCCCGAGCCAACATTGACACGGACATGGCATATGGATGATAAACTCTGGGTCGGGATTTACCAGTGTTACCCCAACTAATGCAATATTCGAATCAATTGTTGAGGTAGCCTGAAATTATTGTAGTTTTTATTTCTTGATGCAGGTGGTAGGTAGTGTTGCTTTTTGTCATATATGACCGCAGACCGGAGCGTTGTCCAGGTTCCCCGAACCAAAGAGATCTATTATTAAGCTATGATGCGACGAAAACTTAAAGCTCCTGGTATTGATGTAAGTGAGCAAACTGATGATCTATGTCATCTGACCCTGATACAGACAGACGCTGCATATTCTGCTGTTGTGTACTGTTATTGAACCATTTTCAGTCAGCATAATCGCAATCATCATCACATGGCCACACATCATCCTGCTTGCACTTCCAGGCAAGGAAATTCTCAGCCAGCCAAAATCACGCTCGTCTTGTCACTCCTTCAGAAACGGCTCACGGCCCCCCTCTTGACCCCTGTGCACCTGCTTCCATATCCAGCGACGTGCATCCGTTGATACTGAGCTCCCGGTTGTTCCCCAGGTACAAGGCATCGGGAGGCCGATGCGTTGTGCTTGCGCACCGCAACCTAGTTTGATTGAACTATTTGACGTGAGTGTCGATCTTTGCTCGACTGTACCTGTATCAGGAATCTGAGCTGCGAGGCGAGTCTCGCCCAATGCAACAGGTTTCATGGTTTTGTCGAGCTTGTTGCATCGCGCCACGACGCAATTGATCTGGCTTCTCTCAAAGTCAGGGATCAACGAAGCATAGAGACTAGAGAACAATAGCATCGTTTAGACATTCGGACTCAATAACTTGACTTGATAGGTCATCGTACACGATTTAGACGCAGAAGAGCCTCCAACTGGATCATGTGATTTATCATGAATCACATTGACATTCAAGCCTGTCATTTTCCCTTATACGTCATACTCTTCGTCCCCTGGGAGTCTCGCCTCACGAACTTAGCAATATATAAGCAATTCATAGTTTGCAATTCCAAGAAATCGACACTCATCACTAAGCACTTTCTCTCATGTAACTAGTCTTCATCGTTGACCTTGTCTGCTACCATATCCTTGGCCGTGTTGATGACTTTCTCGGGTGGTCGTTCAGCGTGCTCTGCTGGAGTGCCAACGCCACTTGGGATTGGGGAAAGCTGTGCGCTCACGACTCCGCTGCTCGGGACCGGGATCTTGATATCCTGGGGTGAGCCAGGTATGATTTGAGGGTTGAGGCCAGGGATGTGTATCCTCTTAGCCTCGTTCTGATATGCCGCGGGGACGATCTCGATAATTTCGTCGCGCGGAAAATTGATCACTGGAATATCAGTAGTAGAACAGTGCATTAAGTAGGCGTAGAGTACGCGAAGCACAGATTCATGAGCGATGATGAGAAGATCGGTCTGTTCTCGTTCTAGCTCAAGGATGATAGGCTCCAGGCGAACGGCGAGATCGTGATACGACTGCTTATAGTCAGTATTTGAACACGATTTGAAACATCAAGCGCATAGATTTGGACATACCTCTGCGCGAGGGTATCGGTGATGGTAAGGATCTAATTCGTGCTTCTCGACCTCATCTGGGTAGATTTGACGGATCATACGCTCAGACATCTTCTCGCATACGCCGGGGTTGATTTGACTGAGCTGCGATCGCTGGCGGACCTTGTAGCCCTTCTCATTCAGTACATCAGATGTTTGCACCGTACGCATTCGAGTCGATGTCCAGACAGTGAGTGGTGGCAGGGGAGCATCTGTGCCTCCTTCCGCTACAGTCGTGAGACGTTCCTGTTCACGGTGCTTCAAGAGTGCCTCGGACATCTTTTGAGCGTAGTCTCTTCCTTCGAGGGATAGAGGGGCGTCGGCTTTGTACGAATCCTCCTCTGCTGTTGTGCCAGCCCGGGCGAAGAACGTCTTCCGTGACTTGATGTGTAGGTTTGTGAGATAGAAGACAATTCGATGAGCAAGGTAGTTGAAGCTGACGTTGTTATAGAAGAACTTGGTTCCTGCATTAATCATTTTGATGTAGTTCAGCTCCTTCTCATTCATGGTTTCAAAGACAGGAATCTTCATCTCAATCCTCTGGAGGTATAATTTGGCAGCCTCGTCAGGTTCCATTCCAGCGAACTATAGCAAGTGAGTTCTCAATCCTACACATCTCGACGCAAGATACTTACATCTGGGGACGAGATCTTGACGTTTCTCGCATTCTCTCGCAGGATACGCTCGTCATCGACAAATGATTCAATGAATAAAGTCTGTCATGTGTGTAAGCGCGGATGGCAAAATGGAGCAGTAGGTTCTCTTACTTGAACATCGTGCTTTGCAAACTCTTTGGCAAGGGAGCGTCTTCCATTTGCAGTAGGGTTCACTGCATCGTATATCGCCACTTGTCCGTTGTCATGGTTCAACCAGGAGTAGATGTCCTCGCGGCACTTCTTCAAGATCTTCTGGCGCAGAATAACAGAGGCTGGTGACGCATTTGGGAAGAAATAGTCGTCAGGAATAGACCCGTCAGGGCCAACAGTTGCTCGACGGTAGTCACCCAAATGAAAGATCCGAGACTTCACACCGAGCCAACTCAAATACCGCGCCATGGAGACACAGATATGTCTGGATGACTGTAAGTTTCGACTGCCTCTGTACTAAAAAGAAAAGACTTACGTTTTACCACGCGCAGGCGGCCCTACCATGACGATGACGATACGCCCGGAGTGGAAGAGTCGGCCAGACATGGTACTGTAAAGCTGAGCTGGGGCCAAATCTTGCCCATGGGGGATATCGTGGATGGCATCAATGAAAGTTGAGCTCTTGCGGCGGTAACGAGGGGCGTTGGCCGCGATCTCGGCGGTCCTAGCAACGTCAGTCACATCGTAACTTCATATACCAAACGGCTGCTATTCCAGCACGATGCCACGAGTGTATGCGTTATCTACTCAATCACCATCAAAGCCACGAGACCGAACGGCTTGCGTTGCCAAATCACACGTCGGTGAACGCCTCAGAAACAGGAGATTGCCACACGATAAAGTGGCATTTCAAGGATCAGTAAAAGGAAATACATACAGAAGAGTATCCATGGTGACTGGTAGCCGTAGAAATTCTTGCGATGTAATAGCTCCAAAGTGAGGAGGTCGTGTTCGGGTTTATGAAGTTTAACGAGAAACACTCGAGATATTCCAGCACTGGGAGACTGTTTCGACTTGTAAGAACTGCCGAGCAATTCAAACCAAGATCAAGGTTTTGAACACAAAGATCCCGATAGTTGAGTGTTTATGAACCCCTCTTGCAGCCTTTACTGCCGAGCTTGATGCAACTTCAACAAGGGTGAGATGAGCCTCAAGATAAACGGCCGAAGAAGAAACCGGTGGCTGCCGGCGGGGTCAACAATAAACGGTTAAGATCCCTGGCGTTTGAGTTGACTACACTAGGTAGGTAGATCAGTTTGACTTATGACTTTGGCGTTTGCTATGAAAATGACACGGACAGCAGTCGATGGGGAAGGCAAGATCAAAGTGAAAACGGAATGGAAGCCAATTATAAAGAGTTGGCACTCAAGGTTCTGTAAAAGACAGGATAGAAGAAAGTCATTAAAGAATCAGGTGCAGTTACGACTGAACAAGTAGGTACCTGTACTTAGTAATTGGCACGTCATGGTCAAGATGCGGTGTAAAGTAGTGCAAGTTAGTCCAAAGCTCTGAGTAAGAATATCAGCTGAAAGTACAGGGTACTTTGCACTACCAGACCGAACCCAGTCAAGTTCTGCAGTGACAGGCAGGTGGTAACTAGACCGGGCAGACCTTCAAGTACGTGTTTAGGGTAGCTGCCGTGTCTGTGCGCCACATATTGATCTGGCATACACAGCCACACCCGACTCGGCATCATCGGTGGCTAGTGCCTCTCCACTACAGAGCTGTCCAAGCCAGATGAAAATTATTCTCCATCTCCATCCTACTGCGCTCGTCATCACGTTCCTGGCGTTTAGAGGCCTCGGGATATTAATCGCATTCGAGGTTCTTTCACACAACTTCTTTATTTTTCTAATTGTATCACCGGTATAATCGCTACGAACGCCTGATCGTGTGCATCGCCTTCGTCGATTAACACCTCGGCTCGCTCCTCTTCCGTCGTCATCTCCATCTTCGCTTCGGCGCTCCTCAGTCACAATGGCCTCCGCCGCCGCATTGGATCCCGTTAAGACGGCCCTCCTTTCCAATCCCCTCGCTAGCGCCCTCGGAGATGTCCTCAACTCCTTCAACGAGCGAAGGGCCAAGCTCGGCCTCTCCAACCCAGGCACTATCGAGAGTCTTGCCAAGGAGGTTCAGCGCGATGTCTTCCTCAACAACTATATGTTTACCGGAATCCGAGCCGACCTGACAAAGATCTTCAGCATGGCTCCTCTCTTCCAGGTCTCCCACCAGTTTGCTATGGGCGAGCGTATCAACCCTTACACTTTTGCTGCCATGTACGGAACAGGAAAGGTAGCTACTAGTTAAACACGATTTGATATTCAAAGTTGTTAACTTTATTGCAGGTCTTCTGCCAAGGTAACCTTGATAACGAGGGTTCTCTGTCCGGACGATTCAACTGGCGCTGGTCGGACAAGCTGGTTTCCAAGTCTCAACTTTCCATCTCCCCAGGTGGTCAAGATATGGCGCAGTTCGAGCACGAGTACACTGGAAACGACTTCAGCGCATCCGTCAAGATGCTCAACCCCTCCTACCTCGAGGGTGGTGTGACTGGTATCTTCATTGGAAGCTACCTCCAATCAGTTACTCCTAAGCTCGCTCTGGGTCTCGAGACTCTTTGGCAGCGACCTTCTCTGTCCCAGGGCCCCGAGTGCGCCGTCTCATACGCCGCCCGCTACAAGTCTGCCGACTGGATCGCTACTGCTCAGCTCCAGGCTGCTATGGGTACTCTGAACACCTCCTACTGGCGACGACTCTCGGACAAGGTTCAGGCTGGTGTCGACCTGAGTCTTGGCCTTGTTCCGTCTCCCGGTGGTCTCATGGGTGGTGGTCTCCAGAAGGAGGGTGTTACCACAATTGGTGCCAAGTACGATTTCCGTATGTCTACTTTCCGCGCTCAGGTCGACTCCAAGGGTAAGCTGAGTTGTGCTCTTGAGAAGCGTGTTGCTCCCCCTGTCATGATGACTTTTGCCGCTGATATTGACCACTTCACGGTATGTGTTCACGATCTCCGATTATCTGAAAACAACAATACTGACAAACGATTGCAGCATCAAGCCAAGATTGGTCTGGGTGTTTCTATTGAGGCTGCTCCCGAGGAGCTTCAAGAACAACAGGAGGCCCTCGGTGCTCAGCCTCCTCCCAACATCCCCTTCTAAACCATGAGCTCAGCCTCCTCCCCACAACATCTCCGATGACCCGGCATCATGCTCCCAACGGGATGGAATGCCTTAATGATCGCCCGCTCTTGACCGGGCCAGGACCAAGCCTCAACCCCCACCAAACCCCTTTCGCCATTTTTTGATGTCTTATTAGTCGTCCTTCCCACCTCCTATGATGCCCTGATGTCCATTTATTGGGGAGGAGACTTGGTACATATATATCCCGGTTCCTAATCTCCTCCCTAGACTATTGGAATATCCAGGCATCTGTGTATATTATTGTTGTGGACTTGCGTTGTCCTGGTCATGTGTATGAATTTCTGTAACGCACACAATGGAGAGGCGAAGGAAAAGTCGGTCATCTCACTCCGATCTTGCTTTTACGTATCTTCTCGAACAAACTTCACTCATGACGCCCATCATTTGCGGCAGTTTTGTTCAACTTGTTGATGGGATGGGATGTGGGATTTCAAGGCAAGCTAACGAAGTGATGGCCGCGCCTGTTCATGTAACTCTGTATAAGGAAATAGACAAACCTGAAAGCTATCACATGGACTACGATGATGATACCTATATCGGCTCCAAGCGTGACGGTCGAGAGTCACTTTTGTAAATTATTGTGGCGTCACAGCGCTGGGTGATGACAATACATCTTTGTAGCTAAATGACATTGCTAGCTTTAAACCTACTGTATCATGCCCGTCCCCTGTATCTCGTCTTTGCGCGTCTCATGTTTAGGAATGTTCTCGGTGTGAGATATCCATACAACAACCGTTTTATGTTGTTTTGCCCGCCTAAAACGCCATGCTAACAACAAATATTCTGTTGGTTTTTTTTTCTTCTTTCTTTTCTTTTTTGCTTCTTGAGCTTCAGGAGAACCTGAAAGACATATGCAATTCGTCCTTGCTGGGTATCAAAACCACCATACCGTCTCCTTGTAGTTTGCTGTCCAATTTCATTATGACAAGCAAGAGCACACTTTCTTCATTGACTGCCCACATGGTGGAGCCCTCGCTAGCTCCTCCCTATAACCGAAAGTTCTTGCACATTGAGGTGTCCAAACATCAAACCAGTCGTGATCGTGGGCAACACGATGTAATATTTCTTCTTTCTCATTGAGTGGCGTGTTTATCGCTTTAATTTGACAGCGCAGCTGTTACATCACAGTGCATTCTCGTTCTGGTTGGTCACCGCTCTTGTTCTTCACCTTGTCCTTCGATTTGACTCGTTTATGGCCATGTTTGTGGGTGTGATGTCGGTGATGGCGTTGCTCGGGCTCAGGCTCAGCTTCGGCCGGAACCTCTGTTCTATCTGAAATCTCCTTTGAATCTCTTGACTCCTTGGATGTTTCTGCCGTCAGGACGCCTGTTGAGTTCGGTGAAGACATGCCAATCCCGTTAGGATCGTCCTTGGACTCTGCCGTAAGGTCTTTACTGGGCCGCATTAGTCCTCCCAGCCTACTCATCGAGAAGCTCAGGCGATTCTCCCCGCTCTGGCTGCTTGGTCGACTCCTATTGACTAGTGTGAAACGAGATGCTGCACGTGATAATCTTGATGCAGTTGACTCCTCGCTGGGTGTTATAGCTGGAGAATGAGAGTTGGGAGTATGCGGCGCTGATTCGGTCCACACAGCACTAGGGCGTCGCGAGTTGCTAAGTGATCCCGGAAGACGTCCTGCACCATCCTCGCTTCTCCTTGGCCTTTCGCCATCCATGGAAAGTCGAATGCTAGGTGGTTTGCTGGACAATCGACGGGAGTACTCGAGAGTTGGAGTGTTGTCGAAATAGCCCTCTTCGAGACTGCCGAGTAGCTGGCTTCGCGAAGGGGTGGGAGGCAACTCGATACTGACTTTCGAATCATTGTACGAAGGAGGATCTGTCTCCGTATCACCGACGGATGGCGGAGCAACATCAACCATTGGCATGACTTGATAAAACAAAAGATATGGCATCTCCTCCTTGAGGGCAGTTCTGATATCATCCACGTAAGTGACCCGACTCTCTATCTGAAGATCATCAAACTTGACCCATTGAGCTTCCTCGTAATCAGGAGGCGGATCAAAATCATGCCGCCGATTGTCTTTCAATAGCTTAGGCGCCACTCGTGCGAATGAAACATAATGTCCGCTTTGTAATGAGTCTCCCCGATGGCAGATAACGGACTGGAGGACGAGCTTATAGTCCGTGTTGAGAACGTTCATATCTTCCTCAGTTTTCGGCTCATCAGCAAGCATAAAGTGTGGTAGTCGCAGACTATCAGGGATATCGATAAATGTGTTGTGACGCTTGGGCTGGCCAGACTCGGTCATGGCGTAGCGTTTGAGACAGATGCCCACGACCGGTCGTTGTTCAAAATTCAACGCAACCTCTGTATTGTTTCGAGGCTCTGTGCTTGAGAGTGCGTGCCAAGCTTGGGATCTTGTCAGCACATGTCCCAGTATCAACGACAGATGATTTAAACTCACGGATAAGTCTGAAAAACTGCCAGGCAGGAATTGTGACGGCCTTGACGACTGTTGAACCCTTACGCATAGCCTTCTGGAGCATCGTTGGTGTGTCAGGGGTAGAAGGGCGGCCCTCCTCATCCAAAACCACCCGTTGGATAACGCTTGTTGACCTTCCTCGCAACGAGGGTTTGTTCGGCACTAACTCAACAGAAGTAACCTCGCCTTCTGCTTCATCATCAGGAACGTTGTCATTTTTGGCATCGGGATCCACCAGCGCAAGAACAGGCGCCTTTTCCAACGTTGACGTTCTTTCCACTGGGGTGATTGGCAAGGGGGATGTTGGTGTAGACGACTCGCCGCGTTCTTCAGTGATGATTCGAATTGTATCCCTATGCTTCAGCGTCGGTGTTTCGCTCCGGGTTTTCTCTTCCACTCCGAGCTTCTTTCCATCTTCGCTATCCCGTTTAACATCCACTTGGGCATTAAAGTACTCTTCGAGGCAATCCTCAAGTTTGAGCCCCTTTTCTTCAGGATCAGGGGGTATAGCCAGATTCAAGAGACGCTCATACACAACCTTGTGGTCGTCTTTGTCCTTTTTTCCTTGGTGAAAAAGATCGACTTGTAGAGATAGTAATGGTAGCTGCAAGGTTTCTGTGATAAAAGCAAAGGCCTCAGAGGTGTCTTGTTGCTCCAACATCCTGGCATCTGACCAGCCACAATCAGCCAGCGCATCCTGTATTAGTTTGGTCTGTTTGTCTTGTTAATTTCAAGCGTATCGCAGCATGCGTGGATACTACCTACCATGTCTGTGTGTATCAAGTTTCCTGTTCTGAGCATGTTTACCCACATTCGCAAAAGGTTGACGAGTTTGTTGCGGTTGTCTTCTTCTGGAAAGTCGTTCTTGAGCATACACTCGAAAGCGTCGATCTTTGCAAACATGGAAAACAAAAGCGCATCTAAATAGCATGTAACATTGCCTCGGTTTTCGGCGCCCACCATATCCACACTTGGATCGTAAGGGGTGATGATTCCAGCCGCCGCCTTCTGTTCCATATCGATGAACTTGACAGTTTTATCGGTGTCGTAGTCTGCGAACTTGGTTGCCATAATATCGGTAACGTGGTCGACAGTCACGTCGGTTATGTTGAGTTCGTCTAATCTTCGCAGGATCTCCTCGACCTAACGCGAGCAAAAGTTAATGTTTCGATCGTTCAAGTCGTGATTTGATTCGTACTCGTGCGGTTTCCTTCTCTTTGTCTGCATCTGCTTTTACTCCATGCTTGGTACTATCGCTTTTGAACATAGCCATAAAGGCCCCGGTAGAAAGTGGGCGAGCCTACATAGCTACTTGTCAGGACACCTATTTCTCGGCCGGCACAGAACTTGGATATTCAGAAAGGAAAGAGCAGACAGTCCACCCCGCAATTACCAAGTCTTGATGAGAGCGAGCATACCTTGTTCTTGTCTGAAATCGCTGGTAAGGGTGACGCTGGCGCAGCCGACTTAGATCGACGGCTATAGCCATTCTTGTCGCGCAAGCTAAGGAACTTCCTAGGAAACTCCTTCATGGTGGTTCGATTTCGTTGCAGGGAAGGGAATTTGTAGTTCGAAAGAAGAAGAAGAACTCGTCTGGTTTAACGAGGTAGCAACAAGCCACAAGCCTGCATCATCGGGGGCGCATCCGCTGCTGGTGTAGGTTGTTTGAGATGTGTCGGGAAGTGGCTCGAGTGCGACGCGCGCAAGACGGGGAGGGCGAGATGGGTTTGGTCGGTGCTGATAAGACGGGCTAGAAACGATGTGATGGACCGGGGAAACAGAAGACACAATACAAATAGCTGCTACCGAAGTGTTGGGTAGGTTGAAACTATGAGCCGGAAGACAAAACAAAGTTGGAGGGGAAGCTGTACTTGGGGAAAAAAAGGCCGAGACTTGCCCTGCCTATAATAAACGACGGGCTTCGGAGGCCAAATCTCAGTGGCCGAACAGCCCACGGGAGCGGTTGTTGAGGGGAGTGACCTGAGAGATAGTGCAGGGACACTAAAATAGAAAGATAGACAGGTGGCGGGGGTGGACACAGCATGGACCCAACCTGAACATCAGCCTACCAAAGGTACTAAGGTTGTATGAAGTAAGGTTAATGTAGTACTGTAGCAGCTGGACCCCTGTGTCCTGCTGTCACTCTAAACTTTTTTTTTTTTTTTTAACCTTTTCCCTTTCTTTTGGTCCCTTGTTTCTGTTGATGGGAGTCAGGGTGCCGCGCGCATACAATAGGTTATGACGGATGACACCATCGCGGGAACCTCGACCGAATCCCGGGCTATTTCGATAAATGTTCTAGTCCACTGACTAGTGTGGCCAATTCAACCGTTGATGAATGCTCCTTTTTCTTTTCTTATTCCATACCAATCTAAGATAATCCTTGGAGCCGATCCTAACCAGTTTTTGAGTGAATTCGGGAAGTGACAAGCACAAAACGGCCGCCTTGCAGGACAAGCTAAAGCCAACGTGGAAGTAAGACTAATAGGGACGGACCATGTCAAGTGATTTACGATTTTATGGAAGCCTGTTCCACAACTATTTTGCATCACTTATTCTATGATATGGATGCGTGATGTGTTACTCATGTCCTTGCACCTACTATCCTCCACTCCGCCCTGCGTGATCTCGGCCACATCATCATTGTATCGTAGGCTCTTTGGGAACTTACTTCAAAATAATCTAACCCACTCGATTCTGCCTCAGCTAAACTCAATCAGAACTCTACTAAAGCCCATCCGAAAGGGCAATTCTGTACGCTGGTTTGTGGCTTTGCTATGCTCTACACTGTCATCATCATCATCATCATCATCATCTTACAGCATGTCGTCAGGTCTTTTCTACTATTGCCGCCTGCATGTGTAACCTTTAGGCTGAGATCCGCACCATGGGTAACAACAGGACAGTTGACCTTGTTAAAGAAGCGGATAATGTAGGCATGTGAGTAAGCCAGGTTATTAATTATAGAATCGATTGAAGCCTGAGATGGATCGACCGAGGAATAGGTGTCTACTTCATCCTCGACCGCGTATGCACAAAAGTCTTGTGCCTGTTAAGGACGAAAATCTTGGTCGTGAAATTGAAGCCTAGTGCCGTGTTGCATCACCAGCCACACCATTGCGTTCCTGATACCTGAATTCCACTAGCCTGGGTACCTGCTAATCAATTTATCCAGAAACTGGTGGTGCCATAAAGCAACCAGATCCTATTGTTGATTGTGAATCTCTAACACTGACGTATTTGCTTCCATTTTATCAAAAGACCGCCCGTTCGATGGCCTGTCAGTCCCTTCATCAGATGTTGATATACTCCCTCTCTGTCCGAAGAACGTGCGGTAAGGTTCAAGTTTTCGGCCCGCACTTGAGGAAACCTGGTCGGCTAGGAACAGGAAACACCATCGGTGACCATCCGTCTGGACTTGTCAGTCCTTGCAGTCAGAAAAGATGGAGATAAATCGGGTCACGGGGCCCACGGACGTCCCGCGCCCAAGCGTTTGGGACCAGATAGCTCCATAATTAGAAGGTAGGTAGGCAAGGTAGGTTAGTAGTTCTGCTTCAACTTGGTTTCGGAGTGAGATGAGCCATCGAAGTGCGTCGGACAACAGCAAAGCCCGAAGCCGACTGAGGCAACTAATTGATAACAAAGGATTTTCGGATATCCGACACCTCCAGTACTGAAAGTAATCATAAGTCTCCTTTAGACATAATACTATTGGTCCCTTGTTGGTTCAGGATTGGACTTCGGTCCTTGCATTAATATCCATGGCTTCTAGATTTGGGTAATGGAGGGGCGATCGGAGTGCTTTGCAAATGATGAGATGATCAAGACTCGGCTGTCGTATTATGAAAGCCACAATACTGAAAGTCAATCATGAGAAGGAAGCGTCAGGCGGTCCGCTTGTTTGAGCGATTAACACTGAAAGAGGTTGAGATGTTTAAAAGGGTTCGTTTCTTACGCCTCTTTGGGAACAAGGGAAAGAAAGCATCGACTACCTGCGTTCCTTAGTATACAGGTACTGCCTACTGCTACCTACCTAAAGAAATACATATGTTAAAATTCACTGACTGGGTGCTTCGATCCAGGGATGTTGATAGGTTGCAAAAGTACTTGTCTTGCGAAAAGATTGAAACACACAACGAGCGATAGTCTAATAAAACTACGCTATGAGGAACAAAGGAAAGACATGAGCAAACACCCTGTAGTCAACTAAGTTGTGATATCGGATGAATTGAACAACTCTGTCTTTGTGGTTGAAGAGGAAGATGTCCACAGCCACAACCTTCAGCACTAGCCACATGTGGCGTCGCTAGCCGCTTAGATGGAAATTTCCAAATCCACGCGACAACCTCATCTTTTTGTCGACGAGCAATTCCGATACCCCACGACCCTAATAATGGCCACGGTACGAGAAGGAGCTCGCATGGCGAGCTCACTGGGACGAAGGCAAATTCCTCTACGGGCTGTCCCCCTCTGCGCACGAAGATATGCCTCGACTGGAGCCGAGAAGTCCTCGTCCGATCTGGCAGATCTCGACAATGCCTCCTCTCTTGCGACAGGTACCCCCGACCAGGCGGCTATCGAGGCTTTCAATGCCAGAGAAAAGGCCAAGGGGACAATCAATAAGCTCCCTGGTAACAGGTTCGTGGCCTAATCGCTACATATGACCGAACATGTGCTAAATGGCTTCTTGTAGATACCAGTACCATCCTCCCAAGTACTACCGTGGACCCCTCCATCCCGTCCAGGTGCCCAAGTCCTCCGACCCGACTGCCCGAGACTTCGTTCCCGGCCCCTTCAACTTCCCTCGATTAAGGCATACATACGAAACCACGGTTGCTCCAGATCTGATCACTATGACCTACCAGCACATCCCACCAGGTACAGAACTACCCGTTTCCAACAAGGGCAACTTGAGAGAATGGGACGGCTCCTCTCCTTATCATAAGAACCGACCTCGTCGTGGGCCTCGTGGAGGTGGCTCTTCGAGACTTGGATTGGTCGAGCGCCCTATCGAGTGGCACAACGTTCCCGAAATCGAGGCCATCACCATCAACTCGTTCGCTCCTCTAAGCTCCCAGAACAAGGAGTACTTGCACGTGTGTCGTGCTGTTATTCAGGCCATCTCAGGTGCTTTCCCCGAGGTGACAAAGGTCAAGAACGGTGTCGTTCAATGGAGTGTCAAGAAGGGTGACAAGACTGGTTGTAAGGTGACACTGAAGGGTGCTCAGGCATATGAGTTTCTGGACAAACTGATCACCCTGGTGCTGCCTAAGATCAAGGACTGGCCTGGTATTGAAGCTACTACTGGTGATAGCGCAGGTAACCTGGCTTTTGGTCTGCAGCCTGCCTGGATGGCATACTTCCCTGAGATCGAATTCAACTACGATGTAAGTCTATATGGGATTTAGAAGGATGAGTAAGCTAACAATGGTTAGATGTACCCTGCACGACTGATGCCTGGTTGCGATATCTTTATTAAGACGACTGGCACTTCCGATAGACAAGGTCGCCTTCTTTTGGAGGCCCTGGGTCTCCCCTTCTTCGGCAAGGCCCGACATTAAAACACAATAAATGGATCATTGTGGGGTGTTGAGAGGCAGACGACTGTCATCCTTAAGTGGTTGATATGTAGTATAAAACATGTACAAGAGATATGTATCATAAATGAATATTCAAAAATCTGGGGCTTAAAGTGCCCTCTTCATCTAGCGTTTTGCTACCTCGTTTTGGTCTATCAATCTGTATCGACACAAGATGTTTTCCTGACCAACGCCCAACTCCGTTCCAGTAAATCCATTCGTGATGCGTTGATAATATATGCTTCCGAACTTTCAAGCCTTGCCGATCTTCTCTCGCAAACCGTTGACGACTTCGTCCACAGCCTCCATGCTTGTGGCGTCGACCTTGTCAGTCTTGTGGCCCTTCTTGGTCAACTCATCGGCAAAGAGATCCATAGCGGGCTGGTAGTTGCGCACCGCCGAGCTGAGCGCATAAACGGCTTTGCGGCGGACATCAATAGGTTCATCTTCCTTTGTAGCCAGGTCTACCAGCATAGGCACTCCTCCGACAGCAAACAGACGTTCTTGTGTCTTCTCGTTGTTCTGCACAGCAGTACCAACACACCAGGCGGCCATCTTGCGCATCTCACGCTCGTCATGCTTGAGCTGCTCGAGTAGTGGGGTCCACAGGCTAAGGTTTGCAATGTTGTTGGCATTGTCGAGATTCTCAATGAGCTGCTCAAAGTTGTCGAAGGCGACGAGCTTGTCGTCGAGGGAGACCTCCTCAGCGTTATCCGAAGTGATGATCTCCATTGAGGCTTTCATGAGGTCAGCGTCGGAGGGGCCGCCCATGAGCGCTGCCATGAGCTCCGGAGTGAGTTGTGTCTTGGCTGGAGGGGCATTGGGGTCATTTTTGGTGGCTTCAGATTGCTCGATGCTCCATTTGAGAAGCTCATTGAGTCTGGGATCAGCCATGTTGTCGATTATTTTTAGATTTGCTTGAAATGAGACAAGTTGCGGTAGTTGTGAATGTGTAGAAAAAAAAGAGTCCTGATGTTCAATATTTGCAATTAATTTTCAACTTAGCAACCATATCGATGAGAATTTACCCATTCTGGAATCTTCAAGAAGGTCCACTCTAATCCATAAATGGCCTAGCGCATGTCTACTCGCAGGAAACATCTATCCCGATCGATTCTCTACCACAGCTCGATATCAGGAAATTCCAGCCCAATGACTGCCTTATGATGACTTGTACATATTACTGAATCAACCAGAAGGGTTGTAGCGAATTTATATTAGGAACTGACACCACAATTCAACTGATAGCAGGCCGACGTGGCAGAGAAACATTTCATCATAGCTCCCCTCCAGCTCAGCAAAGTTGCCCCACCTCTCGAGGTTGCCCCTCATCGCTGCTTTTATCCCAAGAAAAGTGAGCTTCTAATGCAAGAGCGAAAAACCAAAGGGAAAAAAAGGGCATCAAGATAAAAATGCCAACAAAATAATGTTTGCCTAGATCAACGGTGGCTGGCTGGGGTGACGCGCGTGTATTACGTTGGGTGTCATTAGGTATTATGTAGCAGCCTGGCGCAAGGCTACCGTGATGGCAAAGTCCAGTGGTCAATATCGATAGAGAGAGCCTAGTGTGGACATCTGAGAGTGGCCGGAGATCCCGCTGTTCGTGGGTAGGCGGTAGGTAAGCGAAGGCATTCAATCTCACGGCCTGGCTTACTGGCCGACAGCTCCCGTCAGTGGATTTCCCCAGCTGGATTAGGCAGGGGGGCAAGAAACAGGGGTCTAATTAAGAATTGGGAGATCTGTTGTGTCCAGTGAACAATTGACAGCCTCGTGGTCCAGGGGTGATCAGAGAGCGGTGTTGAAGCTGTTGGCTACCAAAGGACTTTGCCCAGGCTGTCTGGACGAGAAACATGGATTCCAATGGAGCAGAGAAACCTTGTACTGCCGGGGGAAGCAAAGCTCAACACCGCCTCGTCACTTCACCAAAGAGGACTCTAAACAGAGTAGGAGGCAACACGATGGATAGCTGCAATGTGAGGCTATTCTAGTTCCTATTAGGGCATCTTTGATTCTGATGTCCGCTTGGCCAGTCGGAATGGCTGGGTGAGTAGCTCAGATAAAACAAGATCCGCGCGTATTTGACGTGGTTCGTCAGCGAGACACTCGTTTGTAAACAGCTGCGTCCGCGTAACTTTGCCCTGGAAGAGCGCTTGATTAATTAGCCGCTCGTGCTAATTATGGAGTGGAACTCGGAAACTGGAAGCTGGTAACCGGTCCCAATATGCGGAGCATCTGGAGATTTGACTTAGAAATACCAGCCCCTTTTCTGCTGTTGAATTCAAGGGCATGGACACTGGACGGTGAAGTTATGTTGTCTCCTGAGCAGACGTTTGGATACTAGGTGGTGTTCGCTACACAGGAATTTGAAGAGTGAGACTGGGTTTTTCCTCTCAAGCTTTTCGTGGCTGAGGCTGACTTGAACCATCGTCTTCATCCTAGGATGGTGGCTGCTGTTGATACACACGTCTGTATGCTTGACTGGTATGCTGTTGCCATAAGTTCTGTCGTCGTCACAAGAGCTAGTCGAATATCAGAAAACGAATCTGTCAATAGGTCAGCAGTAGACCATTGAAATATTGCAATGAGCTGCCAAGACAAGATAAAGGATAGCCTCTAAGGCTGCAGCTTTAAAAAGTTCCCTAGCTGACGTCGTCTTCTGCTCGCGTGGCGGTGGACGTGAGGTTCTGCTTACGACGTCACATTGTGCAGGAAGGATAAAGTCGAGACGGTGAAGCGGCCCGTTATACTCAGTCGGTATGTGATTCAAAACCGTCAACTGGAAACTGTTAAAAGGAATCGCTGCTACCTGAGAGGATCCATGAGCTCTGTATCACAATCAATTGCCCATATCAATCCCAGGTCCTGGACTACCTACCTTAGTATCTTAGAATTGGCCATCACGAACCTCTAGTCATTTCTCCTGTCCAGTTCTAGGTAAGCTCCCCACCCTAGCCACCGCTACCGTCCATACTCCGCAACGATTACCATTCCACGAGCTGCCTGGCTGCCACCGCTGCAGCCACTGGGACAAGTCCGTCCAT
This sequence comes from Fusarium palustre, assembly GCA_014899045.1. Taxonomy (NCBI): domain Eukaryota; kingdom Fungi; phylum Ascomycota; class Sordariomycetes; order Hypocreales; family Nectriaceae; genus Fusarium; species Fusarium palustre. The sequence continues at coordinate 9,583 of JAAVUH010000115.1, read as the reverse complement.
TCTTTTCTTCAGGGCAGTATCTCTGCACTTCGGCCGCCACGAACCAATCAGTAAAGCGGCGAGCAGCTTGGAAAGACCTGTTTTTTTGGTCGCCCCGCCTCTTTCTAGTAGCAAGAGAGCAGCTCCTGCTCTAGACTGTGCCTCGTCTGCTCAGTTTCCCCTACCCAGTTCTGGCAGGCGGTCTCTACCCCCCTTGTCCCCAAAGTGTCCACCTCAGCAATTCGGGGCCCGCCCACAACTTTCTTGTGACAGCGTCGCCCGGCGATACTTGTCTCCTTTCCCCCCTCCCCCATTCTCCCGTCTCCGTCTCTTTCCCTCTCCCATTCCAAACCACTTCTCTTCAACTCTTCTATCTCCCGACCTCCGTCTCCTTCTCCATCAACGTCTCTTCTTTTTCCGTAAGCTTGCTCCTCAACTAATTCTAGCATCTCATCACATTTCTCTTCTTTATACTACTTCGTCCTTTCTTTTTCTTTCGTCGCCTTGGAATCTTGGCCGCTAATCCCGTTTCTGGACAGCTTTCCCATACACACACCGTAATCCACAGCCATGGAGGGTACGTCGCATCATACCGCGTCGCTGCATCGTCGGATCTGGTCAATCGATCCGTTTCGAGCATCACGAATATCATCTATGGATTCACGCTGACATGTCTTTGCTTTACAGAAGAAGTTGCTGCTCTCGTCATCGACAATGGGTAAGCTCCCCCCGCCTGTCTCACCGACCTCTGGACAACCTCCCCCCGCCTCTCTGGCCCCCTGCTTAGCCAGATCTGCCACCGCATCGCCCGATGCCCAACACCGGCCACGACTTCGGTGCTCAATAGAATTGGCTCAGCAGACGCAATACAATCTCAATATGTCCATGATAGCTAACTCAATGCCAGTTCGGGTATGTGCAAGGCCGGTTTCGCCGGTGATGATGCTCCCCGAGCTGTTTTCCGTGAGTACCCCACTTTCTAGCACTTGCTATCCTAGCGTTGATATCGCAACATTTGGGCGCAAGAATAACCAGGATCTGAATGCTAACGTTATGAATAGCTTCCATTGTCGGTCGTCCCCGTCACCATGGGTAAGTTGCTATATTAGCGGCAATTTTGCCGCTTTTCACAGTGGCTGGCCACTGACCGAATCTTAGTATCATGATTGGTATGGGTCAGAAGGACTCGTACGTTGGTGATGAGGCTCAGTCCAAGCGTGGTATCCTCACACTGCGATACCCTATCGAGCACGGTGTTGTTACCAACTGGGACGACATGGAGAAGATCTGGCACCACACCTTCTACAACGAGCTGCGTGTCGCCCCCGAGGAGCACCCCGTCCTGCTCACCGAGGCTCCCATCAACCCCAAGTCCAACCGTGAGAAGATGACCCAGATCGTCTTCGAGACCTTCAACGCCCCCGCTTTCTACGTCTCTATCCAGGCTGTTCTGTCCCTTTACGCCTCCGGTCGTACCACTGGTATCGTTCTGGACTCTGGTGATGGTGTCACTCACGTTGTCCCTATCTACGAGGGTTTCGCCCTTCCCCACGCCATTGCCCGTGTCGACATGGCTGGTCGTGATCTTACCGACTACCTCATGAAGATTCTCGCTGAGCGCGGATACACCTTCTCCACCACTGCCGAACGAGAAATCGTCCGTGACATCAAGGAGAAGCTCTGCTACGTCGCCCTTGACTTCGAGCAGGAGATCCAGACTGCTGCCCAGAGCTCCAGCTTGGAGAAGTCTTACGAGCTTCCCGACGGCCAGGTCATCACCATTGGCAACGAGCGATTCCGTGCTCCTGAGGCTCTCTTCCAGCCTTCTGTCCTGGGTCTTGAGAGTGGTGGTATCCACGTCACCACTTTCAACTCCATCATGAAGTGCGATGTCGATGTCCGAAAGGATCTCTACGGAAACATTGTCATGGTAAGTTCTATAAATCAAAAAGATCTGAATCGTTCTAACATCTCTTAAGTCTGGTGGTACCACCATGTACCCCGGTCTCTCCGACCGTATGCAGAAGGAGATCACTGCTCTTGCTCCTTCTTCTATGAAGGTCAAGATCATTGCTCCTCCCGAGCGAAAGTACTCCGTCTGGATCGGTGGTTCCATTCTCGCTTCCCTGTCCACCTTCCAGCAAATGTGGATCTCTAAGCAGGAGTACGACGAGAGCGGTCCTTCAATCGTTCACCGCAAGTGCTTCTAAGGTATGTTCAATCTATCCATCGGCTTGAGACTAGTATACTGACTCTTTGAAGCTACCCGATCGACAAATTAAATCCTCCCACTCGCGCAACGACAAGATCATGGAGATGGCGACAGACGCCAAGCCTTGGGTGGTTGGCCAGCGTCAAGGTCGAATCTCGTATCTACGAAAAGTTTTTGACATGGTCGAAAGAGTGGGCGTTGCGCTTGTTACGAAGAGATGTGATGGCCCCTTTTCTTGTAGTTCGCGTATAATGCGTGCCTAGGGGTAGAAGCCGAGGTTGACATACAAATACTTTTTTACTTTCCGCTTAGAATTGTTGAAATCAAACGAGGTGATGATATATGCTGTTTGCTCCTATGCTACATATGTCAATTTGGTCTACGTAATTGAAGCCGCAATTGAGTCATGGAAAATACTTTTTAATGTTTATATCATGTCAGTTTGCTCGGCATATCGGGGGATTCAACAGCTTTGAAACTCTCTACTTCGTCTGCAACTGAACCTTTCTCTGAAGCATGTGCTGTAGGCAAGTCAGAGATCGCCTCCAACGGGGTTTCGGGTTCAGCTGCAGCTGCAGCAAGTGCTTTCTCTTCCTCGAGCTTCTTGTATTTTCGGCGACTTTTCTTGGAAGCACTCGCGACTTTCTTTTCCTTTACACGCCCGACAATGGCCGACCGACTCTGGTCACCGTTTCGTAGCTCATCAACACGCTGGGCAAGTAGTTCGCGGGCATGCTTTCGATTCTGGTCTCTCGAACGGGTTGCCTGCGACTTGACGACTATCCCCGTGGGTACATGCTTGAGCTGGACAGCAGAATTGGTTTTGTTCTGTTGTCACGACCCATGTAAGTTATCTGGGCAATGACACGAAGCGTCATTTATAGAGTCGTGAAACTTACAATCTTCTGACCACCCGGGCCACTGCCTTTGACATATGATTCTTCGATCTCGGACTCAGGTGGAGGTTTCGGTCGAGGTGGGAGAGCCTTTGCTAAGTAGATGGATGTACTGGTAAAGGTGCGTATTGGTGAGGCGAAAGGCGGACGAGGTGCACTCAGACGGAAGGATCGGAAGAGAGTGGACATGCTCAATGCTTTTATATCAGGCGTGTATGTCTAAGTAGAGCAATGAGAAATAACTTGCTGCGAGTGAAGACGAGCTGAAGTCGTAATTGAGTCAAGTTGATGGCTATTCGTCGTATACGAGGCTGTACTGAATTGCATGTGGCACAAGCACGCCACAGCCGCAGCCACGGCTCAATGAGTGTTTCTCTCTTGTCAACACAAAGGTACATAGGTAGGTACCTAGAAAGGCCAGTAAATTGGGCACCCGCACCCCCTGCAGGGTCAAGTTTCGACGGGTACTTGGAAAACCTTGGCGTTTTCCTGCAAAAACGCTGGTACCTACCTAGACTAATTTTCGGGAGCGTCGGTACGATAAAGGTACCACTAGATAAAGGAGGGAATCCTTATCCTTATCCTCTATTCTCCGTTGTTTCAACCTTTCTCCTGGATCCATCACTTTCAAGCCATCAATTACTCCAAACAACAACTTTACGACGACGAATACAAAGATCTCACATTATCAATACGACTCGGCTTAACAAATTCGACATAATGGCTGTTTTTGGATCGTTCCGCAAGTGGCTTGCCCTCAAGCAGTACCAACTCGAGGTTACCTTCAGCGTCTACATGTTTACGCCTTGGGAGAAATTCTTCTTCAGTACGAACCCCCTTCTATATTACTTCAACCTCAACTTTACGCTCCAGATAGCTAACCAATAACCCTAGGTTCTATCGTCTTTCTTCTGTTTAGCCTGACCTTTATCGCCGCCTGCCTCTATCTCCCGCATCACATCTCATTCCTCGTCGGTCGCGCGTGGTACTACATGAACGGAGAGCAAATCGACGTCGCCGAGGTGGTGCAAGAGGCTGTCAAAGATATGTCCGCCAGTGCGCTATCTGGTGCAACGACAAGTGCGGTCGATGTTACCAAGGAGACAATCGAAATTGTTAAGGAGCTATAAAATCCGAGTGTCGTGTTCCCCCTGAAAACCGGCAACACATCGAAATGCTACGGCGGCGCGAACTCACGGCTGTAGTAACAAGATTCTGACCAACCGAGGCCTCAATTACCTCAAACTTCAGCCTGGAGAACCACGAGAGTTGACTCGCGGATTCATCTAGCATCACGATATCATGGATACGCATATACATAACACTCTGGCCAATAGATGGCTGTAATGATAATAATACACTGAACTTGGTTACCTCGCGGTTATGTTTCACGATCAAGGACAGCAAAATGGAGTAGGGACGCAAGCTCAGGAATAGATAGCGGAACAAGCATGTTTATGTTAACGTCAATCATCACTTTTATTACTGCGAGTCTGCAGGCACTTCGAGATATGCTTGACTAAAAGCAAACACTCGAAGTGAACTATCCTCTCCTGCAATAGCTAGCTCATATGGCCTGTCAGAACCATCCCTCATAACAGGACGCCAAGCAAGTTGATGTACAGCCTTGGGCAAACAGTAACTAAATAACAAAGTCAGTAAAATATGTCATTATCCCCGTCACGTCAAAGGACACTTACTCTTCGCAGGCGGGTTTCTCGACAACATCAGTTCCATCATCCTTGATTAGGCACAGACTAAGTAGTCCGAGTTCAGTACCAACAGCCAGGACGAACCTTCCATCAACAGCTTGAGGAATGAAATCAACAGAGGTGACGGGCGAAGCAGATACAATAGAAGCCGTCTGCGCAAACTGCAGCTTTCCTTCTGCATCGGCCTTGGCCGCCCAGATGCGGACTTGCTTATCACGACCAGCGGTTGCAAACACAGGGGCTGAAGATGGAGAAGGCGCCCAAGCTGCATCAAGAACCATGCGTGTGTGGCCCTTGGCGTTGATCTGAAGGAGTTTGTACGCAGCGTCCTCCTCAGGCGCGCGTTCAAACACGGCCCATTGACGATCGCGACCGACGCTCAGTAGGAACTGGTCGTCGAGAGAGAATCGTAGGCGAGTGGCTGTAAGAGAGTGTGCAGTCAGGGGCGGCCGGAGCTCGGTCCAGCGGGTTGTCTCGAAGAGACGAATAACGGCATGGTTGGTCGAGCTGGCCTTGCATGCACTGGCGACTAGAGTTCCGTCATGGCTAGCTGTCAGACAAGAGATTTCATAACCGTGGCCGTAAAGCTTCTCGGTTTCTGGCCACAAAGTGTGGCGTGAGAGTGTCTCTTCAAAAGGAGGGTGCTCGATTTCCAAGTGTGACTTTTTCACGATAGATGCAGGGTCCATGGCTTCACGGTCCCGATCGTCGATGGGCTGAATCTCCTGGTCATCCTCCACCGTGTCAATGGCTTTATTTGATAGACCCAGGACGGGCATGTTGGCAGCGTCGGGCATGTTCTCAACGTCCATGCCACCACCGATACCCGCAAGGCGGTTGAGCATCGAGGCCACAGCCTTGGGCTCTCTGAAGACACGCATGAGCTTCTCGTCAGCCCCTGAGACGAACTGGGAAGCCCCTACGGAGTCGATGCAGTTGAGGTCGTAACCGTGGATCTGAGGTCGGGACATCTCATGCCATGTCTCGAACCCTGGTCTATTCCAGCGTGTGTGGAGTCGTGTAGTTTGGTCTGAACTTGTTGACAGCAGATACTCACCATTTTTGGCCCAAGCAACACCCGTGACTGCTCTGGTATGTCCTGAGATGGCCACACAGGGCTTCCAAAAGTCCTCGGAAGGGATATACTCCCATCGTCTCCAGCTACCAGTGCGGCCAAGACAGGCCACCGACTTACCATCATGGGACCATAGTCCTGTCCAGAAACCGCCCGTACTACCTGTTGCTGTCGTGGCGCCCTTCTCTCGGCTAATCTCACCCAGTCTTGCCATGCTAATCCAGATACCAGAGCTTGGATCAGCCTCCCAGATAGCGAGCGAGTTGTCCGCCGAGGTGGAAAGGAGCTGCAGCTTTCCGTCGTCCTGTCTTTGCCAGCGTGCGCTATAAATCCAGTCCTCATGGCCCAGAAGAAGAGCCTCGAAAGTGACGGAGAAGTCCTTACCGGCCGAGTTGAGGCGATGGGCCTTGTTCGAAGGAGATTTTCCTGGCAAGTAGGCGTCGCTTGAAGGGTCCGATCCGCTGGCCGAACCAGGAGGTAGCTCTTTGCCCTGGTGAAATCTCCAGATACGGACGTACTTGTCTTGACTTGCTGAGGCAAGGAGCAAATCGCTGTCAGGAGTAGTTGTCTCCTTGGCGAAACTCAAGCTTCGAATCCAGCCTTCGTGCCCTGTCAATGTCGCTTGCACCTCGAACTGAATCTGTTCGGACTGGGCTTCCGCAGTGTGTATCTGGACAATGTCCCTTGTGCCAGCAGATGCTAGCACCAAAACATCATCTGCGTCGCCAGCGTAGCCAAGGGACAGACACATGGGGAAGTACTTTGGCGTTGTCTTGACACTCTGGAGGAGTGTGAAGTCGTCATTCTCGAGGCTCCAGATTTTGATAGAAGCGTCAGCACCTCCAGTTGCAATGACCCATTTCTGAGTGCCCTTGATCCTTAGCGCGGTGATGCAGTTGATAGCAGCAGTGTGTTCGGTTGATGTATGGATGGGTCTGAACTCTTCACTGTCTCGCTGAGCTTTCCAGATAATCAGAGTCTTGTCATCTGAGCCCGAAATGAGGTAAGAGCTCTCGTCTTGATCTTCTTCAGGGAGGAAAGCCAAGGCCTTGACAGTGCTCTTGTGGCCATTGAGCAACTTGCTGACTCCCTTGGGCGGATCCAACTTGAGTATAGGTGTTAGTATGAGTTAATTTAGAAGAGCCGCGGAGGTCACATAAAATGGGATATATTAATTTTAAAGCAACAAGGTGACTCAAATACTAACCAAAGGTCGCCATAAAGCAACATTGATATCAGCTCCAAAGGCTAAAATATCACATCGACTCCAATCCGCGACAGCTGTCTGTCGGTTGGCCCCGGAAGCGAGATACTCGACAGATGCGGGTTTCGAGCCCATTTCTGTATTATCTACTTTGTCGTTCTCTTATTTAAAGTACTAAGGTAAAGTACTTGGAGTCGTTATTGTTGGAGGGGTCTCGGGTTGAATCTGAAAAGTGTGTGGTTCTTGAATTCTGATTGGCTACAATGACGTTCTACTGAGATTTTCTTACTGAATTATGCTTATGTCATCCATTTGTTTAAGCTTGTGCCTTGTGTGTGGCTTCTGCGAAACATCACACATCAAGAAAAGCAAATAATATCAAGTTTTACTTGCTCTTTTTGTTTTGGAAGAGATCGGATCTTTATCACAATAGTCTATCTATTCCCCTCTTCTCTTATCGGGAGAGGAACCAAATTCTCAATATTTAGACAGCCTCAACCTCTTTCTGACTGATACCCGGGGCCGGGATCTCCTTCTCCCCCACCACAGCAAAAGCAAATATCACAGAAAACTCAGAACTCGGAGGTCAGTTGACAGCTGACAGCTGAAAGAAAAGGAAGAGAGAAAAAAGAAAAGAAGAGGAAATACCAACATCAACATCACGTCCTTGGATCGTCACCTCGCTTCCATTCTCCTTCTATTTCGCCATGGCCGAATCAGCATCTTCCCCAATGCTCAGCATCGACGTAGAGTTCTCGTAAGTTCGTTTCACCAACATCCCCATCTCGTGTATATTATATGATATATCAACTCTCACTCCCAGCGTCCAGCCTCGACTCAACTCTCGGGCGTCAGGTCAAGCCCACACCCTCCTGCATTTACCAATTTTTCCTTGAGTGTCCCACTAGCCCGGACAAAGCCCTGTCCCTGAGTTCCCCTTTGACAAGTCTCGTCTTTGCTCTCTCTTTGGTCCCCTAGCTTGAATCCCTCCTACTTTAGTTCAGGTTCCTTGGAGCTAACACCATGGCACTTGCAGTGGTGGGCTGGAAATGCTCTTTTCCAACAAACGACAGCACGCTCTGTCGATTCCCGCGGCAGACCAAGATGGGAAACCCGCCGACATTGCGTACTTGATAGACCACCTATGTCAGAACGTCATGGACGATTCTCGCAAGGACCTCTTCGTTCTGGATAACCATCTGTATGTCTCGACCACTGTTTCTCCTCTTGTCCTCTACCTCTCGTTACCTCCGACTCGCTATGCACACTCCCCTTGGCTCCCTATCATGCCACATACAGAGCCACGCCGGTTCAAATCACTTTTATATCAACTCCTAACTGGGTTTCCATGAATATTGTAGCTGACAAGAGTGGCAAACAGTCGACCGGGTATCCTGGTTCTCATCAACGACGCCGACTGGGAGCTTGAAGGCGAGGAGGCCTATGAGATACAGAGCGGTGACAACATCTTGTTTGTCTCGACTCTGCATGGAGGTTAGAATACTGTAAACTACTGTAATCAACTCCCTTTGTGGCCTCCGCGGAACAGTTGGTGCATACCGGCTTCATGGGTAACGAAGACTTTCTACATACATACACATATAGGAACGCAAACATACATACACGTGTGTGTGTGCGTGTGTGTCTATGCAAACAAACAGCACGTCTCCCTTGCATCAGGCTGTTGGGATATGGGTACGGACGTGGACTTGAACATAGACAAGGACATGGGCATGGACATGGTAGGCATCAAGTGCATACACAGCCAAGCCCACATCAAGAATGTCTCGGGCTCACTTCAATTTTTGACAAGACAGGACGGACGGCTCTGGTACGCGGACACTAGTGACTGTCTCCTTTGGGTGTCTGTGTCTTAGCTCATCTGTCTCTTGCCTCGCCTTGTCCGTTTCGCCACCTAGATGAAACGGACTTACTCCTGGGGTCAGTTATCCAGTACCGTACGAGGCTCACTTGCGTGCTCTTCCCCCGCCTCAAACCAGCCTTGCAACGGTTGTCCTGAACCAACGCTCTCGTCTCTAGTCTGAGCGCACATCGATCGATATTTCCATCGAAACCCCATCTTGCATCTACAATACATTCACGTGCAAGGAACGTGCATTGCAAACGCTTCCAACGGCTTTATGGATGCAAAGAAATAGAAAAAGAAAGCTGACCGCTGGAGGCTTGCATGTCTGCATCCGCAGCTCTAAAGATCGAGGGGGAGCATCATTTCTTTTAGATTCATTATTATGAGTGAAGCAGTTTCGCACACGACGATAGTGACCAGTCGTACCATTACAACGTTATCTACGGCGGTGAAGGCCTCTCGCATTGGTCCCTGAAGCAGAGACTTTGAAATGAGGCTTCATGCATGGGCATATGCGCAGAGGAGATCCGTTTTTCTACTGTACATATGTGCATTTGACTCTTCAAGAGCTGTCCATTCAGGGGAGAGTGAGAGAAGGGGACATAACAGGTAGAGAGGGGGGCGGTGAATATTGGAGG
>JAAVUH010000114.1:0-121830 GCA_014899045.1 Fusarium palustre | reverse complement strand
ATGTATAATACAACCTTGAACACGATCTTACCGAGTCGGAGCTACAACCCTCATCCTTGTGCCCAGCTCTTCATGGGAGGGGGGGCAGGGTAACAAGAGGAAAAGATCAGCAGCGCAGAGCCGAAACATATCGGAGACACTACAAGGTCAATTCATCTAGCGTGACACCACCATGTTACGATGCCGGCAAGTGATGGCAGTTTTGTTAATACATACCTACGTCCTACTTGGTGAACCAATTTCTCGGGAAGAACAATTCCGTATACCTGTATAAAATAGAGATAATCTCGTATGTTCCGCAATTACCATTTCCCGTTCTAGTCACAGATGCTAAATTCTCCTTCCGTTCTGCTAGTCCCAGCCTAACTTGTGAAAATGCCGCTGCCAAGAGGTTTAGACAAATTGAATGCCGGTGTCAGGTTCGCCCCGTAGATTAATATACCTACATGAATAGTAATCCATTCTCACCAACGCGGTCCCTTACTCGAATATCCTCGACAGGTTCTGGACAGGCCAGGCCCTCGCATCGCGAAATTTATCAACAACGCCTCTCAAAGCTTTGCGTTCATACTCATCGGTGAAAAAATCCCCGTACAACTCCATCCCAAACGCAGCGTGGACAAGAGCAGGCGGACAGCCGGGATGGCAAAGACTGATGCCGCACAAGTCGAGTATCATCTGTCGAACCTGGTTCTCGATATCTCTCCATTGCGCACGTGTTGATGATAAATTCCCACTGCAAACTTTGACGTCAACATTGGCAAAAATTAAGATTAGATTTCGCGTACGCACCCGAGGAAGGGATTCTCGGCCATGAGAACCATCTTGGCTATGATGCACAGCTGCATGCTTGTCACCTCGAGCGCGGACGAGTACCAGATAATCGGGAAGATCTCCCCATTAGACCTGTCAGCCGGACGCACGTAAAACGGCTGGTACTCCCTCAGGGCTTCCTCCTCGAGTGATTCGCCCTGTTTCTGCAGTCTCACTATACTCAGCAATCGGTCAGCAAGGCGCACGCACGTTCCATGCATCTAATCTCGCATAACTAATGGGAGGGGGAAAATAAAAACGCACACCACTCTTGCTCAGACCCGTCCGCCCATCGCCACTTTGCTACCTGTGCCGTGTGAAGGACAATCTTGTTAGCTTTTGACGCGCCGAGACCATATTCCGCGTCCAGGACCATCTTGGGCGGGTGCCGTTTCGTAAAAGAGTGGTAGAGCTCCTGGCGAACGGCCATCCAGTATGCCGCTTGGATGAGGGATCGGCGGCCGAACAGGGTCCTCGACGGTGGACTTCTGAGGACCGCATCGATAATGGCCAAGAAATTCACCTGAGGCTTTGACGTTGTTGGTGTTTCTTTTCCGTGTGTATTCCGCTCTTGCTCGTCCTGTTCACTGCTGCTACTATCTTCTTCATCGTCGATCTCTTCTAATTGACGGAGAATGACTGAGGTCTGAGTAAGCCGTCATGTTACACCCAAATTATCAATGCCAATCTTACCAGCCGTTGCTATTATGCTCTCGAGCTTTTCGTCATCTTGAATATTGTGGAAATCTCGTAGTGCAGGGATACATTTCAACGTATATTCTACTGCATCATGAGTTGTGAGTTTGGGCAGCAATTGGCCTTGATATAATATTCCCTGTGGCGTTTTATACTTTGGTAAACGGCTTAAATGCCGGGCTGACAATGCGAATATCGCGTATAGTAATGGCGGATGATGTCGCGCTCTGATGGGTACCACAAGCTGAAAATGCCTTCTCTCGTCGCAGAGATCCAGCTTATTCTGTTAGCACGCTTTGATCCTATCAATGATTGTTACCGAGGCATACCCAGTGTGACAGCTCTTCCACGAAATATCTGAGCAAGCATGCCTCTTGTGGATCTTGGAGCGGAAATCTCGTCGGTTCCACAGCGCTGTGCGTCTGATAGCCTCTTGGAGACGGAACTTGGTCTCTGTTCTGTTCATGCGGTGGACCGTAGGGAGATGGCTGATCATGGCTCGTCGAGTAGACACTTGAAACACTTTGTTGATCCGTGGTGGGTGATCGACCGGTTCCCTGCTGCCAAGGTGATGATGGATAGCTCGGTGAGTTTCCAGTTGATTGCGGCGTGTTTGTAGCCGGATATATCGGATGGTTATTTCTTATATTGTTGTTGATAGGTGGCGGTTCTCTGTGAGCATGTGATGATGGTTCATTGTGATCTGCTGTGAACCTCTGAGACGTATCGCTGTGGCTCCGTGGAGTACTAGCAACTACACCAGCTTCAGCTTCAGTATCCTGTCACTGAGTTCCTACCGAGTGACTTCTTTGACTTACAGTTTCTGACCTCGCTGTTGACCCAAGTTTGGTTATTCAGTGGTCCAGACGATGAATTGCGAAAGACGGTCTTTTTGGCTGGTCGGGCACAAGGCAAATTCTTGACCACACAGCGATGACATCTAGGTTGTCCCTCATCACCTTAACCCATTAGCAAGACTCATATATCTGTATCTTCAGTGGGTTCATCTACATTTAACGTGTTTATCTAAGAATGATCAGTTTTCTAATTGTCAATTGGCTACCAGATATGTGTCACCTTTGCATTGAAGACATGGTCTCTTGACCACTGGCATTGTTTTCGAACACTCTTCCGATATCGAAAACAATGGTTGTCGACTGTAGAGTTCTGATGTCAAGATGTCGTCCCCGCCTGTACGGCTCCATTGAGTTTCAATTCTTTACTGCATCACGTGCTGCAATCCGCTGTTCTCTCCGAGACTGACGCGACGGGCTACCCTACAGGTATATGCTTGGACGCGACAACTTGTAATTTGAAGTTGAAGACGCGTCTTTCTCTAATTGAATACAACATTAGTATTTTTTATAAATTGCCTGGAATATGAGTCTGTATTAGTAAACTATATTCAACTTTTTTTGTAGTTCGGTGCTGTGAATTGTTTTGGTTTAGTGCCACTTTCAACATTGCTGCTTTTCATCTTTAACCCCAGATATTCAGTGACTCAAATCATCACGAATCCATCTTTTGCTCCCAATCCTACAGAATGTCCAAACAAACTCGCTCTGCGACCAAGAAACTGGCCCGCGTTCAACTCTCAACGCCTTCAGTCAATCCTATAGCCCATCAATCTATATCATCACCTTTAGAAACCCGCCTCTTCACCAACCCCGAAGAATGGGAATCTTACCTCTCGGATAATCACCAAACAAACCCTTCAGGCCTCTGGCTCAAAATCGCCAAGAAATCATCCCCCGTGCCCTCAATAACATACGACCAAGCTCTCGACACCGCTCTTTGTCACGGCTGGATCGACGGCCAGCGCAAATCCCTCGATGAAACACACTTCATCCAGCGCTTCACGCCGCGTCGAAAAGGGAGCTTGTGGTCGCAGCGCAACGTGAAAAAAGTCGACGCGCTTGTCGCCCAAGGGAGGATGAAACCAGCCGGACAAGCCGAAATCGACGCGGCGAGAGAGGACGGACGTTGGGAGAGGGCGTATTCATCGAGTAGTAACGCGTCTGTGCCTGATGATTTTCAAAGGGCGTTGGATGGGAACAAAGCAGCGGGGGACTTCTTTGCGGGGCTGGGCAAGACAAAGAGGTACGCTTTTATCCAGCGGTTGGAAACTGCGAAAAGGCCAGAGACGAGAACAAAGAGGATTGAACAGTTTGTTATGCTGCTTGCGAGCGAAAAGAGTTTGTAAAGTGATTATTGTAGTCCATTGCTGGAAGACGTTCTAGCATGTATTAAATATTTAGTCTAGCTTAAGAGTATTTTCTGTTTGTAACCGTTTTGAAATAGCAAAAGTATCGCAATATTAGAATCAGTAATCTTCCTCGTCATAATCTTCTCCTTCTCCATCGGACTCATCGGCCATACCCATCATGAATGGATTACGCTCCTCATCATCGTCCTCTTCGTCATCACCTTCTTCATCTGCAGTCCTGCTGCTGGCATCGTCGTCCGAGTCCTCACTATCAACGGGATTCTCTTCGCGATGGAGACGTAAACGCTCTGCTAAAGAGAGTTTTGCAGGCGGCGCGTCTTCTTCATCCGAGTCTTCGCTTTCTTCTTCGCTGCCGGAGGAGGAGTCTCTTGCGTTGTCCGAGTCTTGTCTAGAGACGCCGCCTTGATCATCGTCATCTTCGTCATCAGATACCAACGTCCTTGACCGTTTTTGGCTTCGCTGTGGCTGAGAAACTTGTGGTTCATCGTCTTCATCGTCGGACTCCACAATAACTTTGGCGCGTTTTGTTATCGGCTGGACATCTTCCTCTTCTTCGTCATCCGAGTCTGAAACCACGCGACGTTTGCGACCACGTTGCACAGGCGCAGACTCAGGCTCTGGTTCTGGTTCTGGTTCGGAAAAGTTTGCTCCCACTCCGTCATCATCATCCTCGTCGTCGGAAATTTGGTGGATTCGTCGAGCAGGCGCCGGGGATCCGCTGGCTAGTGATATGCCCTCATCATCCGAATTTTCATACGCCTCAACAATCTCGTCGTCGTCAATTCCGTCGCTTTCGTATTGGTCCAAATCTGTCCCATTATCCTCGTCATCATCCTCTCCCTCATCCGAACTGTCGCTGTCGTCGCCAAAGTCAGGTCCAAGTGTTTGTAGCAGCTCAAACCTTCGCAGCCCACGCTCATACTCGAAGGCAACCATAGGCCAAGCTTTAATCCCTCTTGACTCCAGAGTGCTGGCAAGAGGATCTGGTAGATTATCCCACGTATCTCTATTGATCTGGTATTTCGCAAAGTCAGGGTGTCGTTCTAAATCGGGCCAGCACCACATAAACTGCAAGTCTTCTCCCAGGCCAGGTTGTCTCTCGTATGTTTCTGTTTGGTAGTGGTTGACCAAATCAGACGTGCACCACTGCAAGCTCGATTTCTGGCAATCCGTGCTGGAAACGTTGACGTAGAATGACTCGAGCTGGGTAAACTCGTTCAATAGCGTGGGGACGTTGCGATCGCCAAGGTTGTCCAGAATATCAGGCCCGCCAAGCGCAAGATTTTTGACCTCGCTCGCAAAGTCGGGTAAGTGGAAAATATTCCTCCCACTCGGGCAAGTAAGGCCGTCGACGAGAACAACATCCGATTTCTGGTTGAATGGAACAACTGCATCTCCAGAACCAGCGTCTATGCTGAGGGAGTTGGGAAAAGCGTTTGTCGCAAAGGCGCGAGATTCTTGGTGGACTGCAAAGACTGTGCGCAGGTTCTTGGTTTGGTCCTCGAGCGCGAGGCCATCACGGACTGTCCATACGAAAGCACTAGCCGATTCGGGATGTCTTGCCGTTCCATAGGAAATAGTGAAGTCAAGAACGCGATAGCGAGCGCGGAGCTCGGGACAAAACAATTCCCAGATGCGATGGCGCAACTCTATGGGTAATCGGCAGAATTGCGGGAAGTAATCGTCGGTTGAATGTGATTTTAGGTTATTCCGATACTCAATTTCGTCGTCTTCGTCTTCACTGGACTCCGAATCGCTACCGTCAGCGGCCATGGTATCGAGCAATCCTCCGCCGTCGGAATCATCAGAGCTTTCATCGCTGGACTCGTTGTCGTCACTTGATTCATCTTCGCTTTGAGACATATCGGCTGGTCTTTCATTTTCGCTTTGGTCAGATTGAGATTCGGCCATGCTCGACATTTTGTGAGTGCCGCGAAAGGACGGAAAAAAATAATGTGAAAGGCGCGATGAGCTTGACAACGAAGCTTGATGAGATTTGGATGAAGGATGAGATGGCGCTAAGTGTCCGTGCACGCGCGATCACGTGGCATCTAAGCTACCTGCAGAGTTTAGGGAAATAAACTCAACTTAGGCATCAACATCAGTATCCACCTGCCTAAATATAACTGTCGCTATTCCCGAACCCATTATAACAGAAAGACATCATCAAACCTTTGTCCTCAGCCATAGTTCAATTTAAATTTTATTTAGCAACCATCTCATGACCAGCTGGCCCAGCCTCATACAGCATGTCGGGCCTCGAGGCATTGGGAATGGCATGTGCTGTCTTTCAGACCATCAGCTTTGCTCACGAAACGACCCTCTTCTGCATCGAGATATACCGCGGGCAGAAGACACCTGATTCTATTCTCGAGGAAAACGCCACGTCCATGATACAGATGGCCAATAAAGTCGATGCTTTCTGTAAAGCAGCAACTACGCCAGAAGAGAAATGTTTAATTGACGTTGCCAAGAAATGCACATCAACAGCGACAAAACTTGCAAATGAAGTGAACAGGATCACTGAGCTCCACAAGAAAGGCAAAGGCAATGTAATCATCGCTGCGCGCGGTGCAATTGAGTCTTGGCGCAAGAAAAACAAGATGAACGATCTTGATAACAATCTGCGTCGGTATACCGAGACTTTGCAGACTCTACTGATGACCCGCGTTTGGTCAGTTGTACCTGCATTCAATATTCTTTACATAGTGCTGATAGCAATGAACATAGCGACCAAAATAAAGCTGGAGACCTTAAACAGCGTCGAGAATTTGACAATCTCGACCAAAGCCTGAAGGCATTCATCTCGCGCATCGCCGAAGGTCACAACCAAATAGAGCATCTCTTGCGAGACGAGGGGCAAACAACCCGAGAACACGTTACAAACGAAGCCACTAGAGCTGTGGAATCTGTGAATGCTCGCATTACGACACAGGTTGAGAATCGGGAAATGAAAGAGGCCATAGCAGCTCGACGACAGCGTTTTCTCGCAAGCTTCCGATTCAGGGAGATGAACGAGAGAGTCAGCGCCATCACCGACCCAGAAGATGCATGTTTTGATAGGATATTGGAATCATTCGAGAAGACAGCCTATGGTAAAATAGAAAGTTCCGCGGTGACTATGGTCTACGACACCATTCCTGAGGTCGGCTATGGGGAGATAGATCAACTTTGGCAAAACTTTGCGGACTGGCTCAAATCAGATGAGCACCTATTTTGGATTCAGGGCAAACCAGGATCCGGTAAAAGTACTCTTGTGAAATACCTCGCAAGCAAGAAGGTCACGCAAACACTACTGAACCACCGGAATCGCAATACGAGAATACTGTCGCACTTTTTCTGGAAGCTTGGAACATCTTTGCAGAACGGCTTAAAGGGCCTCTATTGCTCCCTGTTACATCAACTGTTGGAAGGTAGGAACGAGCTTACTGGCAGCACAATGGATGTCTTCCCGAATTCGACTTCCAAAGAGTCGTATCACGACTGGTCAATTTCGGAGCTGCATAGCATCCTACTAAAAGTCTTAGAGCTGGCAACGGATGAGGATCACTTGTGCATCTTTATTGACGGTCTTGACGAATTTGTTGACGAGCGTGGACAAGACATCACCATGCAAATACTTTCGGATTACAAGCGATTTAGTAAAGTCAAACTTTGTGTCACCAGCCGACCAGAGCCATGGTTGAGGGAAGAACTGGACACAGTACCGAATCTCAAACTGCATGATTTGACAGAACCGGATATGCGAAAATGGATTCAGGACAAGCTTCAGCCATTCGAGAGAAAGGCTATATTCAGTCCAGGATTCTCGTCACTTTTAGTTTACAAGCTTCTCGACAAAGCAGGCGGAGTATTTCTCTGGATCCGTCTCGCGACACAGAGTATAATACGAGGTATAAAAAACAAAGACCCGGAGGAACTGTTGATCTTACGACTAGAGAAACTCCCAGAAAAACTAGAGGACCTGTACTACGACATGTGGAAGAGGTTGGGCGAGGATGAGCCTCTCTACCGAAAATCAGCAGCCACCTATATGCGCTTTATGGTTGGATTTCGACGTATGAAGGAGGATAAAGATCTTCAAGGTTCATTTGGATTTGAAACACACAATGAATTCAGTGTCATAAAGATGGCATGTGCAAGCCGACCTGCTGTTCAACGAACACTGACCGCGGCTACTGAAGACATTGACTACGAGATGTTGAATATGCTTTGCCAAACTACAGAGAATGAGATTCTCACAAGTTGCTCCGGCCTTCTGGAAGTTTACTCCTCTGAGGAATCATCAAATACCTACTTCCGTCCAGTGTCAAAGATGATCGGTAGTATTCATTTTGTTCATCGCACAGCCTATGACTTCCTCGTCGATACAGAGGCAGGCCAGAAGATCCTTCGCTACAGCGAAATGTCAGAATGTGAAATGGAAGTGCTGATTGTTTACGGTGTCTTGTGCTGGCTGCGAATACTGCATGATGCGTTTAGTGTTCGTGGCGAAGGTTTCAAGCTAAGCCAGGGATTGTCGAGATTGGTAGCCCTGCAAAGCTCAGATAACGATGCACAGAGAGTGAAGGGTCTATGGACTGCAATAAAGTCATTCCATGTCTATGGGATTCTGGCTCCTAGCTATAAACAATGGCCACCGCCTCCACTTACATCGGTTACAGCAAGACTCCCAATAGTCTTTGAGATGGAGATAAAAGACATGGATCCGAACATGGCTACCAGCGTTCTACAACGAATTCCGTGGCACGACATAAGATGGAACGAGAGAAGCGCCAGCCCAGTTTCGGGACTACATTTGCTTCTTTCACAGGGTGCTGATCCGACCGCTATCGCTTCATACGTAGCGGCCTACCCTGATCCGCTCGTGAGGTATGGAAAGCGGACAACCGCTCTGTGGGATTTTCTCCATCATACCCAATGGGTTATGTGGAAGAACCATAGACAAGAACGGAAGACACCGGCCCACGTCGTCGAAATAGCTGCAGAAATGCTACGGAACTGCCCCAGCGAGCATCAACATGGCCTTCTGATACGTGATCAGAATAATGCTGCACATGGACACCCGCCGTATTTTCGATGCAGTTTCGTAATACGAAAGATAGATAAAGATGACTTCCGACCTGTCCTCTCAGCCAATGTGGCTTACCTGTTGGATTTGATGTTATGGTTCTTCCCACAGGAAGAGGAAGCCAAGCTGAAAAATCAAATTCAGTTCATTCGGAGCAAGATCGAGGAGCCAGTGATGTCACTGAGACTCAGTGGTTTCTCTCAGGATGCTCGCAGCATGAAATGTTTTCAAGTCGCCGATCAAGACGCATGCCAAGGCCTAGTCGACATGATAGATGCGCGAGAAAGGAAGACACAAGTGCTTGGAAAGGCGCAGATTTATGATCAAGCTATCTCATTGACAGAGGATAAGTCAGTCATGGTGGAGATTGATCCTAGACATGCTAGAAGAGCCATAGTGGGAGAAGATCTACTTGGATCATATGAACTTGAAAATGGGGATTTCGAATACTCTGAGGCATTAGACAGACAGATAACGGACGTAAGCCTAGCCAGATCCTATCGCCAGTTTAGCTCATTAGCTTAGACTGAAAATATGTATCACGAAACGATGTAAGGAACTTAAAAATCTGTAAACTTGCCAAAACATTCTGGATACCCGAAATATAACAGTGCTTACAGCTCCTGATTCTAAGCGACCTTTGTTATCGCCAGGAAACGTTACTACTTTGTCATAACGGGCTGGACTTTAACTAAGAATGGCGATATATCGGACCTTGCAATAATTGTAGAAACTGTCATATAAAACGTGTGCATCAGCAGCAAAGGCTGTAGGCCACCATGTGCCTGAGATAGTTTCGTTCCCAGCGGCACAAACGGAGAATGCGCATACCCTAACCCTGGCAATTACAAGGGCGATCGAGAAGTAACTTGAAATCGTGACTATTTGTAGCAAAGTCTTGCTAGCATTTATTTGTAGCAACTAGAATGATGTGCCCGCATTAGTTTAGCCTGTTACGGTTCATCGATGCTATTAAAATAGTCTACTGATTAGTTAGCACTTCCAGCACAGCACTAAATGAGATTGTTATATGCGCCTACAGATAGTTTACACTTGATAATCCATTATACTATCGAGATAGTATTCCACTCTGCTGTGGCGATATGCGGAAGTGACGAGCAATTGATCATCTCATCCCAATTCTTTTCCACCGGGCCAATCTTTTCGTCGAGAGCTTCGTTTTCCGATCCAAGCATCAATAGTCTATTGACGACTTTCCGAGGAAACTTCACTTTTGAAGTAACATTATCAACTCCATATCTGCCAAGCTTGGTGTCAAAAATACGTTCATTTGCCGGGAGAATTGCATTACTCAAGGCAGAAATATTCCCAACACCGTGTTCAACAATCGTGTTGATGATAACAGGACTGAGCTGAGACGGATACCTATAGTCCTCGTGCCACGTTCCGATCCTGACAAATTCTCGAGCATCGTCGACCAGAACTTCCTGGATCACAAGTCCATACACCAACGTGGCTTTACTGCCGGAATCGTCCAAGTCGCGTCCCCAATGATATTGATAGAGCGGGAGGAGGAAATACTTCGAGAAGAAGGCAACCGATTTACTAAAACAAAATCGAAATGCAGCATGCGTCTCAGCATATGGGTTGCATGCCCGTAATTCTATACAGTCTAGACCAGCCGCAGGAGTGGCAACTTCATGTTCGTGTCGGAAGTACCATGGTTGGTCTTGGTTGTGCGGAGTACCGGTGAATCTCACTGGTATAAGAAGACCCCTTATCTTTAGGACTGCTTTGTCGAAAGAAGAAAAAGGATCGCTTCCAGGTGGAGTAATGACGGTTTGGCTAAGTAGAGCCAACGGGCGCAATTCCTTTGAGTCGAACGAGTTTGGATCTTTGAGTGAGATTCTGGGCCCTTTCCCAATCATGCGACCTGACATGACCGGTCCTGGGTAGGCCAACCACGACCAGGACGGGCGTGAAAGTCTTTGTATTGTAGAATCGCTCTTATCCTCTGGTCGTAAACTGGAGTCAGGGCCTGTGGCTGGTTCCCACAAAAGGTCTTGCATCCAAGACTCGAGCCAAATGCCTGCAAAATAGCTATCACCGGTCTTGCTAGCAATAAGCTTAGCAAGACCCGCTATGGCTATGAGTCTATCGTGCTCGAATGTCAGATCGTATCCAGTATATTTCGAAAGTACCCAACTCCAATGTGTATCTCTGTACGGCCCTGTAAGATCAACCATTGACTGACGTCCCGTCTCAGTTCTCTCGTAGGCAGGACAGTGTACCCCAGGAGAGACTTCACTGCCCGTGCATCCGTTACACTCCCAATACACTTGCTCGTTTCCAAGGTATAGTAACCGTCTCGAGAGACAGCGTTCTTGCAGGACCCACGCACGGTTGTTAAGTGGTGCATGGTCCACATCGACTTGTATGTCCGACGCATCCCTGTGCTCGACAAATACGTATTCGTCTCTTTGGGATACAGAGTCTGGTTGATCGTAGGAAGCGACGGGTTTGTGCCGAGGTATACTGCGAGGCCGACACTTGCGAAAAATACCGTAACCTGGAAAACCCCAGCAAATTGTTAATGTGAGGAAGGCATATTGATAGATATCCATCATCAACGGAGCTTCTTGGCGGAATTCGAAGCCGCCATCGTCTTGTATGATACAGAGAGAGTCGATCCATAGATGTCGGACACCCATGGCACGGCAGATGGAGAGGATGTCTTGATAATTTTGTGGCAGAATGCTATCCGGCTGGTAGTCGGAGTAATTATGGTAATTTCTGGTGAGCAGTGTGGGCGTTTCGTGCGACCAGCGATGGGAAAGCGCAACATATGGAACGTGAGTGGGGGTTTGATGGATGCGCCATGTATCGGAGTTGCTGTCACCCAGATCCAATAAACGACTTGGCATTCTTGCAATTTGTGGCGGCGAGGGATCCTTGAAACAGTTGGAGTGCTTCGACTCGCAGACGCTAATCCATCGTTTTGCGAGTTTAGCAACTGACGCAGGCGTATGTTGATCAACGATGGGTAACGTTCGCTCGGTGTCTAATCGAAACCGATGAGCGTTGAGGATGGAAAAGTTCTCATTGCTGACCTACCTAGATACCATTTCTCTGTTGTCTTCCAAATAGCTAGTCCCAGATCTTTTGTCTTTAAGCCAAGGCCAGTCAGGCGAATGTCTACTGTATAAGCAGCATTATTGGGTTCACAAGTGATGGTGACTATCTGAGCATTGAAATTTGCTATTCTTTCATCGTTTGGGGACGCGATTGGTGAAGATCGAATGCACCGCCAGATGGTCCAACAAAGGGGACAGCCGTGGCTTATTGATGTAGTCAGGGATTCCCACGATGCGTGCAGTAGAAAGCAACTAGTTAGAGTCCACTGGTCGGCGAACAGGCCTTTGGACCAGTTTACAGGCTCTGGCAATGAGCCTCGATTGCCATCTGACACTGGAAGGGAGGGCAAGGCTGTTCGACAGACTTCGCAAAGGCTCATCCTTATATGAAAGGACAGACAGCAACAAATGAAAATCTGGCACAATGCTTAGGAATAGATAAAGTTTATGATTCGCAGCATTTATTGGGAGTTAAGGTTGACATGTGATCATGGTGAGATGAAAAGTGCCTCAGTAGAAGTTATGAAGGTGTGGAGTCTCTTGCTCCATTCCCTCTAGTGACTTGATCTGTTCTGTTTTGTGTTTGGTCATTGAGAGAGTGACTGCAGGGAGTGGCATGCTACCTACCCTGCATGGCACAAAAATGTCATTTAAATTGTAACGACCTATTGATGAATGCATTGATCATGCTATTGAGGTGATGAATAAAACCGCAGTTGAAAACTTGCTGTTCTCGCGCGCGGTAGGTAATTCCATCATTCTCCGAGCCTACATCTTGTCCCGCACAAGTTGCTTTGTCATGTCGCCGCCATCTCCATAAATAATTCCACCAACAACAATTTCCTCCAATCATTGGTAGCTACAGTTATGCTCACTATCTAATCAGGGCTCCATCTCGATGTCTTGGCGTTTCCCGAGGCCGAATCCTTCGATAGTGCTTACTACCTACCTATACGAAAAGCCCTTATTCAGCCCCTGGTCTGATTGCTAAAGCTGAGTGAGTGCTTGGTGAAGGAGGACGCATGCTCGGTGCACTTCGCGCTTTTCGGAACTCTGAAAATATGCGAGGCGTCCAACCGAAGGCGCATGGGAGACCATGACTGAATTGTTGTGTCACTATAAGAAGAATTATCATCCTTCCTATCCAGTAGTCAATTCAATCCAATATCAACTCGCACTCTCAACTTCATCCCATTTGAACTCACCACTAACCCTAAACACCAATCATACACTACTTAACCTAACTCAACATGTCCAAAATTCTCACAGTCTTTGGCGCCACAGGCAACCAGGGCGGTTCAGTTGTCCGCGCCATCCTCAGCGACCCCGCTCTCTCCAAAGAGTTCAAGATCCGTGGCATCACCCGTGATGTCTCCAAGCCGGCTGCCAAAGAGCTCGCTTCAAAGGGCGTCGAAGTCGTTTCTGTAGGTTCTCAATTATATTCGAGTAAAAAAGCACAAACTGACTTTCATCAGGCCGACATGAACACAGCCGAGCAAGTCGCTCCCGCCGTCAAGGACGCTCACACTGTCTTCCTGGTGACAAACTACTGGGAGACCAACAGTGGAAATGGCGAGATCGCCCAGGGAAAGGCTGTTGCCGACGCTTGCAAGACTGCCGGCGTGAAGCAGCTTATCTTCTCATCCCTGCTCGACACCAACAAGATTAGCAACGGTCGCCTTAGCCACATCGAGCATTTCGAGGGTAAGGCTGAGATCGAGGAGTACATCCGAAAGATCAATATTCCGGCTACTTTTGTTCTTCCTGGTTTTTTCGCTTCCAACCTGTTCACATCGATCCGAAAGAATGAAGACGGCAGCTACGCTTGGGCTCTTCCTGGTGATGGTGACAAGACCCAGGTACCTATCTTTGACGTCCAAGGCGATATGGGTGAGTTTCGACATGCTACAATGAACGGTTTTAATAGTCATACTAATGGTCGCAGGCAAATTCGTCAAGGCTGCCATCAAGAACTTCCCCGGCACTATCAACAAGCGCATCTTTGCCGCCGCGGATTACTACACTCCCAACCGAATTGTCTCTGAGTTTAGCGAAGTCATGGGCAAACCTGCTACTTTCAACCAGGTTCCCGCCGACGTGTTCAAGACGTTCCTACCTGCACCTATTGCAGACGAACTGACAGAGAACATGATGCTCATGGAGGACCCTGGTTACTATGGTGGAGCTGATCTGAAGGAGAGCTTGGATATGCTCGACGAGAAGCCGATCACTTGGAAGGAGTTTGTGGAGAAGAACAAGTCCAAGTGGGAATAATCTGTTAGAAGTAACTGGTTCAGATTGAAATTATTTAAGCTGGAATAACTCTTGTCTAATATGATTTTTTCGCCAAACCCTGAATGAGTTGATAAGTGGGACAACCAATGTGAAGACCCATCCTTCTAGCTAGGTGCATCATTGAATGGTCGTTTTTTTACGTCACATATCAGCCAGTTGTGGATTACCTGAAGGATTCCATGCAGTTTGTCTTGGCAATTTGGTATAGGGGCCAGTCATTTTCGCTGTCAGCACAGCCCTGTCGTAGGGCAGGGGAAAGAACCTGTTTGTTTTCAGGCTCGAAGATCATTACCCAGTCCTGTACTGATGTAGCGCAAGGCAGAACTATCTGTTTATTTATATAATCAAATAGTATCAGGCAGAGTTTTGTTCCTGTCAGATGCTCAGTCCCGAATTATTTCTCACGGCATTAGCCTTCCAATCGCTAACCTAATGCCTCCAAGCAGGATATGACCAATTGGGGAATAGGAACCGACGGAACCGACAAAATGGCGCACCACAAATTAACGCTGATCCTGATGACCGGCAGTCTTCTGTCCGGACTAGCCCTCGCTATCGGACATCATTTATTTTACGATTATCTCGATAATCGCATCGTCCAAAGCCAAAACCAACAGGAATGGTTTTTACGTATTGGTACTGGAATGGCCTTCCTGGTGAGAGCCTTGTTATCAGCAGCTATAGGAATCGCATATGTACAGATTCTTTGGCGGACGCTAAGATCCAAGTCTATTACTATCAATGGCATTGACTCACTATTTGGAGTGTCGCATAATGCTTGGGATTTGACAACTCTAGAGTTGTGGACTGCTGCGCCAGCTCTAACAGTCGTAGCTGTGATAGCTTGGTAGGTAAGATATCTGATGCAAAAGCGGTCTCTGCTAATGTGTAACAAGGGTTCTTCCGCTGATCGCCGTTATTACACCCGCTACTCTGAGCATAGAGATATCATCAGAGCCAAATATCACCGTAGTCGAAAGTCTCATTCCAAATATTGACTACGACAAAAGTCTTTGGTTTGGTAGATGGTTGGGGGAAGAAACTGTCGGCCACGGCGCCCACATCGCCAGATTACTGTTACCAGTCGCAACGCTGGGTTCTATTCCAAACATACACGCTCCCTTCCCCAACTCTTCATATTCAGTCGACTTTTACGGTCCTTCAATATCATGCGAAACCCCCCAAGATCGTGTGTTTATAGACCGTGTACACAAGGTAATTGCGCATTATTCCGAAGTTGATGGGAATGCGACATACGTCGGTTTTGTCCCGTCCATTGCTCGATTCATTTCTTCGTCCGAGATCGAAACGTGGCAAGACGGTGCTATAGAAGGGCTGCACATGGTATTAAATTCTAGTTTGTCTTTGGCGGCACCAACTCTTGACATTACTTCTTGGACACTTGGTCGAGTCGGCGAGGACACGTCCGCTGCGTTTTACGTCGCCACACCGAATAGACAGGGTTGGCAAGCCGAGAACATACTTAAATGCCAGCTCTACAACTCGTCATACTCGGTTAACTTCACATTCGACAACGGTCTGCAGGACATAAAACACAACATCAAAAGACTGAATGGAGTATCACCTTTGGACGGCGACGACTGTCGTTTCGGGCGGCAATTGCACCACTGCAATCCTGTTACAGCGTACCTCTCAATTATGAGTTCTATGGGAGAGCTGCTTCTGGGTTCCTTTTGGAACCTTGATGGTAAAGTTTACCGTTCACCGCGCTCACTGATAGCACTTACTACTATTGTTGAGTCTCCTGACATGCATACTTTCTATTACGACGAGAAACCAAAATCTCCGATAAAGTATATGTCAATGGCTGATACGCTGGAGGAGATTTTTACCAATGTGACAATAAGTCTCTTTAGCAACTCCGAGTTTTTGTGCGTACCAAAGCCATACCTGATCAGAACTCTATCTAGCTAACAAGGTTGATCAGGCAAAACGATACCGCATCATCTTACGGTCCTATTACACGTTTCTCAGCACAGAATGCCTTTTCATACGAACCTAGAAATCTATTTATTGCATACGGTATAGGAATACTATTTTCTTTCATCGTTGTTATTTATGGACTTTTGTGCATCAAATCTGCCTCGGCATCGTACGCAAACTCATTCTCGACTATTCTGCGAACAACCAGGAATCCGGATCTTGACTCTGTTATCCCTACTGCTGAAACGTCGGGATCAGAGCCTTTACCTGAGAATCTCGGAAGTGTGCGCATGATATTGCGACGGCATGGAAATGACTCAGAAGGTGGTGACGAAAAAGCGACGTTCTTCGTTCTCGACCCAAAGCCGGATGATGGGAGGAGAAGACAGGAAGCAGCTCCCACCGAGTCTTTGCTGAAGCAGAATAGAGAAGGTCAGCATTCAGATATGGATGAGATATCGAATGCGCAAGAGAGTTCAGACGTCAATATTTGTCATAAGGGAGGATAACGAACATCGGTCCAATCTGGAGTGATCCATTGTAAGAGACTAGCGACTATCTAGAAGGGGAGAATCTGTTTATACTTGAAAATATGTCAATTTCTTCGAATACAAACAGGGGTTTATCACGGGACGATTTCTGAGCTTCCAAGATGTCGAGATGTTACACCTACCCAGGATGGCCATGGGTTGATAAAAATAATACCAACCAATGCCAAATCATGAATCGAGAAGTCAGGAAAAGGTCTTAGATAATCGGATACTTGATCTTTCCGAAGGATGTTTACCACATGGTAGGGGTGGAACATGGCTGCACACCTAACCTAAACGAAGTCTTGGCTATCCCACGAAGTCTTGGTATTCCTATATCAAGCCTTCAACTTGTCACTGCTCTGTGGGGGATCTACATTCTACAAGAGCCAAGCTCCAAACTTCATTGGAATCTCGGGATGGGTATATTTACCATGTGGAAACATAGCCGAGATAGATCTGGAGATCTAGTTCACGACTTCGTGCTAGAGTTGAACAGATTGTGGTTAGGTGTTAAGCTACATATCGACGATTATTTATTCCGCGAAATTCACGATTTTAAGAACATTACTTCCAAAGTTCAAGTTCGAAGCGTAAACGTCTTTCACATAGTATCAGAAGACAATTCTTACCCCGGATTTTGTTTCCGTACTGAAGTCATGACCAGACTGGCATTTTAAGATGCTTGAGCTTCAAACCTTGGCGCCGCAAAGGTATCAAGCTGTACATCCGAAGATGCATTACTGCGGGCGCAAATATAGAGATTTGCTGCTTTTGAAGTGCTTGCAAGTAAACCGGCGACATTTTAGTGTGGCTTTATATCAAACGTGGACTGTTATCTCAGATCAATCCCCAGATGACCGAGTCTCCGTTGACGAGCATGATTAGTAGACTTGGCAATGAGGGGAAGATTAGACTCTTTTTAGTTGAAGCTATACCAAAGCCTATGTTGGAGCTACATTCCGAGTTCAATCGCTCAAAACAAATGACTGATTAGTGACTCATCCATGGAAGCATATAACCGAGAGTCTACGAGTCTGTCACTGCATCAAGACTACTAAACCTTCCCCACGTCGAAAGGTCCAGGTACGCGGGGCAGCCTTCTCTAAACGCCGATCCTCCGAGGTTATCTCCACAGCCCACTCGGAACAAGGTTGACCATTTGCTGGAACTCTACTGGCACGGTCGAGATTTAAGCTTATTTTGGTGGGTGGTCCGGGGTAGCTTCACAACGACAAGGGATATCTATATCCACAACCTTACACTATAAGCTAGGGTTACAGATCTGAGCTGCAATAGTGTTGCGTTGTAGGGATGACATTCCGTTTTCTCCCGGTGGTAAGAAGGGTATCAAACCGCTGCGGGATTAGAGCTTATGCGAAAAAAAAAAAAAGAAGATGGTGGCTGTTTGCCAGCCTGGTTGATATCAATATGGATTGCACCTCTCGTGAGAATTACAGTCAAGATCAGCAGTCAACGTTGCATCGTTTAAAAACCGAGGGATTTATCTGGGCCCTAATCCTAGTTCCAGATGATGGATTGTATTCTTCAAAATGAGATGCCATGTTGGAATAACATAATAATTAAGGTTAGACTCTTCCCAGGGTGGCATTGGCAATAAGCAATCGACTGATTCATGCGGGGCACAAGGATGCTTCGGGGCATAGATTTGCTTGCCGAGCACCAGTCGTGTGACCAATGACGGGGGTTGAATGACGGACGGATTTATCTTCAAGGCTTGTTCGGCAGCTAAACTTTACAAGGCGGGCCGGAGTGTGTATCGTAGATCGTAAAGAGCCTCTAGAGAATTGGCAACTGGACCCTGATGCTTGAGTGTACTTGGCAGTTGATAAAAGCCTTGACATGAGAATTTTGACAAGACATCTCTATTCAGATACGGGCTTTACTTCATGACGCCATAAAAAGTCTCTAGGTGGTTGGATATTGTGCCTTGCACGTCATTGAACAGTGTGATGGCAACGCCCGCAATATCACGAACCATCATCTTTCATCTCGGAAAAGCACAACCCTTCTCGAGACAACATCCCAACTTCCCCTCACCTTTATCGTCTTGGCATTCTCCACAGCAGACGCACTCATGATCAGAACAAGTCCAAAACTCTCACTGCAACATCAACTAGCTCCAACACGACCCCAGCCTGGGGATAGTCACCCTGCTTACCTCGTTTCTCGTTTACCCCACGGGGAAGCCCCAGTGGAGGCAATCCAACGGTTACGACGATCTTGACCACTCAAAGCCCATTTCTTACATTTTTTAACTTCTCGGATAGAATAGCGATGAGAAGACGACTCGCGAAAGAAATGTTTATAAAAGGCCTCGTTTCCCCCCTCCCTTCCTTTTAAGAAGAGATACAGACACTTGCACGTCTTGTATCTTGCGTTTACTCTACTTTGTCTCTCTTGCAGACAGATATCTTTTGACAAAAGCTTTTAGCTACTACTTCTTTACACGTTTCTAATCGAATGGGCTGGAATACTCATGCGTCGGGCACCAATGATCCGCCTGAGGTGCGGAACTGGCGAATCCACCTGATTGCCACGGTGGCTTCCATGTCCGCCCTCGCCAGTGAGTTTCTAAACTGTCAAGACGGCGATGAAGACGTGATGCTAATGTTGGTACAGTTGGATATGA
Organism: Fusarium palustre; assembly: GCA_014899045.1. Classification (NCBI taxonomy): domain Eukaryota; kingdom Fungi; phylum Ascomycota; class Sordariomycetes; order Hypocreales; family Nectriaceae; genus Fusarium; species Fusarium palustre. The sequence goes on along the minus strand of JAAVUH010000114.1, from coordinate 102,506 downwards.
CACTTCTGTTATTGGAGGTTTGACATCCCCTTGCCCAGCAACATGAGTATTGTTGACATGTAAAAGGTACCATGGCATTGACCTCTTTCATGAGGGACTTTGGCCTTGACCTCGTCGAAAAGACACAGCGCGACACCATCCAGGGAAACATTGTATCCACCTTTCAGGTACACCTCTCTCTAGAGCAACGCTTCACTAGATCGTCCGGGTCTAACAAAGTCATAGGCTGGCTGTTTCTTCGGTGCCCTGCTCACGTTCCCCATTGCAGAGAAATGGGGTCGTAGGAAGACCATCATGGCAGCAGCCTGTATCTTCCTTCTCGGCGGCGCTCTCATGACTGCCGCCAACGGCGATCTCAACATGATCTACGCCGGCCGTGCCGTAGCAGGCCTCGGCCTCGGCGCTTCCTCTCTCACCGTCCCCGTGTACATTAGCGAAACTGCCCCTCCGTCCATCCGTGGTCGTCTGATCGGTATTTTCGAAATCGCCTCCCAGGGCGGTGGTATGCTGGGCTTTTGGATCAACTACGCCACCGACCGCACCATCGACGTCGAGACCAAGACGCAGTGGATTGTCCCGCTGGGTCTTCAGCTCTTGCCCGGTGCTGGTCTTGCGTTGGGCATGCTGTGGTGTCCCGAATCGCCACGTTGGTTGGCGAGGGGTGACCGCTTCGAGGAAGCTGAGAAGATCCTCGCAAAGATTCGTGGAATGTCGCCTGACCATGAGTACATCCGTCGAGAGATGGGTGATATTCGCGCACAGGTTGAAGAACGCAGTACCAACAAGATGAGCAAGAAGCAGCAGTTCATGAAGCTCTTCCAGAAGGGCGTGCGCAACCGCATGGGAATTGGTATGGCACTCATGTTCTTGCAGAGTTTTACCGGTGTCAACATCATCACCTACTACGCTCCTCGCATCTTTGAGAGTCTTGGCATTGCTGGTACCTCGCTGAAGCTCTTCTCGACTGGCTTCTATGGTATCTCCAAGACGCTTGGTATGGTCATGTTCACCTTTTGGGTTGTCGAAAAGGTCGGTCGTCGCAAGGGTCTCATCTGGGGCGCTGCACTGGGATGTATTCCCATGCTCTACATCGGCGGTTATGTCATGAAGGCTGACCCTGCTGGTGCGGCTGCGGCTGGTGTTGTCAATCGTGATGGATGGGGATACTTGGCGATTGTTTGTGTGTACATCAACGCCATCATCATCTGCGCGACATGGCAGGGTATTACTTGGACGTATGCTTCCGAGATCTTCCCTCTCGATATCCGCATGCTGTGTGTCGCCATTACCACGGCTGATACATGGTTGGGATCATTCATCATTGCGCGATCGACGCCTTACATGATTTCTGATCTTGGATATGGAGCTTACTTTTTCTTTGGTTCGATTCTCGTCTTGATGGGCATCTGGTCACTGTTTTTCGTGCCCGAGACAAAGGGTAAGTTCGCATGAAATGCTTCTAGAATTGTTCTGTACATCCCAAATGCTGACTCATTCTCTCCCCCAATAGGTATTACCCTGGAAGACATGGACGCGCTATTCGCCAAGCCCGTGTACAAGACAGTCTGGGCCCAAATGCGAGGCAAACCGGTCCTGGAAGCCAACCGATCCGACTCCCCGTTCGACGACGACGACGAAAAGGCCCGCGAGCTGAGGATACCTTAGCTTGCTTCCCGACCGGGTTTTTTTTCTTTTGCGGCTGTGCCCTCCTTGTCTTTAGATAACGATAATGCGAAACTAGGCTCGTTATCGGCTGCAGCCACTTGCGTCCCTTTGTCTTATCCGAGCTGTGTGACTGGTGAAGAGTAATCTAACCTGTGCTGTGCCTCGTTCCAGAAGGGCTCTAGCTTTACCGAGTCAAGCCGGCCAAGAATTAAGTGATGACAGCAGGGACCGAATTACAGTCATCCATGTCTCTGATCAGTGAAAAAGACCATGTTTATTTTGACAGCGACGGCAGAAAAAGTGTTTTGCAAATAATGTACCTCGGTCGTTGCGATTTCCATCTCTCCAACATGTTGCCACGTTTCCCCAGGTCAGGTTCAGGTTTTACCCCGCAAACTGCATCGCTTCCCCAGACTCGTCGTGTCGCTTTTGTCCTTATTCAGATTTTTCTTAGTCACAGCAAAACAAGGTCCTGCCTGGTAGGGATGTTGAGAGTCAGTGGCGGGTGGCAGCACAAAAGATCCTCGCACCCAACAGCAACGGTCAGAGCGTGCGGCCGACAGCCAAGACATGCGCCAAGAGAATAAGGATTGACTACAAAGTCTTTTCATTGGATCGGGGGCGAGAGTCAGCGGTTGTAGATAACCTCGGACCATTCCCCATGTGGTACTGGATATGTATTATCTCGGACAATGTCTTTTTGTCTTTTTTGCGAACTGTATCATTGCCAAGACCAACGGTCGTCTTGGCGTTGACTGGGTTTGGAGCTTGGGGGAGTTGGCCAAGAGATAAGGAAAAAACAAGCGAGTCTTTTTTCTTCCTCTTTTTTTCTCTTGTATGGTGAGGGGGAAGAATGACTGGGCAAGATAAAAAATTGGAGGCGAAAGGATATGCAGCATGTATTTGTTTTGTTTTGAAGATGTCTAGATACATGTTAACCAATATCGGCTGCCCGACACGTCCAGTGGATTTACAGCGAGCACAGCGCTATAAACGCCTGCTCTACCACCTACCCTATTCGGTGCCCGCAGCCTTGATTAAACACCAGTGAAACGGGCTCCATCTTTCCATTGCTCCCGAAGCACCATTTCAATATCTTCACGTAATAAATTCCACTTCTGACCCGCAATCCCCAGGTTCAGAGGCAAACACTTTATCTTGAGCTTTATCACTGTTTGCGGCAATCTGTAAAGATGGAGATGATGGAGACTGTGATGGGGCCATCCCGATAAGCAGACCATGTCGTGTTCGATTGAGGCGACTCTACATACCTATACATCGTCAACACGTCTACGAATAAAGAGGCAATTCACGTAAAGAGACAATCCCTCTCACGGGCCAAGAGAAAATATAAATCTCCTTCCCTTTCTAGAGGTTCAGCATCAGCCCTTGGCCGACCCTCCTACAGCTAGCTCTACAGTACGGCCCTCACTGTAACATAGCATAGCCTCCCAAGATGCCGGGTTTTTGACAGTTTCGTTGCCAAGCTACGGGGGCCAATTTTGGAGACAACTCTCGGGGTAGTTTAGCCAAGAACCCAAATGTAACATGGCAATCACTTGATTGACCAGCTGAGTTTGACTAAAGATTGATCGCTTGTCATCGGCAGCATGATATCGCAACAAACCGACAACATCAATAATGGTTTCGTTCACGCCACAAGACGTCACTGGCTGTCCCAAAATCAACATGAACTCGTGATAGCGTTTTAAGCTTGATATTTTAGCTCGACACCTATCACCCCCCAGTAATCCTTTGTCTCGCATGTCCTTGCTTATGCTTATTTTATTGCACGGTCGGTATGACATGGGGGCGCCGCCAAGACGGAGTGCAATCCGCCCATCCTCCAACCGTAAACGATCGATCTTTTCCACCTTCCATTCGTGGTATCATGTCCGTTGCAACAGGCAAGACAAAGTTGCACTGTAGGGAATGTATCACGCGTTGCCCCCCGGCTCATTCTTATTCTCAAGAGACGATCAAGGGGATCCGCTACCAAGTGCGGGGATGAAACCAATCACTAAAGCCGAAGCCAGTGCTCTAAAGGGACAGTCAATGAAAAAGCTGGGGGACCAATCTAACGAGTGACAGCCTGTACTGCTTACAACGAGCACGCCTGAGGCGTAGTAGCCTGCTCTTTATTTACACGACCAACATGGACAGAATCCAATCAAGAAGGAGACTCAGCAAATCATCGTGTACACTGTAATTTTAAATATTCAATGATATTGCTCTATCTCTTCACCCCTGTAGTACCAAGTGCTTGTCTCAAACTCCAACTTCCAAAAGCTCTTCTTTTCCTCTCGGCGCTTTCATCTAGAACGACTTGGCAGCTTCCTTCTACTACTCTTAGACACCACCTTTGTAGGCGCGTCCCGATGCAACTGATGCTTATCGCGTCTTGGCAAAAAAAGGATGGACAAGGAAGGAACAAGACAGGACCAGCCCAACCCAACACTATTTCCCTACCCACCCCTTCTTTGCGATTGCCATCTCCTGCCTTTTTTGCCATCGCGCCAACTGTAAATTGTACTTGTACCACGCAGCACATGAAAGGAGTCTCATCTCCCTCATGTTCCCCGAGACAACATAAAAACTGTCCCACGTCCCACGCTTCTTTTTTCCCCTTGTTAGGTCTCAATTCTTCCTTCTTTTTTCCCTTCCCCCCATACAAAGGGCCAATTCTCTTCTCTCCCAATCTGATCTACCTTTTTGATCCTTGACTTGAGAGAGACCAACAACCACAACCATGACGTCCAAGGATGAAAAGGTCGACATCGGCACTCACACGCCGCCGTCGCCCGACGTCGCGCCCGGACACCAAAAGGCTGTCTACGACGGCGATGTCGAGGGCGTTCGCGCAGACTACCGTGAGGAGGACTTTATGACCCGTAATGGTCTGAACCTCAAGTCCTTCCAGCGCCGTACGTTTCCCCCCTCCAATTCTCTTCCGCCTGCTTGAATCGCAATGCGACTAACATTTACCCTCTGCAGGTGACTACGGTACCGGTGTCGTCGAACTCGATCGCTCCATGAAGAAGCGCCATCTCCACATGATTGCCATTGGAGGTTCTATCGGTGCTGGTTTCTTCGTCGGTTCTGGTGGTGCCTTCACCAAGGGTGGTCCCGGCGCTGTCCTTCTCTGCTTCTTGATTGCTGGTGTCATGATCTTCAACGTCGTCCACGCTCTTGGTGAGCTCGCCATTATGTACCCTGTTTCTGGTGGTTTCTATACCTACTCTACCCGCTTCATTGATCCTTCCTGGGGTTTCGCCATGGGTTGGAACTACGTACGTACCTTTGTCGCATATACGATGCGCACCGTGCTAACTATCGCAGGTCTTCCAATGGGTCATTGTCTTACCACTCGAATTAACCGTCGTCTCCTTCACTGTGCAATACTGGAATCCAGACATCAACGAAGCTGTGTGGATCACATTCTTCTGGGTCTTCATCATCTTCATCAACATCTTTGGTACACTGGGTTACGCCGAGGAGGAGTTCTGGAGTTCTTGCTTCAAGCTCGCCGCCATCATCATCTTCATGATTGTCGCTGTTGTCCTCATCTGCGGTGGCGGTCCCTCCGATGGCAAATTCAGCACCTACCAGGGTGCTAAGTTGTGGTACAACCCTGGTGCCTTCCAGAATGGCAGCCGCGGCTTTTGCTCCGTTTTCGTCACTGCTGCTTTCTCCTTCTCTGGTACTGAGCTTGTCGGTCTTGCTGCTGCCGAGTCTCGCAACCCGGCCAAGGCCCTTCCCGGTGCTATCAAGCAGGTTTTCTGGCGTATCACCCTGTGAGTATCCATTTCTGCCACTATCTTACCGCAATCGTTATACTAATATTTCCCAGCTTCTACATCGTCGGTCTCACTCTTGTCGGCATGCTCGTCAGCTCTACCGATGATCGTCTGCTCAACAGTGCCAACCCTTACAAGGATGGTGTCTCCCCCTTCGTCCTGGCTGCTCTTGACGCTGGTCTCAACGGTTACGATGACTTTATGAACCTGGTCATCTGCGTTTCCGTTGTCTCGATTGGTGTCTCTTGCGTCTACGGTGGCTCTCGTACTCTCACTGCTCTCGCTGAGCAGGACTACGCCCCCAAGTTCTTCACATACGTTGATCGTTCCGGTCGTCCTCTTATGTCCGTCCTTTTTAACTTGGCCTGGGGTGCTCTCGCATACATCGTCCTTGCCTCTTCCGGCGGTCTTGTCTTCGACTGGCTTCTTGCCGTCTCTGCCCTCGCCGCTCTCTTCACCTGGGGCTCCATCTGTGCTGTAAGTTGCATCACCATTATCCTGTCTTGATCACAGAAGCTAACCCCGCTTTCAGTGTCACATCCGTTTCCGCACTGCATGGAAGCGCCAAGGCCGTTCTCTCGACCAGATTCCTTTCCGTGCTGCTGGCGGTGTCTACGGTTCCTGGTTGGGTCTCACTCTCTGCTTCGTCATTCTCGGTTGCCAGCTCTACGTCGCCGTCTGCCCTCCTTTCAAGGAAGGTTACGGTAACGCCGAGGACTTCTTCATGGCTTGTCTTGCCATTCCCGTTGTCCTCGTTTTCTGGGTCATCGGCTACATCTGGAAGCGTCCCCAGTGGCTCACCCTTGACAAGATCGACCTCGACACTGGTCTCCGTGAGCATGATTGGGACGAGATCAATGCTTACCGCGCCAAGGTTGCTAGCTGGCCTGCTTGGCGTAGAGCCCTCCACAAGTTCATGTAAGGAAAGCAAATGCTTTTCTTCATGACCTTTGTGGAAATATACCATGAATGTTCTACTTGATTCCTCTTGTCAGGATTGCTACTTTATACCCTGTTAATATACTGGTTAATCTTATATACATCCTATACTCTGATCTGATTCTATGTGTGAATTGATATTCCTGGTCTCTAAAGTCATGTCTCTCTACTAAAAGCTGCTTAATATACTTAAAAGGAATGTCTTCATCCTGAATTTCTATTTCACAAAAAGAAGGTAGTGAGTCGATTTAATGATCTTTTTGCTCCGTCAGGTGAACCTGACCATATGACATCCATCGTCTCTTGTCCCAGTCAGTCCACGCCTTTTAACGTAACAGAATTCCACACTGATGAGGTGATGTTTCATCCACCATCCAAATACTCCTATACAGGATGGTTACCGTGTCTAAAGTAACACTTGATAAATATGCTACAGATTTTCCTTCGTACTAATTTGCCCACACCAAGGGCGCAATGAGCCTTGAAGTATATGGGATGGTGGCAATTAATCCATGAACTGATTTGGTGAATAGAAAGATCTCTGAATCCCTACTTGCAATAGCCTCCATTGTTTCGCCGTCTTGGCATAAATACGCTTGCCCAATAAAAACCATACTCCCTGCCCCATGGATTTAGAAAAGAATGATCCAAGTAATACAAACAGGCTTCCGAGCTTGATAGTGAAGTAGTAAAGAGATGCTGCAACAAGATCTACCGTAACATAGTTGATGTCTATTGGTTATATCTTATTCATAGAGAAGATGATAATATGAACCAACGACAGACTCGTAATGGATAGACTTGGTGTCCTGTCATGACTAAACCCGAAGCAAAGTCTGGTTACTTCTCTCTCTCTTGAGTTGAGTGATTGCAGAGATGATCTCGAACTGAGCTTTAGTGATTCTGTTGATTACAACATCTATTTTAACTGGTTTTGGTATATAAACTAAACTTATATGTTTAATATCAAAAATCAAACAAATGGTAGAATTACATGACTAGTATTCTCTCCACCGCAGTAAACATGATGCGTTCCCTTGTTGTCCAGATGCTCCAAGCTTCCAAAGTTACTAACTCCCAGATTCCGACCAGAAACAACAGCTCTGATCGACTCGCCTGCTTCATACTCAATACCCATCGCCCAAATACCAATATCCAATCTGACAATATCGCCAGGAGTGACTTTTTCTTCCTTTTCGTGGGGGTGGAAAGGCCAGTGTGGGTGCATGCTCTTGCCCTCGTCAATCTCGCGATGAGAAGCTCGAAGAACGCCCATAGGGCCACGATAAACTACCACTTCGATCTTCTCCTTGGCATCCATTTCTTCAAAAGATGACTTGGGAATGCCCTTCCAGGGAATGTTGAGGTTAAGCATCACTTCGCCTTTGGCATCGAGCTTCTCAAGCATGACATAAACGTCCATATCGTTGTGGTCGGGACAAGACATGTATACCACAGCTTTAGGCATGCCCACCAATCTTGTCGTTTGGTCGAAGCGGTATGTGAAACTGACTGTATCATCGGTTTCAGACTTGTAGCTGACAGATGATGACTCGGTGGGCTTTTCAAGAGATAGATGGCTTTCTTTTGTGAAGAAGAGCTTCTTGTAGTCTGTTCTTGGGATGGGGAAGTCCTCCTCGACGATGTTCTCATATGACTGAGGCTCCTTCTTTCCAAATCTCAACACAGCCATGCGTACCTGCGGTGTAGTATCCCAACCGTTCTTCTTCCCCTTGAGGAAATAGTCAAAAAAGTCTAGCAGCTCTGGGTTGGCTTGTTCATTGCCCCAGATATCATACCACTCTTGCCACGGGTGCCATCGGAGCCACTTGTGAGGTGTGTCGACTTCAAGCCAACCTCGAATAGCACCCATACCGTGCATGGTATTCGTCCACGTTCCGGTGATGTAGGTTGGGATATTGATCTTCTTCATGTCTGGACGCTTATCATTCCACCAGTCGTTGGCGAGAGGATGCTGCTTGAACATTTCGCGGAAGCTCTCGATTCCCTTGTGGCCTTGAAGCATGTACTTGACGATAAGCTTGTCGAAAAGATCGCCGGCGTAAATACCACCGCGGGCGAACTGCTCACGGTATAAATCGCCACAGCCTTCCCAGGGTGCAATGGCCTTGAGACTTGGGGGTCGTAAAGCGGCGATGAACCACTGAACGATGGCGAGATGTGAGTTGCCGGCGAGGCCGACCGAGCCATTGCACCATGGTAGCTTGGCTATGCTCTCAATGCTATCGTATCCATCTTCAGCTTCTTGGGTGCCCATGATGGCCATCACGCCCTCACTATCGCCTGACCCGCGAGAGTCAATATTGACAATAGCATAACCACGAGGAACCCAATCATTAGGATCAGGTGCCTCGAATTTCTCCAGACCAGACAGTGTCTTGGGAGGAATGCCCAAGTTCCACGGTACCATGAGACTCAGCGACATGAGACCGTTGAACTTTTTCCCGAAAGGCGACCAGCAGATAATTGCAGGAACGGGCTCATCGTTACTCTGCGGTGGTCGATAGATGTCAGCGTATAGCGTGACGCCATCTCGCATCTTGAAAGCAACATCGTGCTCGGCGAGGATATCACAGTTCAAGGGCTTTGCATCGGGATGGTCGAATTTCCAGCCTGCTGGAAGAACTTCTGAGTGAGGGTTGAACCCAACATAACCGCCTTGACCAACTTTTGGGGGGTTGATGTGTTCGATTGGTACCTCGAAGGGGAGCTTAGGGAGAGGCATGATGTTGTGCGTTTGGTATGATGAGGGTGTAGGCTGATTGGTAAGATGTTAATACAGTAGGAATACCCAAGTCTATCTATAAGTCACCATTCTGGAGCATCAAGATACACTCAGTGTTGGATGCCGAGGTCGCGAACCGGTGGTCCATCGGCCCCACTTTGTCTCGGTGTGAAGTAGGGCGAGCGGCTCGGCATCGGAGTCTGGGGCAAGCAAAAGATACCGAGCCGAAGCGACATTCCGGAATCAATTGTCACCACAAGAATTAATTCCGATTAGCTAAAGTGTTGACTGAAAGAAGGATAAGTATCCAAGATTGAACGTGCGAAAGAACCATCTCTCAAACAATCAACCACTACAACATAACATAGAATAAGATCTTCCGTTTTCAAACTTCTTCAATTCAACTTCTACACCATCTAGTCGTTCACAATGGTTGCCAACACAGAGCCCACCGGCTACAAAGCCACCTCACACCTCCAGCTTGACAACCCCACAGCCAACAAGCCCCTCCAGGCCAAGCCTGCAGGTCCCCGAAAGCTCTTTGCTGATACCAGCATCACGTATGGTGACTGGCGCGATGATCTTATGAGAGATGGATACGCTGTTGTCAAGGGTGCTATTCCTCGAGAGCGAGCTGATCAATACGGAGAAGAGATTATGTCTTATCTCGAGAACTTGTTAGTATCCCTCACCCAGACTATAGCTAGGTATTTAGTTACTAACAATTCCAAGCAATGGTGGCATGGGCTTCAAGCGCGATGACCCCAGCACCATCAAGAACGAGAACTTGCCCGTCATCACAGAGAAGGGCATGATCATTGGCTACGGTGTCGCTCACGAGAGTTTCACCTGGGCCATTCGCCAAGAGCCAGGCGTCATCGAAGCCTTTGAAAAGGTATACGACACAAAGGACCTCATCGTTTCCTTTGACGCCATCAACACCTCGTTCCCCGGCCGCAAGGATGTCAAGGCTAACAAGCCCTGGCCCCACCAAGACCAAGACCCCGAGAAGCCTGGTTTCCGATGCTTGCAAGGCCTCGTCAACATCCTCCCCAACGGCGACAAGGACGGTGGTCTGATCGTCTGCAAGGGCGCGCACCTGCTCAGCGAAGAGTTCCACGAGGACTTCAAGAACGAGGAGAACAGGATCTGGGCTTGGACAAAGGAGTGGTACGGTTTCACAGCCGAGGGTATGGAGTGGCTCAAGAACAAGGGCTGTGAATGGATCAAGATCAACGCGGAGCCCGGTGATCTTCTCGTCTGGGATAGTCGCACTCCTCACTACAACGTCAGTCCTGAGGGAACCATGCCTCGCTTCTGCACTTATACCTGCTACATGCCTGCTGCGGACGCTACGCAGGAGGATCTGATCAGGAAGAAGGGTGCGTTTGAGAACCTGCAGAGCACGACGCATTGGCCTAATGCTATGCATGTTGGTGGCATTCCTATCATGAGAGATGGGAAGCCTTGTCCGTACAACACTGGTAAGCCTAGGGAGGCGCCGAAGCTCAAGGCTAGGGGCTTTGAGTTGACGGGTATTCCATACATTGCTGCGTGAAAAATGGATTGATATCATGATGTTGTTTGTTGAATTTTTATATAGCGTACCAAATTGAACGAAATCTACAAAGCAGAGCAAGAAAACGGACGGACGCGATTCTGTTCATCTACATCTCCAGAAGTGACGAGGAATCATCTAAAAAAGCCAGGAATAAGACAAAAGAACTGTTTGGCATTACCTGATTTTCAATGATGAACCAAATAATGCTTTAAAAGCGAGATATCTCTCAATGTCAATAGTTTTATAGGTCGGTTCTATTCATTTCACTTGGCACCAAAATGCCCAGTATTTATACCTTAAGAATTCAAGCACACGAAGTTTCTACACAGATCACCAGAAAGGCCACAAATACATCGTCGGATATTAGCAAAGCTAGTCGGTTGATATTTAGAGCTCGACACTCATACCATCTTCTGTTGAATACATGCCAGACTCATTCTCCAACCTCTGCAACAAATTCTCAAAATCAGCCCAGTCGCATCCAATCTCATCAGGTAGCATAGGCATGTTGTAAGGTTGTCCCGAAAATGGGTCCAGAATTCCTTCGTCCATGGTCAACTCGACTGGGTTCAAAATAGAAGATTCAGACGGATCTAAAGATTGGGAGAAGTTCATATTATTTGGTTGCTGTGGCAGATTTGCCCCATCTTGTTGAGGAAAACATGCACTTGAGGTAGCATTTGAGTTATTTTGGTCGGTATCCATTGATGTTGCTGTCGTTGGTTTCATCGCTTCTTGAACTACACGGATGAGTCCATTTAGAACGATTGATAGGCGGTCTGCTTCAGCAAGGCCAACACAGTAGCAACGAATCAAGTCGGCTGCTGTGACAAGAAGCTTTTCTTGTCAGAATTCATCTCTATCACGACTGGGGCATGGTGACTCACACTTTGATCAATTTTGGAGATGCGCGATTGTGGTTGCTTTAGTATATGTACTGCCAGGACATAAAGAGCATGAAGAAGGGGGAAGTAAGAAGGGGCGAATAAATGCGACATATTGTCATCGTTGTCGGCAAGCAGGTGGATGATCTTCCTGGCTGAGTTGGCAACCATGGATTGACCGTTGCGGATTGTGTATTCCCACGGTGTTCCCTTGGCGATGACCTCAACTGCTTTATGAATGGCGTCTTTGCTTATTAGAAGAGAGTTGCGATTGAGCATGAGGATGCTGTAATGTGTTAGGTCTATCTAGGGGCAGCACTGTGAGAGCGGACTTACGCGTTGTGGTAATGGAGTGAGATGAACGAAGACAGGGCCGGGTCTTCTGGAAGACGCATGAAGTCCGAGTTGGGTCTAGCTGACGTGTGAGTTGCCTGGCAGATAGAAAACAAACGGAGACTGACCGTAGACCGGCAGGAAGACTGTTCACCCAATTCGACAGCATCAGAAAAGACTCGCCGGTTGCATTAACCTTGTCTTTGATTGCTGCTTCAAGAGTCTTGCGGTTTGCTCGATCTTCGAGCTGTCGTGCCTTTGCACACCGATGGCTCATCTTGCTGAAGGCCTTGGCCATAGACAAGACATAGTGTTGTGGCTGGGGGTTCGTCGTTTTTAACGCTTCTAGATCTAAGACATCGTATGTTTCATCAGAGATGCTGGAGACGTAGCCAAGTTGGAAAGAGAACAGCTTCTCATAGCTATATAGAGCCCACCAGGCTGGATTCCAGGCGTCTATAGCTGAGGAATGAGTATTCTTTCGTCTGTCGCGGCCTGGCCTGTCGAGACCGAGAGAGTGGGCGACCGATAGGCAAATACCAAACGTCGTCCAAGATGCTGTAATTTCATCGTTGAGACGAAGGCAAATCGAGAACAGAAAAAGAACTTCGATCGTTTCGAATGCAATGTTGCCGATGAGATGGCCCAATGCGTCACGGGCAAGCGAGAGGGCTTCTGTCATGTAAGTCTGGCGCTCATCTGATTGGAGGATACATCCACCAGCCGCCAGTAGTAGGCAGGTCTCTAATGATGAAGTTTGACCACGAGACGATGACGAGTTGCCAAAACGTAGTGCATGTGCTTGTGAGGCTTCATTTCTTGCCTGATCTAGTCTGATGACAGGATAAAACGTATGGATTTCGCGCTGGTATGCATTGAAAAGTGCACCAATGTCCCAACTTGCCGGTGTTTGGGGTATATCGTTCCGAGACAGGAACCCAGCTGATCCCGATGTTGGATGCAGGGTTGGAGGGGGATACGTGCCGAAATGGTAAGGAACATTGAGCCGAAAACACGAGAGGTCTAGCCACTCAGTCAAAACCTGGAACGATGTGGTCCCTGTACTCTGCTTAAGTATCGGCAGTGGATTACTGATGGTATCAGTGTGAGAAGAATCTCTACTGAGAGATTGTCTCGGACTCTGAGACCTTGCACGGATTGGTGCAGTCGCCACAGATATCGTACGCGTGGCTTGTGGCTCTTTCGCTACCGAGGGCCTCCTACCAGGCGCATTCTCAGTGACTGAATGGATTCCGTATTCTGATGGACTGCCAGACCCAACAGACGATCCATCGACGGATTTACCTGCCTCGTGTCTCTTGATCAGCTTGCCCGGCCTACGTCTGTCTTCGGTAACGCAAGGGATTCCTGCGGAGATGCAAGCTTGGCAGGAAGGCTGCTGCTCGTCGCAGCGGGTCTTGCGATTCCGGCAGTAATTGCAGGCGAAATTGAGACGGCGGCGCTTGCTGGATTCCTTGGCCCGGTGGCCGGGACTGTCCTCGGTATCCATCGGGGAGGGCATCGGAGGCGACTGGACTTGCGGGGAAATACGGATATACTAGATAAGAAATGTCGGTAGACGAGAATGGAAATCTGGGGACAAGGATTGCGTCTGGATGCAAGACTCTGGGGTTAGTTGCAGTGCGTGTGTATGTTTGGGGCAAGATTAAGATACCGAGCCGATCGGAGGGTTGAAGCGTATTTTATTCTCTCTACTCTCTGTCTTCCCCGCATACTTTTTCCTCGGACTGTCGGCTCCACCCCCGCAAGGTTTGATACTCGAGCTAGACTATCCTAGTCTCGATCGCTCACTCACCAATCGGAGTCACTCTTTTTAGAAGCTTGATCAGAATTAGTTGACAAACTCCTCAATTCTCTTCCCCAGGTCTCGACTCCGACCCGACAAGGGACAAGGATGTTGCGACGCAACTGATGATATAAAGCCGTCCTTGTCACCGTTGAAGCAGACTCCATATCAATTGGCAAGGACAATATGGCTGAGCCACGATCTTCTTTCACTATGAAGCCCGATGTTGATGCCGTTGAGAACGTCGTCAAGGATCCGCATCACGAGTCGCACGATGCATCTGGTACTGTCAACCTTTACCAGGATGGCACTGTTGTTTTGATTCCTACACCCAGCCCTGATCCTAAAGGTATGTTGGCTAGCAATTTATTATCTTGTCTATTTTACTAATCAGACTATTGTACAGATCCTCTGAATTTGCCTGTCTGGCGTAAATACATGGTCATTCTCATCGTGGGATTCTACTCCGGTATCGCAGTTCTTGGCACATCTGGTCTCGGTGCTGTAACCCCAGAGCTACACCAGATCTACCACAACGATGACCCCAAACGCATCACCGATCTTCTCACTTACCCTACTCTCTTCATGGGTATCGGCAACCTCCTCTCCATGCCTCTGGCCAACGCCGTCGGTCGCCGTCCCGTCTTCCTCTTTTCCGTCCTGCTCTTGACCGTCTCTGGTATCTGGTGTGCGTGCTCGACTTCTCTGTCAAGTCACATTGCCGGTCGAAACATTTTCAGTCTGGCTGCAGGACAGAGTGAAGCTCTGGCACCTCTGATTGTGCAGGAAGTCCACTTTCTTCATCAGCATGGTGTCAAGTTGTCGTATTTCGTTGGCGTGCAGAACACTCTAACTGCTGTACTCTTTACTGCGACTACCTACATTGTACCAAACATCGGACTGCGTTGGTGGTATGGTATCATGACTATTATTAATGGATGCACCATGATAATGTCGATCTTTTTCTTGGCCGAGACGCGCTTCGATCGTCCTGAAGATGCTTCTGGTACGTGACCAACAAAGATTCGATATTCTATACTAACTCGAGAGTAGAAGGGGCGGTTCATCTACGACTGGACAAGAACGGCGATGTCGCTCGCGAGGGTACCAACGAAGTCTTGTTCCAAGTCACTACTCGCCAAGGTGTCGTCCTTCAACCAGAAAAGTTTGGCGAGAGAACCTTCCGCGACGATATCCGTCTCTTCCACGGCAGAGTCGACTGGATGAGTGCTCTCCACTTCTACAAGGATGTCGGCCAGTCTCTCATCCTGCCACCCATTCTTTGGATCTTCATTCTCAACGGTGCTTTCTTGGGTCTTTACATCTACCAAGCATCCACCTTTGCACAGATCCTGGTGATGCCACCTTATGGGTTCAGTCCGGAGCTTCTTGGCTGGGTGCAGCTTGTCCAAGTTGTAGACTGTCTCATTGCTGTTCCTATCCTTGGTTATGGATCAGATATTATCTGCAAAGTTATGAGTCGACGCAACGGAGGCGTCTTTGAGGCAAGTTTTGCCATCTTAACTACCACCATCGAAATATACTAATACCAAACAGCCCGAGTACCGTCTACTCACCCTCGTCATCCCGGCCGCTGCGGCTATCATTTCGGCCATCTTCTATGGTCGCGCAGCTGCCAACCCTAATGATTACCACTGGATCGCCATCGTGGCATGCTACCATCTTGGGTTCTTTGCCTTCCTTGGCGCGAACTTGGTTGGTATCACTTTTGTCATGGACAGTTATCCCAACAAATCGGGACCTCTGCTCCTCGTTGTGTGCGCTGGTAGAGGCTTTGTCTCGTTTGGCTTGAGCTACGCCACTGTTCCTTCTATCGAGTCTCTCGGCTACGATGGTGCTATGAACATCCTGGCTATCATTTGCGGTGTTTTGAGTGGTCTGGGGATAGTCATGTACTTTATCGGAAAACGGGTTCGCGAGTGGGCTCGAAGGACTATCTGGCCCAAGGCTCACGAGGAGTGAGCATGACGTGTGATTGATGATCATCATTTGAGTACAAGTCAAAGATTACTGTCTTTTTATGCTGATAGGCATGCCCAAGACAATTAATTTAAGCATGTTCGACTAATGTAGCCAGCTGGTATCTTTGTTGACTATTGCTAGTTTGAAAATTATGTCTTTCAACGTAAATGTAAATATTCCTTGGTGGTACATTCAATCAACCGCCATCATGACATCTCCTAAGAATTAATTTCTTGAATCTTGTTGCTAATGGAAACCCTTCTTGATCTTTCGACTTACAAAAAACCATGTAGAGCATTACTAGTATATCGCCCTGGATCTGGCAAACGTGATAAGAACAGACGACAGCTGGATGCACTGCACACGCTGATCACGGACAGTCGGGTTAGTATCTAGGTGACGTAGTCTCTTTCTTGAATGGGTTCCAAAAACACGGCAGTTGAGAATGCTTTCGACGTTTATTTTGGGAATGCATCCAGTCTAAGATTTTGAATACGAAACGATTGCACAGCCCCTCGATTGTCAAAAGCAGACCCGAGCTGACGCATTTTTGCGGATTCAAATGCGTAAATTCGAGCATTGGAGATGTTGTGCTCCACTACATCGTCTAGCTCAAGTGTCTGTCCACTTCACTCCACTTTTAATCTTGTTGCTTTTCCGCGTATTCACAACCCAGTCGGTTTTCCGTACTAAATCGGAGCATTTTTATTGTGTTTGACAACGGGGATCGAGTATGTGGCAAAGTATCTGAATGGAGACATTCGCTTCGTAGTAGTGGAATTAGCCAATAGAGGATGCTTGGCATGCACAAGGCCTACTAGCTCAGGGACCGCTTTGAAAACGACCGAAAGATGTCACTGCACCTATATAAACTCTGCTTCCCTCCTTAGTGAGAGGAGCCGAATTGAATCCCGACCTACAACAAACTAGTCAAAGTCACTCACGATGCAAGAAAAAGGCATAATCTACCTATCTGAAAAAAAGGAGCTGGAATGTCTCGATTATAGTACGTTGCCTATATTATTACCTTGGCATGACCTGACACTAACCATACATCCCAGGTCCGTCTGTTGAAGACAACCACAAAATAGACCTCGAAAGCTCACCACCGAATCGAGAAACCTCAAGCCCACCTGAATATACTGCTGGAAACCGAGAGAATAAACGCCTGATAGGGCTGATCTTTCACGCCGTGCTACGTATACTACAATGTATATTCGCAGTAGTCGTGGCAATCCTATATGGACTTGACCTTGCAGAAGCGACAAGACAAAATGCAAGGGCAGACGCTTCTTGGGTTTACGCCGAGCTCGTAGCCGGACTATCCATGATCATTTGTATCATGCAACTGTTCTTTGTGACGGCTGTGTGGTACTGGTGCTTGTTGGATGCCCTGATGTCTGTTCTATGGCTGGCACAATTCGGAGTGTTTGCTTCGATGTATCGAGGCGACGGGTTCAAAGAGACATTGGCGCCATTTTCACTCGAAAGGATGCAAGCGGCGGTCTGGATCAATCTTGTATGCGTTGGTTTGTGGTTTGCGGCAACGATATATGGCTCTATAGGGTGTTGTGCTCGTTTCAAGAGATCGCGACAGAAGAACAAGTACGTTGGGGTAGGGTTGACAGCCGACAGCGAGCAAGGGGCAGGCCCTAGCGCAGGTGTTTAGTTAGTAGCAGCCAATTGAATACTGTCATTAGACACGAGCTACAGATCTCGATGTACGAATTGTCTTACATCTTGTTACAAGTTCTATGGATTGGACAATGTGAAGAGAGTGCGCTCGTGTTACGACACGAGAGTTGATGGAATCGATTCCTGGGCATGTATAGAGAATACAATTTCGTAACGTCACTCTTTCTGTGAGGAGCAAAGAAATGACGGAAACCTGAACACATCGAGTCCGTAACTAATCATAGTTGAGAAACTCGACATGGCAAGCTAGCAGAGGAAAGTTCATTAGTGATCTGCACTCCAGAGTCCCCCCTGCATTCTGCGCTGTCAGTGCGCAGTTCCCATATCAGTCCGCCCGTTCGCCGTGTCTCGTCAAAACCTGCCGCATGGATATCTATGTTTCAGATTCTCTTCAATCTTATCTAGGTTGTTCACTCTTCCCATTCAATCATCTCAATGGTACTAGTTGTAAATTTCAGTCAACAGGGAAGTAGTTTTTTGTTTTATTTACACTAAAGAGACACACCATGTCTTACTGACATGCGAGCGTAGAGACTAAGAGAATGAAAAACGACAGGACCTCTTGAAACCATTCCTGGTTCTCAAACTGATCACTACCCGGATACCGGATGCCACCTTTACCTATCCCCGCTCTTTTGAAGGAGCTGCCCCTCCAATAGCACCGCTGTCCAAGTTGGCGCCGCTTGCCTAGACGATGTAGTCATCATCGATAAAATCGACGGTGAAAGTGTTGGTCTTGCTACCCCAAGGGCAGTCCCAGGAGATGTTGAAGATCTTGGTATCACCATCGTAGAGGTCGAACGAGCCCTCAGTTCCAGAGGCTGCGTCAGATCTACCACAGGCGGCAACGCTGGTCGTCGTGCTGGGCGCAATGGTAACCTGTTTGACTCGACCAACCGAAACATTGTTGTCCTTATTGTCCCACTGGAAGAACTTTCCCCTATTCGTGGGTAAGACCGTTGGCTTCGTCGAAGTATTGGCTCTCCATTGTTAGAGCGAGCATACCAATTGAGAACAACATTGCTGAGAGAGATTTCACCGGAAACAATATTGTTCTGGATGAGGATATAGACCCACTGTGCATACGCCATTGTGCAAAAGAAACTGATAGAAGAGTTTGTGACTCGATCCTTAAAGCCGAATAACGAGGTTTGGTAACGCTATATGCCTAGAGCTGGGAAGATACTTGCCACAAATTGTAGGCACCATCACATATACTGCAACGTTCCACGCAACAAGCAATTGGGTTATGCAAGCGTCAGTTTCTTAGTCTTTCAACAAAGGCACCACATACAGTTAGTTGACCTTACTGAGATCAACTGGTTTTCTTTATATCTAGGTATGTGATGGCTACCACTGAAGCGAAAAATGCGAGATGATGGCTCGCACGTTGGCCCTTGGTTATTGCTCAATCGTAGGAAGTGGCTAGCCGCGAGCAGTGTCTGGATTATTTCAATTTCGCCTTTTAGCTCCGACACATTGTCTCATGATAAATTATTTTCGTGTTTACTAAATCCAACGCATTTCTATCAAGTGATATAGGATTTTACTGATAGAAAAATCAGTCGTAACTAAAGCGACTCAATGAAAGCTATATATCTGAGTATTTCTATGTAATTGTTATAGTTATCACCCGAAACAGCCTTGTCAGATATTCTTATCTGCTGACTGACCATTTATCTTATCGTCTATCTTATCGAGTGGTTGTCTTATCTTATCTTATCTTATCTCAAGGTTTATCTGCAGTTGTGTTAACAAGTTTAGCCTCAAAGATAATACCTATCTGTCGCGCTGGAAATAGTTCATATTAGATTTTTAGCATTATAAGCAATCTGTATGCTTTAGTTTGCATTCTGATACTTGGGACCTCATGCTCAACTATTATATGACTTAATTTATAGTCTTCTACTATACTTCACTACTTATCCAAATTTGATGATTGTTGTACCCCAGACTGATTCCCATTTCACATGGTAACAATAACATCATGCTCCATTTTATCATTCACCAGAGGGAGCAATGTCTAGTCAAACAGTAAAGTGTTACTGTATTCAACACTTATATGCATTACCTAGTCTACTCGATAAGTTCTTTACTGTATACTCTACATAGTAAAGCTTAAAATCACTAATTTGCATTCGACTGTAGGGTAGGTGGATCACAACAGAGTCGTCTCGCTATGTCAAGCTACCTACAGCATATTATCCATTGTCTAGTTCATAACGGCTGTTCTATCGCATCTTGAACCCAGTGGTATCGTGAGGCCCTCTTGTGCTCAGCCCTCCTCACCTCAAACCTCCTGAAACGCCACCTGCCGCGGGGTTCAAGACCCTAGAACGCAATTCGCAACATGCGATTGGCTCCTCAGGATTGAAACGAACAGCTTCTACAGTACGGCTATCTCGGATCTTGGCGAACATGACAGGCAGTCACTGAACTTTTTTTTTAAACATAATATAGAGCTGGTATAAGTTTCACGTGGCCCGCTGTGAGACAACTGTGATGCCAGTTGTCGATCATGATCCGAGGGCGCAGCTATTTAATGGTCAATGCGTTTGACGTTTTGCACTAGAATGGCTTTTTATGAGTGGTCAATGGTTGAGCAAGCGAACGACAGCCGTTTTGACGTTTCGTTTAAGAGAGGCTGTGCTAGTGGGTTTCTCCGGCAAACGAACATTCCGGGTCTTGGCTACGAGGGCCCAAGCGTAATTGAGGTTGTGTAGTGATATGTTTCTTGGACTTTGAGTCCAAGCACATGTCAAATGTCTGTGAGCGATATGTTTCTGGAGCTTCAGAGTTGACATGTTGAACCTCTTGAGCGTCTCGGGTTGTGTCGCGACTTTGCTTGGCTTCAACCTCCTAGGAAAATGTGAGTTGCAACGAGGCTATTCATAGAGAAAAAAGACTTGCTCGAATTCTCTATATAAGGATGTTCATTGTCTCTCAAATATCAATTCTAATCATCAACAACTCATCAAACACAGCAATCCACTCTTCTCTCCTCTTCACCTTCTACTCCTGCCGGCCAGGTCTTTTATTTACAACAACATCTTTCTCTTATTTCAGACCCCGCCCTTCTACCTTACCAACACTCACATTAATAACAATGGCTCCCATCAAGAACCTCGTCTGGGCCCTTTTCGTCGCTGCCGACTTCGCAGCTGCCCACAGTGTCATCACCAACGCCGTCGGCGATGCTGGTGGCTCTGGCATGGCACTCGGTGTTGACACATCCACTCCTCGTGATGGCACCCGCCGCCGCCCCTTCCAGACCGACGCTACACGCTTCCGTGGCGATGCCGCTGATACAGTTGGCGAGACTCTTGCTGGTGGTGACAACCAGGTTGAGCAGGGCACCCTCGACATCATGGAAGAGACTGGCGACCAGCTTCCTCAAGTTAACCCTGGTGGTAGCCTTGAGATGACTGTCCACCAAGTCAACTCCGATGGCGCTGGCCCTTACACCTGCATGATCAACTCCGATGGTACCGGTACCTCTTGGGACAACATTCCTGTGACCACCAACATTGAGGGCAACGAACGTGGCCGCAACCGCGATGGCGAGATGGGCGATTTCCCTCTCGTTGCATCAATCCCTGCTGATCAGGAGTGTACCGGTTCGGTTGCTGGTGAGGACAATGTCTGTCTTGTACGATGCCAAAACCCGGCTCGCGCTGGTCCCTTTGGAGGTGTTATCCCAGTTCAGATGGCCCAGACAAACAATGGTGGCAGCAACGCTGGCAACAGCACCGGTGACGCCACTGACAACACTGGCAACGCTGGCAACGCTGGCAACAACGCCGGCAACACTGCTGATGACAACGCTGATGACAACAACGCTGACGACAATGACACTGGCAACACTGCTGGCAACACTGCTGGCAACACTGCTGGCAACACTGCTGGTAACAATGCTGGTAACAACGCTGGCAATGACGATGACACTGATAATGAGGACGATGCTGAAGAGGATGACACTGAAGAGGTGGACGAGAACTCAACTGGCAGGGCCAACAACCGCAACAACCGCAACGACCGCCGCGCCACCCGCTTCTTCGCATAAGAAGCCAAGTAAAACGATACCCGAATGTTTTGAACACCAAATGCAGCCTGTTCTATCAGTAAGAATTGGAGTAGATGAAGGATAATTATGAGCGGGAGACTGGAGGTAACTGTTTGGTATTCTGGCCGACTATGAAGGAGAGACAGTGACAAGGACATAAAGATGGGTTGTTAATGGTGGAGAAGGAGCGATATGGTTAAAT
This sequence comes from Fusarium palustre, assembly GCA_014899045.1. Taxonomy (NCBI): domain Eukaryota; kingdom Fungi; phylum Ascomycota; class Sordariomycetes; order Hypocreales; family Nectriaceae; genus Fusarium; species Fusarium palustre. The sequence goes on along the minus strand of JAAVUH010000114.1, from coordinate 80,831 downwards.
TGAACTAGCTAGTGTATGTATTTGAAAAGATCAATATTGGCACATTATGCATTTAAAGAAGGATCCAATTCTCAGCCTTATCGTTTCAGGGATGTGTAAACGTATAGCCTAGTGCATCCTTGACATAGGTGGATTGCCAGTTATTAAGTATCCTCGACGATCTTTGGCTAAACTAGATATCTTGTATATAGATCACATGTCATTGAAAGGAGTTGGAAGATTAGTTTGAGGATTCCAGGACAATTATCTTAGTAGTGGTCGGGAAGAGCTGTTGCTTCTGTATGATTGCGAAACGACTAGTGTATTTGTCCTCAACTGTTGATCTTGGGTAGTACTTGTGTTCAACAAACATACCATTGCGGGCAAACCATGTGTTTTGGGAAGTATGTGCTCTCTTGCAATATATTCAAAGGGGTTCGTTGACTTATGGCTACGTAATTATAAATACAAGGGAATTGTTAGTTGCCAAGTAGCTACACCGGCTGTAGGGAGGGGCTCATGATGTGAACAAAGAAGAATAATTTAATGTGTTATTGTGATACAAACGACAACTTACCCATGGACTCTCCAGGTTCCACATGCCTCACCCATCCGGCATATTCATTCCCATAAGCCACCCCAAATATTCTCCAACATCTAAATAACTAACATCTCGCCCTATCAAGATCTCGGCGTCCAACATTCGCTTCTCTTGATTTGTCAAGTCTGTCCAAGTCCTCACCTAAAGTTACAAGGTCTAATGATACTCTGCACCAACTTGTCCTTTTCACGGAACTGAGGTGAAAACAACATCATTTCATTCGAGCTCAACGCCCTCCTGGCACCAGCTGACTCCTTGAAAGCAGAACGAGGTGGCACACCGCCCTCTAGACCGGCCGCGTCGATCAGCATACCAAGGATAACAAAGGGCGCAGACTCTGGGTTCTTGACGATCTCGACGATGCTGATGGCTACGCGGCCGGCCTCGCTCACGATAAGTGCAGCAGTGGCGATACAGGTAGCTCCTCCAAGCGCAGTTGTGGCAATACCAGCAAAGGGAATGACAGCCAAGATAATCGTCAGGATGTTGAGAACTAGATTCCGCGTGTGTGTCTTCTTCATATCCTCGCCAATCTTTTTGATCTCCTTGATGCTCTCGGAGGCATCCTGCATCATGAAGATGGTCATGCTGAACGCGGCGACGATGTTATTACCTGAGTCAGCGTCAAAGTTGCCGAGGCGCATGCTGTTGATAAATGTAACCACAGAAACTGTGATCAGGCCGTCGATAGAAGGCATAGCCTCGTCGAGAACCTCCTTGGGGGGGCCATGTTCCATCGCAACGACCCCTATCACTACCTTTGGGGGCCTCCACTTCACAATCAAGATATTCGAGACCCTTTACTACCTCGACCTGGAGCCAGAAACTCCTCGATTCGGTCTTCTATTGGCGCTAGCCATTGTTACGGTTGATGCCCTTGTCCCTGTTGGTCAGGGCCCACTGTAATGGGGCAGGTTGGAAGCCTACATGAGTCAGAATCATGTCGTGCTGCTAACAGGTATTGAACTTATACCCTGTAAGCTAGGGCCGGGTATTTTTTTAACTCTCTAGTCTTGGTGAACAAATGAATTGTTCGACAAATCAAACAATTTCTTAAATTCACCAATTTTGCTACATCGTTTGTTATTCCACGACAAAAACAAAATGATACCCGATGACCTGGACCTCGAGCAAGAGCAGCAAAATGCTATCCGTGGTGAAGCAGTCCCGAGGCTCCTCGATCACCGTGATAACCAAGCTGCACTGATTCGGGGCATTCGTCTGCACTACCATTTCGCCATGAGTGAACCAATCGAGAATCTCACCAGGTGGATGCCTTTAGTTGCAAGAGCTCGCAACGCCCGCCGCATCATGAGCAATGATATACCAGAGCGGATGGCGGCTAAGGAGCAACCATACTGTATATGGTATCCCGACATCGCGACCGAGGATACCTACCGTTCGCTTGTCTCTAAGTTTCCTGGTATGAAGTACCAAGTTGGTCGTGCCTGCGCTGCCGCTGGCTATTATACCCTTTATCGAGAACTTGGCCTTTTACCCGAAGTGTCTATTGCTGAAGAGGCACGGGAGAGCGACGCAGATGGTGCTAAAGCTATCTATGAAGATATCATGGGTTTCAAGTATCGTTACTCCATAATGGACGACTGCACACGTTCCATTAAACCGATGGATTTTGCATGTCCAGCGTACCTGAACGGCGATACTGAAGTGCGATGGCGCTTGGCAGCTCGACAAGGCATCACAAACAGCCATAAAGATGACCTCCTTCCATGTATCGAAGAGGATATGCATTTTGGACTTGAGGATCGGCAATTGGAGGAACGATACATCATATTGACCGATGAAGAAGCCAAACTGCTGTACAGTCCTCTTCCTCAGGATCTACCGACGGTGAAAAAGACGTTGTTGATGCAGATGGCCGCCCACGATGGCAACATCGAGCGATATGCTCGACTTGCCAATTCTAGGAGGACCTTAACCGCCCTAGACGAGGACTGCGTTGTTCGTGGTGTCTTACATCACACTATGTATGCTCGATGGTGGGCGGACCAGATCAAGAAGAACACTATTTATGCTAGGTCTGCACCAAACGTGTTGAAGATCCAACGAGCGATAGTGGCGCGCCGCCTTATGTTGAACGACCATTTCTTGTTTGAAAACGGTTGGCCATCCGGAGTCCCGATGCCATATATCATCTGGTGGCCCTTACGACCGGAGCCCGAGATGCTTCGCCTTCTTGCTGAACAGGTGCCTGAGATGAAGATGCAGGCTGCTGCTGCAGCGATTGCCTGTGATTACGACTATATTTACAGAGCGCTCGATCCAGAACCCAGTTGGCATCTGTGGAAGGTCGCCACTGTGGTCTCTACTAACTCGTTCTACCGTGAGGATCAGGAGCGGCGTGGAAGGGAGAAGAATATCAACGTTGAGGATAATACTTCTATGGATGCTTACTATCGTCAACTGATGCAGACGAAAGAGTTCACGGTGATTGATGAGGAGGGGGGGAAGATTCGAGACAGTGTGGAAAAACGTATGATACCGAACAGTTCATGGAACAAGATAGTCAGCACAAGTCTCGTACAGGCTAGGATCTGGCAGTAAATTATCAAGGTATCAGCAGAATAGCCTGTATTATTTCTATTAGGTATCGTTCCCTCTGACATCTGTACACTTTCTCCTATTCTCACTCTGTGGTGACTTTGCTTGAGGGATTTGGTGGTGGTCTACCTAGGTATAGTGATGGTATTATTCCTCGTACCAAAACTAAAACTATTTATTTCAGAACCCATCTGTCAAGAACGACTGTGACGGCATGACCGTTGGCAGATCCTATTGTGCTGAGGCCTAATATGAGCCAGAGCCAGAGCCAGAGCCAGTCATTGTTGTGAAGTTGCAAAGATACACCTTAGCGCCTTTGAGTCCTGATGACGAGGGCCTTCGTCAATTCAACCGGTTTATTGGTAGTCGTGAGGACCTTATGTTAAATATACTGATTAAAAAGTAAATTTGCTGAAACACTAGCATCTCATGAAGAGCCAAAGGGCAAAGTGGGATTCAACCACTGAGAAGATAGTGCTGCGTATGCATCTATGTTACTGCCATCCATCTCTGATCCCTGGGATTTGCCGTCCATCCAACTGTCGATTTCGGCGGCGTGGAAGTCGAGGTCAAGTCCGTATGGTACGTCTTGTGGTGCTCCTCCCGTGCGAAACTCATTGTGCATATTCATATCAACATCGCTGAAAAGGTCAGGTGCTTGAGGTTGCTTTCTCGTGTTTATATGGTTATTGAGTAAGTTCCAAGACGTTGGAGGCACTGCAGACCTTTCCGTCATGTTCTGGGGATGTTGCGTCGTCAGGGCTTGGAGCATAGCCATTGGATCGGATTGAGTCTGCCGATCCACTTGAGAAACCTGTTCTGCATCACGAACAAGACCTGCCAAGGACGCGTTAGACATGACCGTCTCTACAGTCACCTCTGCTGCAGAGTATAAACTTTGCATCTTGTGCAATATCCTGATACACAACCGAAAGCCAACGATCCCGTTGTCTCTCACCGCTTTGTTTTGACTCTTCATGTTAACTATATGCATGGATATCGCAGGGTAAACAGCTGTTATGGCACCGACAGGCAAGTCGCAATCCATGTTGTGTTGGTTCAGTTCCGCGGCGAGACGTGTGATGTTGTTTGTTGAGTCCAGGACAACGGCGTTGGAAATTTCTTTGGTTCCATTGATGCTCCTGGCGGCGAGCTGATACGGGGAACTAGGTAGTGACTGTGGTCTATGCAGCGTGTAGAGCGATGTGTAATAGATCATGTGAAGCAGATGCCGTCGGACATCGACTGGTGTTCCATCAAGCTCCCCATTGCGGCCTACCAGTGGCCTGTAGGAACAAGATCTAGGCAGGGCTCTCTTCCACGATCTGAGTGAAGCATCAACTGCGTGTAGGCGTTTGAGATAGTTGGCGTTGTTGGCTGGTGCTGGTTCACCTTCATTCTGATGAGACTTTGCTTCTGCCTGTACCTCGAGAATCTGATTGATGAGCACACTTAACCTGGTCTTTTGGACGCAAAGCTCAGCCGATTCCAGTTCTTTCGTCTTGTCGAACGGACCCACGTGTCCATGTTGGAGTAGCGAGTGCCGTCTTATCAAGAGATCAGACTCTAGATCGGCGACCTCTAGCATAGGGACATTGAAATCCTGCTCCTTTATGCGAGTCGGTCTGTCCATTCCCAGCGAAAGAATGCTGTCTCTGACGTGGCAGCACCACCACAACCTAGTCAAGTGTCTGCGTTCGCGCGAAGGCAAGTCTGCAGTTGTACAAGTTCGATGTAGTCCGATGGAATATCCCATCGATATTGCGGTGTTGACCCAGTACCATGAGCCTTTAACTTCATCGTTTGGTACACCACGACAGGTAAGTAAGAGTGCTGTTTGGATGGCTGCTATCTTATCCGGATTCGTTTCGAGATCAAATAGAAGCTAGAACTATCATATTAGTATACATCTATCATACGTATTCAACTCGTTATTGACACTGCGTGCTCACCTGGGTCCGTTTATAAAGTTCTTTCCCAAGAATTCGCTTATCGGAATAACCATATCTACACACAACCTCCTTGCCGAGGTGGATCGAGCCAGCAAACAAAATAGCACTATACAGAACGAGACTGAGCTGACCCTTGGTGCCATTAGGACAGCTAAAGCAATCCAGGAAGGTTTCCAAGTCCAGCAAGGGCATGCGAGGATAAATGTACTCAATAAATGATCTCACGAGCTCGCATTGTATAGATGTAGGAGGTAAGGAGAGCGCGCCCTGAGATTGCAGAAAGTTGATGTAACCAGGATCTGCAAATGATGGCTTCTTGATAAAACCTGGAAGCCCAGCGAACGCATCTTGCTGGTTGTCAACAGTCGACTCGTGTGTAGATGTAACACTATTCGGCCCTTGAAGCAGGTCGCCTAAATCACCTATATCGATATTACAATCATGTTCCGATTCTAGGTCTGGCTGGTCGATATTATTATTGACGAGCTCTTCAACCTCTTCGTCTGTGATCAGCTCTTCGATGCGGCCAGGTATTTCAGATGCCTGGCCCTCGTTATAATTAAAGTATATCACTCCAGTATCTTGTTGTTGACTGGGATTATGATCGGACCCGAGATAAACTTTTCTTGTTAAAGATAGTCAGTAGTCGTTGAGGCACGCTACTGTGATGGCGTTGGTGTAGGTACCTGCTTCGACGGGTTCGTGGTACAACGCATTGAGTACCGTCCCAGCGACAATTACTGCAAGGACTTGATGTCACGACGTCACATTTGACATGGGCCATAAACGTCCAGGATCTCAATGGCCAACTTTGCGCAGAATGCGAAAGTGACCCCCCGGTCTCGGGCTGTGGCCGGAGGGGTTGAAGGGTATGAACCAGAATCCCTGCGTGTGTGCTGGCTGTTTGACCAATTACAAAGAAGAGTTGTTTACCCCGGAAAACGGATTGCGATAGTCTAGAGCTAGCGTCCTCTCCCTACAACGTCTAATACATCCAAGGTATGGCGTGCTCTGGTTGTACTCGGACATATTCGGCCTCCAGAAAAATAGTCCAAGCTAAGCAAATCTAGACTCATTTTTTCTGCATCAGCCTTTCGTGTGGAGAAATCACCTCTTCTCTATCGTATCACGCGTCATCTCAACACTATTGAAACCAACACACATTGAAGATCGAACACTTAAATGCCAACTCGGAACCATAACTCCAAAATGCAATAACTCAATCGGACCTGGTCACCTCGGATCAATCTTGTGTCTTGGCTTCGTTGCTCAATCCAACACTCTTGTCTTCATCCAATCTTGTCGCGATGAGCCGACCAGCAGATATTGAAAAGTCATCTGCTGCAGAGGCCATTGGCGACGGCCATGTTAGCCTTTGTAGCAACAAGGAGGAAGAGTCTGGTCCGGCGATCCGTGACTGGACTGATCAAGAGGAGAAAAAGATCAAGCTTAAGTACGTATCATGCCCCATTGTCTTCTCAACCGTTTGCTACTGTGGACTAACACGGCAACTATCCTCTAGACTTGACCTTGTGTTACTTGGAAACCTCATGCTGGGCTTCTTCGCCTTGCAATTGGACAAGACCAACCTCAGCAGTGCTATAACCACTACATTCGTCGAAGACATCGGTATCACCAACAACATTGTCAACAATGGCAACCAACTCTTGCTCGCCGCTATTGTTATCTTCGAGATCCCATCCAACATGATGCTTGCCAAATTCGGCGCCCCTACATGGTTGACTTTCCAGTGCTTCTCATGGGGGTTGGTCGCGACGTTCCAAGCTTTTATCACTAACAAAGCCTCCTTCTATGCAACTCGCTTCCTGCTGGGCCTATTCGAAGCTGGGTATCTGGCAGGAGCACTTGTTGTGATTGGAATGTTCTACACCAAGAAAGAGATTGCTCTCCGTATGACAGTCCTCTACACAGCGAATTATGTCGCCGCTGGAACAAGCTCCTTGATCGCAGCTGGGATATTTAACCTGGATGGTCATTCTGGACTCGAAGACTGGCAGGTATGTGAAGCTTCCCTCTCTTTCCGTCATGTCGGTGTTCTAATACATTCTCCTATCTAGTGGCTATTTCTTATTGACGGCATCTTTACGGTCATCGTTTCCTTTTCCTTCCTCTTCCTCCTACCACGAGCACCCTCATGGACCCGCCCACTCATCAATATCCCCGCTTTGGATGCGTTCACCGACCGCGAGCGTGAAATCATGTCACGTCGAATCACAAATGAGGATCAAGGTCGAGGCGTGGAGCTTAGTTCCATCACTACGATGGAAGCTATCCGATACCTATACAAGAACTACTTTATCTGGATCCATGCCATCATTGCCTTTATCTCCCTTGTTCCAAAGGGAGGTTTACTGCTATACGGCCCCACAATCGTCAAAAACCTCGGCTTTAACAAGTTCAAGGCCAACATCCTTGTATCCGTCTGCAACTACGCTCTCGTCGTTCTGGCACTTATTGCAGCCTGGGTCTCGGACAAAGTCAAGCTTCGTGGCCCCATTTGCTTCATCTGTACTTCCTACGCACTCATAATGGCAGGTGTACAGTACTCTCTTGTCCTCAACACTGACAAGTGGGCTAAATACGCTGTCTTTGTACTCTTCATGGCCGGCAATGCAACATTTCAGGGTATTAACAGTGCTTGGCTATCGTCCAACGTTCGAGACACTAAAGCACTTTGTGTTGGTCAGGCACTCGTCGTCATGGGTGCAAATCTTGGTGGTTTGGCTGGACAGCAGCTTTTCCGTGACGAGGACGCTCCCAGGTACACACATGGCTTCCTGGCTATTATGTGTTTGTATGCTGCGACGTTAGTACTGGTTGTGCTTGTTACGGGCCTGTACTGGAGTAAAAACCGCAAGTTGGTCAGGACTTCTCCAGCGGACAATGGGAATAACCGCGAGGGTAACATTGGTGAAGGGAAATTCCAAATTTAGGAGGTCTGGTGTTGAAAGTGGACATTGGTCTTTTTGGGGCATTCCGCTATTCTTTTTATCGCGACCGTTCTACCTGATTAGTGATATGATTCACCCTAAACATCATTTCTGTTGTTCAATAGACCTGTGCTTCTATCCGTGATTTATTTGTATGCCCATGATTCGTTCAAGTTGATATGATTGCATGGGGTAGACGATGTTGCCTATTACTTAACCCACTTAAAGTCAACCATTGACGAAGCTCAACACTTTGCTGACCTGTTGCCACTACTGATATAGTGTGATGTGTTGATATTAAGTCTACATATCCATTATTTGAGTCAAAAATCACGAACATGGTGTTGGCCTATGCTCGCCACATCGTTGACGATGTAAACTCAGCCCAAACGGCTATCGAAGATTCATGTGGAAGTCTGATAGTTTCATTATTCCCTAGACTAGACCTGAGTTACCCCGCACTACACTTTGCCCTTCTCAAAGCCATTACGCAACGGCACTTAAAATCACACCATTCCGTCCGTAGGGCGAAGGATCACTTTCTGATTTGGACGCTAACGCTAACCTATCCATTGTTTGCGGACCGAGTACAGCCGGCCGACGCAACTGAGGCCGTTATTTCCGATGCAACGCTGTATGATAAGCCCCACAGCGATTAGATCGCACACCAGCTACCCCGTTTTTCTGTGAAGACGTCCTTCGGTGCTGTGGGCAGTATCAGTACTTATGGACTTTGGCGAAATCTAATAAAGAAACTTCTAACAATCTCCTTTGGTACTGGAGTCATACCAAAGCAGGCATGAGTAATTATCAAGATTCATCTCACCGACCTGCGCCATCGCAATCGACGGGATATGGCTCAATGACCACCGGACGACTTCCAACTCACACTCAACGAGTGTTCGCCCATGATGACTCCACAGCATCCTCGACAACCGCAATTTCGAGTACTGATATCGAAAGTCAAGATCCGGCACATGTCCACGAGCGAAAAAAATCTTCTTTCCCGTTTTCCATAGACCCCGCAGTTTCCGAATTGCAGAGGTATATGCAGGTCTATCTCAAAGGAGATCTTATTGCAGCTTTGACCGTGGCGTCACTTTATATCCCACTGAGCTTCTCTTTCGCCAACTTGGCACATGTGTCACCTGCAAGCAGTCTCTATGCTTTTGTGTTCCATCCGATATTCTGGGCATTGCTCGGTTCAGCACCTTTGATGGTTGTTGGACCAGAAGCGACTGGTTCCCTTCTTGTCGGTGCCGCAGTGCGTTATAGCAAAGTCCAGGGTCAACAGATTAGCCTCTACACCAAAGGGAGTGTCGAGTCCTTGATATCCGGTGCCGTTACTGCATTGGCAGGGTTGATACTAACGACTGCTGGTGTCCTACGTCTGGGATTTTTTGATAATATCCTTAGTCGTCCGTTCATGCACGGCTTTATAAGTGGAATCGGATTCGTCCTCATTATTGAGCAGATGCTAGTCGGTGTTGGGATGGAACGATTGGTCAAGGAATCAGGGATAGCGGATGAGAGTACGATCATGAAGATGGTCTTCTTGATGCAGCATCTAACGGACGTCCACCCTGCTAGTGTCATGATTGCGATATCCACTCTTGGCTTTATTCTTGTAATCAGGTATGTTTCTTATCTGTTGCTTGCATAATTCCAACATCTGGCATTCAAAATATTGACCACTGTCACAGTGCCGCTAAAAGACGCAATGGCAAGTCCAACGCGGCGCTATTCACTTTTCCCGACCGGCTATTTGCGATAGTCGTTGCAGCTTCCGTCACATATGCGTTTCGCTTGGACAAGCATGGCCTTGCAATTGTTGGTGCTGTAGATGATAGTCAGTTGGGATTTCCAGCACCCCACTTACCCCTATCATTTACCAGTATCGCTCGTCTCAAGGATATGATCAGTACTTCTATTCTCGTTGCTCTTCTGGGGTTTTTCGAATCATCAGTCGCAGCCAAGTCGTTGAGATCTCCTCAGCCCCAATCAAGACTCCATCATTCGACCCCGAATGCTGATCGTGATTTGGTAGCCTTGGGGGTCGCGAATCTGGTTGGTGGATGCTTTGCGACTCTTCCCGCCTTTGGTGGCTTTGGTAGAAGTAAGCTGAACGTACAAGCTGGTGGTTTGACGCGGATGACCAGCGTATTTCTTGCCGTCGTCAGCCTCATTTGTGCCCTGTTCGCAACGCCCTGGCTTTACTACGTTCCAAGTCCGTGCCTGGCAGCTATGAGCATGGCAGTCGGTATTTCAATGCTGGAGGAGAGCTACCCTGAGCTTCATTGCATGATAGCATGCAACGCATGGAAGGAGCTTGTTCTGATGTCCAGTGTCTTTCTGGCTATTATCCTTCATTCGATGGGGTTAGGGATTGTGATTGGCTTTGGCCTGACCATCATTACCCTTATCCGGGAGTCAACAACGTCCCACGCCCTGCTGGAGTGGAAGACTTTTGCGCTAGCAGATAATCATTGCTTCTGCGTCCCACAGTCCGGGATATGTTGGTATCTTGTTGCCAAAGTCGGTACATCTTTAACTCACACCAATAGCGGTCGTATGTGTTCCAGTTTGATAGAGTATATGGCTTCTCGAGATCGAACCCATGGCTTGATTTTGGACTTTCAGCATACCAATAAAATGGACTTTTGCTCTGGCCAGGCCTTGAGGGAGGTGGTAGAAGAGCTGGTCCAAACAGGGATTCTGGTTGTGGTGTGTCGACCGATGTCAGTGGAGGTAGAAAGAAATCTTCGTAATAGCGGTGTGTTGTTGTTAGCCCTACGCCAAGAGTTTGTGAAAGACATACCAGAAGCAAAGTCAGCACTAGAGATGTCGAGCTAGACAGGTACTACACAGGCAGAAAGAATTCCATGCGGTTGAGGTTATTACAGACATGCCAACATATCGTTGTCTCACTTTTCAGTAGGACCCTGTCATGTGAAAATATAACACACCAGCGGAAGGTTCTGTCTAGTTGAGAGATCGGCATGCTTCAGTGTAAGTCATTCCTCTGTTTTAGCCACGAACCATTTCGTTGCGGGATTTGGCAGTCGTGGAAGCCTGAGAGTGGCTAGGCGGGGGATAATACTAAGTCAGGATGTCAGACAAACTCATTCTCCTTACCGGCGTCCGAAGTCGTATATTGATAGCGTCATCACCAAGTACAGAGACCTTGGGAAGGGATCCTGAATCCATCGCTAAAGTGGAAAGAGGCTCAGATGAGTGACTTTTCTTCATTCAATCGCAACCTGCTGAATCAACGGCATACATGGGCAAGTCTGCCACTGAGAACAACAGGATTTGCGTGCGTTGAATTCTTCTATTGCACACAATGCTAATTCTTACTAGGGCTATTCCTATAAATCTTGGCGGCAATCATTTGGTTTATTAAAAGTAAGTTTTGCAAGAGGTTGAAGATTAATTTTGAGACAAATAGTGCCAAGTGAGATAAGTGTGAATGGTTTATGAGATATACATAGCTCTATTGAAGGATACAGAGCCGATTTCGGCCCTATTGTTCACTTTTGTATAGTTTTCTACTGGTATATCTATATTTAGAATGTCGCTTTAAACCTTGTAGCAATGGAAACATCATACTTACTATCACGTATCCTGAGCAACAGCGTTGGTACCACGGACGGGATTCTACAATGTATGGGATCCCATATCCATACTTGACCATGAGAAGCTTGTACTATCCAATTACTGACTAGAGATTGGCTACTTTAGGGTTTTCTGACTCTTGGAAACTGATGACTCTATGATTGGCTAGCGAAACGGCAGTGCTCAAAAGGACTAGACACTCGGAAAGACGGCAGAAGTTAAGATAGATACCCTTTTGTTAAAACGGCGCCAGGTCCACGATGAGGCTTTCTCTTAAACTATCATACTAACATTATGAGCTGACTTTTGCAGATGAAAACGTGATATCATCTGTCTTCCTCATAGTCCTTTGCAGCTCCCACGGTCTGAATCCGCAACGTTCCACCCCGAAGAGTCATTCCATGGACACCAGAGACGCATCCCAATCGAAAGGTCCATTCCCCTAGGTTACGCTCGTAGTCCCGTCACAGATTGTACGTGGTTGACTTAGTTGCAGTCATCGCACCGAATCAGGCAAGCCGACATGCAGCCACTTCGCTTAAGAGCAGACTGGCGGTCAGGCCCGCCGTAAGCTATGTTGTGTCAGGCTCATTCCTAAGTCTGTTTCAAGGTGCAATACTTACTGTCGTGACACTCAGAGGTGCATTCAAGGCAAGAGCCCTGGAAAGGAGCTCCAGCACTGCAGCCGGCCATGACTGTAGACACGGCAGACAGAGCCAGGAGGATGAAAGATGTAGATTGCATGTTGAATAGAAACGTTGCTGCTTGAATTGAGCGATGGATGTTGAGTTGCTACTGTAATGTCTGAGGGGCTTTTCAAGATCTTTATATGTTGACTGTAGACAGAGCGTGGTTAAGCTGACATCATAACTCATTATGTTGACTTACAAGAGTGAGAATAAGCACTAGATAAACTTTATATTTTCTTATCAATCGTCCATATGCCAATGACATCTTGACATCAACTGCCTCATACGTTTTTTACCCAATTTTAATAAACATAGTATCCATACCTCGGATCCTTCACCGCTCGCACTTTCTCATAACTAAGTGAAGACTGGGTTTCAACAGGCTCATAGGGGTTCTGTGTCGTTGATCTGTGCCAGATGGGTCCATTCAGGATTTACTCCACCGCAGCTCACATCCCCTTCGAGTAAAGAGCTACAGGTAATATGTATTAACGTACCCACCGCGTAAGATGAACTTTCGTGTTTGTGCTGGCGATCCTAGCTACAGTTCTCTTTATGCTTATATGGTAGGTTATCATTTGTGGACACTGGGAGCGTTATTGTTCTTGATCCTTCACACTCCCACTCGACGATCTTGTTCCTTTGATGGATCCCGTTGGTTCAGGTCTTGCAAGCTCCGATCATCAGAAACTAATATTCGGTATTTGCGAACCAGGCCCTGACAAGAAACGCCGTCGGAGTTTTGCGTTCTCCGGAAGGATGAATAGCTGGAAAAGAGCAAAGTCCGGTGGGATTTTAAAATGCCGAAAGGATTCCAATGCTGGACACAATAGTGTTACAACGTCAGGCGCCACTTATTCTCGCACAATCAAATGAAGTTGTTGATTCTTTATATCCAGTCTCTCTGTATTAGCCAAGTTGACTTGTTGAGCAATCATCTGAACCTTAAGTGTAACACGCGCCATATTCAAAACTCATTACGGAGTACTACTCGATACCTAGACGCTAGATGGAGATTTTAGTACTAAGTTGGGATTCAAGGGCGTATACAGCATGTTGTTGTTGTATGTGAGTTCGAACTATCCCAAATTCAATTTTGCATTCTATACAAGTCAGTACCAGCGTGTAAACTGATTATTGTAAGCATCGTTAGTAATGATCAAAGTAGAATGTCAATTGTCGAACCAAAACACTTTCAATTTGAAGCCAACCGTCTTAACATATGGTGTTGAATGTGATGAGGGACTGGTTGAACGGATTATCTTACATACAATTTACTAGCATATCTCTGTTCAAAAGGAATGGCAAGTTGGTGAAATTTGCCAGGTCAATAGATATATGAAGGCTAATGGACCTCGATCTTGAAATCACATCTTATTTCTCAGCACAATGTACGAACTATTGATGCGACCAGAATCGGTATATTTGATTTCATTCCGATGCCTCGAGTTCCTTCTTCTCGCTCTCTCCTAGGAGACCCAGTGCCTCTCTTCGCGTCGGTGCCGATGCATCAAAGTAAGGCTTCTCAGCCAACGAGGTTACCCGCGTACCATGTCGTGGCTCTCTTCCACTGTAGTCCCAACTAGCGTTATGGATAGTAATGCTATAACGATTAATATTAGCCACATACTCTTAAGGCAAAGTGAGTACTAACCGATTGTCCCACAGCGCCGAGGTTCTAGGCGTCCACTTGAAGCGTACCTGTATGTCGACATTTGTCTCATAAACATCATACAGGTAATTGAGTATTACATCGCTCTCCGCCTTGTCAAGTCCGACGATCCTGTCGGTCATTGCACGGTTTACCCAAAGTGCTTTCCAGCCTGTAGCAGGGTGGACCCTGACCAGTGGATGGACCCTCTCGACATATTTGGGACCTTGTTCAGGATGATCACGGTCAAGGTATGCGTGCGCAGACTTATAGACAGCTGAGCGCCCATCGATGATCTTTCGAAAGCCTGGAGACAGCTTCTCATATGCTGCATAGCCAGAGGCCCAGAGTGTATCGCCTCCAACGGAGGGAACAGTATCATTATGAAGGTGTGTGATACCTGCGGGCTGTCTCTCGTGCACCAAGTCTGTGTGCCAGCGCGACGCTCCTCCTGGTTGACGGAAACTGGCAGGACGCTCTGTAGCTTGAAGATCGGGCCAGAGAACACTCACACCTGGGAGACCTGGCACCTGAGGCACCTGAGGCTTTTGTAATTGTTAGCGTTGGATTCTGGCACTGAGAACTATCACCACTTACATGAACCTCAACTTCTCCATACCACTCGCCGAGTTCCTTCTGCTGCTGCGGCGAAAGATCCTGGTCTCTGAAGAAAACAACACTTCTCTCCGCAATCAAGAGAGCAAGTTCGTCGCGTTGCTGGTTAGTAAGGTCCTTTAACTGCAAGCCCTCAATTTCGGTTCCGATGTACGCCGTAAGATCGGTTACTTTCGTGGCTGCAGACAAAAGGCTCTTCTTCGACTTATCAGCTCGCGCACCTGCATCGATGTGGTCTCGAGGCTTGTCGCGAATCTTGTAGATATCGTCTAAATATAACGGGCGAGAGGGACGATAAGGATATCCTTTAGAAAGGTCTACGCCAGACTTCTCGAGACGTTGCTTGGCAGCTTCCGGGAGGGCGAGGGTGTCTTTCAAGGGAGGAGCAACATCTTTGATGCTGGGATCGATTGGTGCAGGAACCATTTTGTGCAGTGGAATAAAATTTCTGATGCGTATCTTTTATGAAGGCAAGTATCAGTTTTTGAATAAGCGGCAGAAACAGTATCCAGATATATTATTGTCTTCTCGTCACAATGCCGCCCTACCATGATCACGTCATGAAAGCACAGAATGGCAATGGCCAATTCATTCAGATCCCATTGGTAGGTGGCCTAAGTGCAATATGCGGAGCGTATTGCAACATGTATGCGGTTGTCTAGATATGCAGACTGCGACATTGAAAGTTGTTATCTCATTCATGATGAACGTGTCTGATTATCCAGGGTTCTGCAACCATAGACCCCCAGCTAGCAGCTGTATGTACTCCATACTTGAAGAATGGTCAGAATGATGGACGAAACAGTCATGATCCGTCCCCACTAATATGTAGGTACGTACCTGGCCAAAGGGAACATTTGAGTGGGGCAGGGTGTGCTCCACGGAGCATTTTACTCCGGGTCACATTTTTCCCTAACCTGCAGCGTAGAAATTCCTGTATTTTGAATCGCTCACCTTAGATCGGAGCATTTGCATCCGCCTATTCTGCCTTCTATTACACGAAGCATCTCATCCAAGAGCTCATGCGTCTGGACTGGGTTCGAAAGCTTCGGAACTGAGCACCGACTGGACTGATCATCTTTCATTATCGTGATGTCATAATCGAAACAGACTACCCTACACCATGACCTCAAGAAGTAATAACCATTCGGTTGGGACTGGGACTGTGAATGGTACTGGACGAACACCAAAGTCCCTAGCTAAAGCATGCATATCATGCCGGACAAAGAAAGTCCGTTGCAATGCTACACGGCCCAGCTGCAGCAATTGTCAGACCCAAGGTCGCGAGTGTGTTTATCACAATGAAACACCACGACAACGGTAAGTATTGGTCTCGTGTTGTGACCAGCCATTCATTCCATGCTGACCATCATTGGGCCCACATTTTCGCAGATCCTCAAGCTCCAACGCGACGCGTCTGCTCTCAAAGCTTTCATCGTGACACTTAGTCAAAGTAACGCCCAGGAACGCGAACAGTTGCTCTCATCCGCTGTCGATAATGATGGAAATGTCAGATTGCCAGCGTCAGTAGACGAGAACCCTCCTACACAAATCC
This sequence comes from Fusarium palustre, assembly GCA_014899045.1. Lineage (NCBI taxonomy): Eukaryota > Fungi > Ascomycota > Sordariomycetes > Hypocreales > Nectriaceae > Fusarium > Fusarium palustre. The sequence goes on along the minus strand of JAAVUH010000114.1, from coordinate 64,661 downwards.
AAGCCTCTTCATTTGGGCTTCCTTCCCGACCAGAGATTATATCCGATGATGAACTTGACATTGCCAACTTTGTATCAGTTGACGACTCTGGTGAGACCAACAGTTTTGGTCCGTCGTCTGCCTTGTATAATCCAGCAAGAAATGGCCCTGGCAAGCCTGCACAATCTGACTCAACATGGGTGGAGAATGTCAAGAACAGTCTGATAGCAAATGCTGCTCTGCAGAGGCATCTAGAGTATGGACTCATGAAGCACTCGGCTATCGCTGGGGTGCCGACTGAGTTAGCAATGCACTTACTCAACCTTCACTGGGATCGTCAACATCACACGTTCCTTCTTACCTACAGGCCTGCTGTCATGCGCGATCTGCAATGCACAGGTCAGTATTGCTCCACATTTATGCTCAACGCCATCTTTGCCTGCTGCAGCAAGTTCTCGCCTCGTCACGAAGTCAGAGAGGACCCCGATGATCCATCGAGTGCCGGTCTTCGATTTTTTAACCGGTGCGACGAGCTAATCGCGCAAGACTCTCTTTTAATGAGACCACATATCACAACAGTCGTGGGACTTCTCCTGTTGGGCTCAACGTACAACGCGCGTGGAGAAACATCAAAAGGATGGTTATATACTGGTTATGCTCTTCGGATGGTCTATGATCTGGGTCTCCATCTGGATCCGAAACAGACAACAGATCGCTGGGAAGATATAGAAATAAAGAGACGAGTGTTTTGGGGCGCATTTGTCTGTGATAAGCTCCAGAGTCTCTACCTGGGCCGGCCTGTGGCTATCAATCTTTGCGACTCCCAGGTATCGCGCGAATTCCTCGACCTATACGAAGAGACAGAACCATTTCTTATTCCCAACACTCCGGCAGAGTCCACCCCCAGCTTGCCTAGGAGTATGGATGGCATGGTTCCTAGGTATTCCGTATCGACTTTCCAACAGTTATGTCTCTTGTCCAAGATAATGACGACTATCATCAATCGCTTTTATGTTGTCGGAGCCACATTTTCGAACGCTCAAACCAGTCTCTTGAAAATAGAGAGAGCGTTACAAAAGTGGCGAGAAGACTTGGCTCCCGAGCTCGACTTCCAGCCCTGGACTTCCGAAAGAACACAAGCCCAGACGCCAAACATTATGGTCTTGCACAATCTGTATTACTCCCTCATCATCTTGGTTCATCGGCCATTCATCTCAGACGGGCATCTTCGCTCGACCGGAACGCCCTCCCGATCCTGGGAGCAATGCACAGATGCAGCAAGATGTATTACAAGTATAGCATCAGTTTACAAGTTGACCTATGGGCTCACTGCAGCGCCTTATGTCCTGGCATATACGGTCTATGTGGCGTGTACTATACATGTTCGAAACGCGGCTTCCCAAAGTCACAAGGAGGAGCATCTAGATTTATTGAGAAGCAGTTTAGAATGCTTGGATCAACTTTGCATTGCGAATCCTGGTGTTGCAAAACCGGCTAATAGTATCCGGCGCTTGATTGAAGCTAGTCGCCTCAATATGACTGTTGGTGAGTCATGGCAACCATATTACATCAAGCCGTCATTTCTAACAACATTTTAGGAGAAAGTGACTCCGCCGTAGGAGCTGATATCTCCCTCGATTTGGATGCAATTCATAATTCATTCAATACGACAGACTGGCCCTATCAAAATTACGAAATGAGCACTGGGGACGCAGACTACAATCTGCCGCTTGATCCATTATTTGGCTGGATCAATGTGCCAACTCCGTCACTGGACCAAGATACACAACTACCACTTATTTAGCAATGAAACCACTAATTGTATACTTCGACCAATGTGTTATGTCTTGAGTGCAATGGATACAGAGCCAAGGCAAAGACTGGGATTAAGACTAGGAATTGCAATCTTTTATACTTGTCTCTCAATACATCAAGATGACAAGGGAATAAAACCCAAGACGTTCCTTGTCTACACATAAGCTTTGTCTTGCTTGCGAGTGTCTCATTGGACGACATGGAGTAAGGTTGGCTCAGTGCCGAGACCTCCGCCCGGAGACTCACTTTCCGATTTTATGTGGGCCACGGAGAATGATTGCCCTGTTGTCGCTGTGTTAATTGCTGTCGGACAACTGATACAAATCCAACAACTCTAGAGATATATCAATACCCAAGACGCAATTATCTTGAAGCGAATCTCAGACATTCAGCTGCAACTTTCTATCTGCTGTGCATAAGATTTCTCGCTCTTATCTCCTCAATTACCCAGACACTCCAACCCCACCTATTTCTCATCATGGCTCATCTCCCTCAAAACGTTGACGTCTTGATCGTGGGCAGTGGCAATGCCGGATTTGCAGCAGCACTGTCTGCGGCCGAGAACGGGGCCAAAAACATTCTGCTCATAGATAAGTGTCCTGAAGAATGGGTCGGTGGTAATTCTTATTTTACTGCTGGCGCCTATCGAATCGCCCACGGTGGGCTCAACGATCTGTTACCGTTCGTCAACAATGTTTCCCGCGAACAAGCAGAAAAGATCGACCTTGCACCCTATACCGAGAAGGACTTCCAGAACGACATGGACAGGGTATGTATGGGACGTTCAGACCCACAACTTGCCAAGACACTCATCCAAAACTCCAATTCGACTGTCAAATGGCTCGCTTCAAATGGTATCCGCTTCCAGCTCTCTTTCAACAGACAGGCATACGAGGTTGATGGGAGAATCAAGTTCTGGGGCGGTCTCCACATCAAGACCCAGGATGGAGGCAAGGGGCTTATCGAAGACTACCTTGCGGCGATCAAGAGACGGGGCATTCAGGTTTCGTGGTCAACAGCGCTCACAGGACTCAAAAAGCATGTCAAGGATGACAGCTACGACGCTCAGCTGTTGATAAATGGCTCCAAGTACTCTCTGAATGCCAGCGCTGTTGTATTGGCTGCTGGAGGGTTCGAGTCTAACCCTCAGATGCGAAGCCAATTTCTTGGTGCCGGGTGGGACATGGCCATGGTCCGCGGAACACCTTACAATACTGGAGATGTTTTGAACCTGGCCATCCAGCAATTGGGCGCAAAGGCCGTAGGAAACTGGTCGGGATGCCATTCAGTCGCTTGGGACGCCAATGCTGACCCAAATACTGGCGACCGAGAAGCTTCCAACGAATACACCAAGTCAGGCTATCCTCTGGGCCTTATGCTGAACGTTGATGGCCGCCGTTTCGTTGACGAAGGAGTTGATCTACGAAACTACACTTATGCAAAGTTTGGTCGGGCTATTCTCCAGCAGCCAGAACAGTTAGCCTTCCAGGTTTGGGATTCAAGGACCATCGACTGGTTACGGATGGAGGAGTATCGTGAAGAGCGTGTCGAGCGTATATTTGCAAAAACTGTGGACGAGCTCGCCCAGAAATGCGTCGAACGTGGTCTCCGAGACGCGTCCACTTTCGTTGACACAATCCGAGAGTACAACGAAGCGGTATACGCGTATCGTGAAGAAAACCCTGATGCCAAGTGGGACCCTGCCATCAGAGACGGTGTCTCTACTCAATCGTCAAAGAAGAAGCTTGCTTTGGCCAAGTCAAATTGGGCTTTACCGTTGGATCAGGGCCCTTATATGGCAGTCAAGGTGACTTGCGGCATCACCTTCACCTTTGGAGGTGTGAAAGTTGATCCCCGATCCGCCCAGCTGATCCACGGAGTAACCGGGTCTCCGATACCAAATGTTTTTGCTGCAGGGGAAATGGTGGGAGGGCTGTTCTATTCTAATTATCCCGGCGGGAGTGGATTGACATCTGGCGCGGTATTTGGAGTGAAAGCTGGTAAGGCTGCTGCAAAGGTCGCTGCGAAGAGAAAAGCTTTGCAGAATGGTCAATCTTTTTCGAGCCGTTTGTGATTGACAACGATTGGTCTCACTAAGAGCATCTCAGTGGCTGCTAATCTTTAAATCTACGAAGCAGAGAATGTCACGTCCGATAGAGGTTTAATACGATTGTTGTGAATAATACTACTGGATTTTAGCTCAGCTCAACCTTTTTTGTTACATTTAGACACTCGCGTCCTCCTTTCTTTCGATGTTGCATAATTATTTGCCCCTCCAAGCAGAACAATGACAATTGTCTGACACCATATTGTAGAGAAAAGAGGCGGTCTGGGCGCTAGTGAGAAGCAGCAAACACTCCAAGTTCTCGACTCGTCACAAAACGCTTACCACCAGTGGCGTTTTCAGGCCACTCCCGCACATCCATACCAAGCCATCGACCCATTTCCCCAACCTACAAACCAAGGCTGAGTTGCAACGGTACGCCAACTTATTATCGCAGTGGTGGAAGTCAATCAATCCTAAACTATTCGTATAAGCAAATGCTTTCTAGCAATACGAGTAGTCAATTTACCACCAAGACTCGCGTATGTGATCTGTCCTTTGAAGTTGGTGAAATGTTGTAATAGAAGTGATACCATTGAGTGGTTTATTATGGACAAATCTGACTGGACCAAAATATCTCAAGAGGGGCCATTTCCAAGACACACCAGCAGCAAACACTGTTGGTGGCTGTTTGACAATTGCATCTTTCCCAAAGAGCCCTTTCTGCTTCAAGACTGCATGTTTCCTTAATCATTATTAGTTCGGTTTGCTTTATATGCAGTTTGCGTTAACATTTGTATCTTGTGCTAATGTTACAGAAAGTTAGCCCTCGAACTTTGGAACGTAAGAACAAGTAGTCTAAAGTGTATGGTGAATTACCTTTCAATTACGGAGTAGGTCTACAAAGCTTCCAACTATCAATTTGTCGGAAACCCTGGGGCAATGCGCAATGCATTTATTAACTACCGGCAACTGCCGAGATCTTCACCCTTACGGAGACATTCATTAAACTCAATTATCCCAACTATTCCGAATACGATGCGCGCTAATGGCTGCATGTACCATCCGAGCGGTATTAATTTGGCAACAAGCGACATTACTTGATGTAGATCTTCGTGCATGAGAGTGGTAGTACACAAACAATCCATGGTGCAGATTGTTTGTTTCGCGCACTGACCTGCGCAACAAACAACCCACCATGATCCTAGTATTGAACGCCCGCCAAATCCGCAAGATCCGAACGGATGCAGAGGAGGTCTATGCTGACGACTACTTAAGTCAACGCTATCCGAGAGTAATATACTAACACCACTCAGTCAGAGCCACTTGGCAAGTTCGATCCACCATGAAACAAACAACTTTGTTCTTATTCTTCACCTATCTTACAGGCGCAGCCTTGGCTAAGCCTAAGCCTGTACACCACGATGTTGATGTTGCTATCATCGGTGGTGGTGCGACAGGTTCTTATGCTGCTGTCAGACTCCGGGAGGACTATGGCAAGAGTGTCCTGGTGATTGAGAAAGAGAACAAGCTTGTGAGTAGACCAATCTTATGCAATCGTAGTCGCAAACCTAACAAGAGTATCCAGGGCGGCCATGTTCATACTTACTACCCTAATGGCGGAGGTAGGCCAATCAACTATGGAGTCCAAGCGTATCTGGACCGAAAGACCACCAAAGCCTTCTTCAGGCGATTCAATGTTGGCCTCATCAATCCGGATCCGCAGGCCGGGATCGATCTTCTTTTCCGCACCAAGGACATCGATTTCAACACTGGAAAGAATGTAGATGTTGACTACGGCGTCATCAACTCAACTGTCGCATTGGTCGAGTACGCTGCATTGGCAGCGAAATATCAGCCATGGTTTGAGAATGGTTACTTTAAGAAAGGGAAAGTCCCGGAAGACCTTCTCTTGCCTTTTGGAGAGTTTCTCACCAAACATAATGTCGTTGGCTCTCTCGAATTTCTTCGGACATTGATATGGCTGTCCGATGCAGTCAACACACCTACATGGTTTGTCATGGCTGTTGTCGGACAACCGCAACTCGCCGCTTTCGGATTTGGTCTGACGGGTCCATCTTTCAAGTATCCCGCGACTTATTCTTCTGAAACACTTTACGATCGTGTCCTTGACCTCATGCGGGACGATGTCCTTCTTGAAAGCACGGTAGTCTCAAGCAGTCGCAAGGCCGATGGTGTTGACTTGGTTGTGCAAACACCAAACGGGAAGAGATATGTCAAAGCCAAGAAACTGCTTGTTGCTGCGACCCCATCACCTGATAACACCGACCCATGGGATCTTGATGACAACGAAAAGTCACTATTCTCCAAATTCTCTTGGGAAACCCTCTATGTCAGTGTTGTCGACAAGACCAACTTGCCTTCTGCTGTTGCTGGCATCCGCAACGCGTGGGACAATCCGAGTAACTTTTACCTTCCTAGCGGTAACTTTGTGGATGCATACACTCGAGCAGGCAATACTGACCTCTTCACTACCCGTGTCCTCGGCCGTGCCACTCTGACTGCACAAAAGGCAAAGTCTTTGATTAAACAAGTCTTCACCAAGATTGATGAAGCGGGAACATACGACACTACTGAACCTGATATCTTGGCATTTGCATCACATGGACTCACTGTGCCTAAGGTGTCACCTAAGGAACTGGCTGCTGGATTTTACAACAAGCTCTATGCGCTGCAAGGACAGCGCAACACCTTTTGGACTGGACTGACTTGGGCTCCGGACTACACTCCGATCTTGTGGGACTTTACTGAGAAGCTTCTACCTCAAATCGCGTCTAGTATCTCTTAGGTGAACAGCAGTTGATAGTGCTATTTATCGTTACTGAGATCTGCAATACTCAGCTGAATGTATACGATCCAAGTATATTCTCTTTATAGTCGTCTACCTGTCCACAGTACGTCATATGGACTTAGTTTCTCAACGTTACATTTCGAGCTCTAAAACCTGATAGGAATAGTGAGAAGTAAAATGGCTTGTCGCATGTTTAATGTAAGAAGAGGTACTACTTCAGAACTTGGCTACTGAAGGTCCAGGAATTACATACTCTGTGCTACTCCACTCATCCACAAAAACATTATGCAGCAAACCCGCGTCAGTAGAAGAGTATAGGTCCGTAGCAAACACGCCATCAGGTTGTACAGTACCATCTCCCTTAACAACAAGATTGACGCATTGAGGATACATTTGTGTCGTTCCTTCAGCGCCCCCAGGATGGAGTGCAATAATTTCATGTCTGAGAACATAGCTTCCAGGCGCCAAATTGGCCGGGATAGTTATGTTCCATGTGAAATTTGCATCCCGAAGTTCGTTGTTTGCCCAGTATCCCGGTTGTCCAGGCACCGTCCCTCGTGTCAACTGACCCAGCTCGTCGATCTTAAAAAACTTCAATTTGGTTTTGTCGACTGTTGTGCAATCGTTGTTCGAACACCGCGCCATGTAGTCCAACACAGGTCCCCAGTGGGCTTCTGGCCAGTCTGACCAACGAACAGTAATGGTTGTGCCGGCAGTGACGTCTGCGGTCAGATGCCCGTTGGTAGCATTGAGGTGACAAACGATGTCTGGGGAAGACAGTGAGCTCGCGGTGGATATCACGAAACCGTTGTCTTTAGCACCGTTTGACCAGGTGATGCTTTCAGGCTGAGGTCCGTAGGGGACTTTGGTAGGGTCATGACCATAGTAACGTTTGTCATCAATGATGACCTCGGACACATGGCCATGAGATAAGACCAGAGGCGCGAAGACGACAGTGCTGAGGCTGAAGGAACGAGCGGTAGTCAAGAGCATTTTGTACAATAGTATGATGTTCAGGGTTTGTTTTATGTGAAAAGCTAGCAGTGAAGCTGGCGTTTCGTGCTATTGATAACTTCTCACTGTTTTATATAGCCTCGAATTGGTTTTTAACCAAAATAGGCAGAATAGCTAGGAATTGACGATTTCTTTCGGAAGTCTATGTTCCGCAAAACCCCCCCTGAGAAAGAGCAACCCCATCGGCGAATCATCTTCGTCATAGCCATTTCGAGAACCAGTATGACTCCAGAATGTTTCATTGACGTTATGTCGAGCTATTCTGGTTGGTGGAAAAAAATCCATAAATTGTTATCATATTGACATACTACTATGAGTAGCTGAGGTTTTTACGATGAGAAGTGCGGTGAAAGTGTCTCCCATCAGTAGCTATGCCTCGGTCGTCTTCGATCTCGGTTGCCAAGCTGTCTAGATACGGTGGTGCGCCGCCCAGAGCACTGTGTGACCACGTCGATGGTATTCTCTGTGGGCAGGCGGCTTCTGACTGGAAAGGCCTTGAAGCATCCTTGCCCTCTCTGACCATGAAGTTGTTTCGAGATATCCTTCGACAAAGGCTTGATCTGAAGGAAACAAATGTGTGTGAAGACCCAGAGATAAGAAACAAATGTTGCAGTTGTCTGTCCTGTATCTAACCTATGCTAGGATGCGGTGATGATGGCCACAATATCACTCTCGATTGCCCTCATAAGCTGTTACCGTCACCAGTGCTGTAGGCCAAATTCAAGAGATCCTCAATCCGGGTATTTCTCAAGATCAACGATAAGCAGCTCACAGGTGACCCTTCCCAACTTTGCTAGTACCAACGGCTGCAGACAGAGAAGTAGGCTTCATTTTGTAGTTTTGAAAAAAGAATCTCGTCGATTCGTTAGTTCAGCTGCAACTCGGTTCAGTTGCTTTCTTTAGCTTGATCATTTTCCTTATAATCAAGGTAAATGCCGTGACCTTGCTAGCTACCCGAGTGGCGCGAATACAATTTGAAAGCCTTTGACGTTTTGTTGCATGTTCTGATATTTTGACCTCATCACGATAAGACAATAAATACTGTGACTGGAGCGTTATGCTCCCCAAGTGACCCAGAATCTGTGGCAAGAATTTTGGGGATTTGGGAGTAATAAAAAATATCACTGCCGAATACTATTTAAGCAAAATATTTAGCAAATTAGTGTGAAGACAAAAGGTTGACCATATCAGATGATCATCAAGTTTCTCTGTAGTAGTAAACGAAGTTATAGGCAATCAAGGCACAAATCTGATCAATAGATATAGAGTCAACTTACATGGCTCATGCTCTGGATCCAGACGCAAGCCGAGTTCACGTAACGTTAGTATGCCCTGGGGGTTATAATACAACCGACTCTCGTGGCATAAAATTACCAATGTCAACCTGACGAGCAATGCACTATCATATTAGTAGGGCAGCAAGCAAAGTATAAAAAAAAAAAAAAAGGTCCCGTGTGAGCATTGGAGTCATAATGCTCAAAAAGTGTAATTGAAGATGGAAAACTTATTATCAGGCACTATCATATTGTGTCACGCGATGTCGGCATCACATCCAACTCATCTCTATCGGCCACTAGACTAGATCCCGGGCGGAGCGTACGGTGAAACGTTACCCCAGTACTGGAGCACTTCATGTACTTTGTTTCGCATCAGAAATCAGAAACGCTGTGTTGTCCAGATTGGAAACTAGCGTCAGCTTGCCAACTCTGAGACTAACTCACATTGCTTCACTACTAACCGCTTTAGGCTACAATTATCTATCAAAGGTGGCAGAGAAAAATCGAATCATACGACCACGTGCAAATTGGCGATGGCCAGCATGATCTGTGCCGCACGGATCTTGGACATCCTTTCCACCTGCATGTAGTCCTGACCTCCGCTTTGACTATCATTATCTACGCTTACCCCTTCGTCGTCCTCAATAAACATAATGTCTGGATTTCTGCTTTTAATAGCAGATGCTATCGTGGCACTTCTCTTGCACCGAATTTCTGGGTTTCTGACCCTTGCCTGTCATACTTGAAACCTGATGTAGCAACACTACAGTACTTCTGTGGTACTTCTCACTCTCCGTCTTAAGTCGGAGCTGGATATATCGACCCACCTAAGCTTCCATCGCATTTTGGCGGCCACGTGCCATATAGTGACCTGGACGTTAAAGAGATGGGAGCTTACTTGGGTTTGTCCGAGTGAAATTCAGCGTTGAACGTAGAAAGGTTTCTCAACCGACGATCTGTTTTTAAGTTTGTGCGACATAGCTAGCAGACTTGGCAACGGTAGTTAGGGAAGACAATTATATATCATTAAAGCTTGGTTAGGTTTAATGTCTTCTCTCGCTCCGAAAAGAGTATCTTACTACTATGTAGTAAATACACTAAAGCGCCTATATATTCCTAACGATTTCATGTGACATACTGTTAATGAAATCATCACTCTGATTTGTCAGTCACTACCCCTCACCGTATGCTCAAAATCAAGGATATAAATTCGGCGTGGTCTGCATGCTTTTGGCTAGAATGAGCGCCCGATACCACTTCAATACAATGTGGAACGTCACGTACCCGGACTCAAATCGAAATGCTCCTCAAGGAGTTCTAGTGGATTACGCTGATCCAAGAGACATCTACTGGACATTGAATATTACCATGGCAGTTATATTTTGCACTTTAGTTACGATATTCTTCATAATCCGAATTTATGTCAGGGTTTACATTAGAAAGGATTTCTCTTTAGAGGACTGTAGGTCTCCTATCTCACCGGAGCTGACTTGACAACTAAAAGAAATTGTTGCAGGGACATGTGTTGCGGCTTATGTATCGGTATTCCTTTGTTCGATAATAGCCACAGAACTGATTGGTACTCAGATCCTTACAGTTGTGTACATAACTACCGTTTTCTTAAGTATTATACCCGTTTCCTTGTCGACTTCTCACTAAGCTTGTCAGTGGCTAGTTCTGGAGCAGGGCACCATACTTGGGATATTACGAGGGAAAATTATCATCGTTGGCTCAAGGTTAGGGTTGATATTGACGAACACGCAAAGCATCGCTAAGTCCATACAGTGGTTTTACATGAGTACAGTAATATACTGCCCTGCCGCCTTCTTTTCCAAGGCAACTATACTCCTCCTTATCGCCCGAGTTTTCGCAGCCGAGAGAAGATACTCGAAAGCAATTTATGCCTTCATATGGGTTTCGTTGGCGGCCTACACGCCCGTGGAAGTTGTTCGAATCGCAGTTTGTCGGCCTATCAGAACCTTTTGGGACCCTCTAGTACAAAATGGCCGTTGTCTCAACCAGAGGAATGTTTTCTTCTGGAGCATGGCTCTAGCTATCGTCACCGATATTGTGATCCTATTGGCCCCGATCCAATTAGTATATAAACTCCAGCAACCTGTCAAAGAGAAGCTCAAAATCCTTTTCCTCCTGGGTATCGGAGGTGTGGTCACTGGTGCTACCTGCTTTCGTGTGAAGAAGGTTGTGGATTTTCTGAACTCCGATGATATTATGGTAGATTACACTCCTGTCAGCATTTTAATGCATGTCAAACCCGGCTCATGTCTCTCCTGAACCTTGTTGCTGACAATATTCTGCAGTACTCTAGAGATTACTGTTGGTCTGATGTGTTCTTGTCTTCCATCGGTAAATATCCTTATTCGCCAGTATGGCAGGCAGCGGCAGAACCAATCACGGCACAGCCAGCAACGAGAGCAACGCCTTTTTTACCTGGCCATAAAACGACACCTTCGACAACTGAGCGATTCAGGAAGAATGATAGGCCAACATCACGTTACGGTACCTACAAATGCAGCAAATCTAAGTCAGAACAGGACTAGGGGAATGGATATCGAGCTCACTACAATTACATAACCGCCAGATTAGCGCAAAGACGATAGAAGCTTGAGTTGAAATAGCTCTCGAGTTTATATATAGGTTAGGTATATAAAGCTTTATTTGTTATTTCGATAGAGATACTATACTAAATAAAAAGAATAGTTAATATATTATAGCTAAGGAGTTATTACCTATTAAGGCACTAATAAACAGACCAATTGTAAGATCAATTTTATAAGATATATACGCTAGAGTGTTAAAAAGGCCTAGTAGTAAATACTTAGAATAATAGAATTTATATAAAACGAGTCATTGTATCTTAATATGCAGTCTAGGTAAATACTATTTATAGACAATCCTAGTTTGCTGTGTATGGAGACAATTTGGCATTGTGATTTTTTTAGTTTACCGTTTCAACATCAGCCGGAAACTGAGACAGTCCATACCGGGGTTTAAACTCGCTATAGATCTTGAAGTAAGCAAAGGGGACACAGCGGGAATGTGATATCGTTACAGGTAGATAGACAAATATGAATGAAATGTCTGATCTTCTATTGGCTCTTTTGTTCTCTCAATGATGGGATGGTCCCCCTTTGCAAACGTAGTACAAGAATGGCACTTAGCATTTCTCTAACGTCCTTTGAGCACTGTCGCAATGCTCTAGATATTGACGGGATCCAATGGTGCTTCCCTTGGCAATTTATTGGCAATGAATTTGTCAGTTGACAGCAAATGAACCACAAAATTGAAATGGATGGGAGGGGCAGAATCGAGACAAACTCAGCCGGACTCGCAACGTCTCTTTTCATCGACCGGCTCAATGATACTCCAACTAGCACACTTAAAGTTAGATTCAAATATCGGATCTCATTTACTATGATTGGCTTTCTCACACTTTTGTGTTAGACTTACAATTGTCAGCTGACATCAGTGCTTACCCTACTAAAAGGGAGTCGTAACATATGACAAACACATTTATTATGTCATTAAGCATGTTCCTGGGGCCTTTCGACTATAAAATCCAACCTACTTCCAAAACTACCTGTTTCCTCAGCAAACAAGCCTTCCAGTAATCGAGGTCGTGCTATGCAAAAGAGTTGACTTGAACCACGAAAAACATGACAGATACTACCGAACCAAGCAGGGCTCCGAAACCTGCCACACGCCATGTATTTTTGACCTACCCTCGCACTGCATCTCATCTTCTTATGCGCATTCTCAACGTGGAGGGACAGGGTGGGCAAACTACTCCGAAGAATGGATATTTTTGGATAACGGCTACTTTCATGCGCAAGGGCTTGAACAGTCGTCCAATGCGTGAGTGGTCGACTGAGGAGAGGAAAAGCATCGAAGAGATGGAGCAGCAATGCTTCAATGACCTTCTGGACTATATCAACCTGGCAGAAGCTGAGGGAAACATAGTCATGTTCAAAGAGCATGTGATGCTTCTTAACCACCCTTTCTTCGAGACTCGATTCATCCATGGAGAAAGTGCTACTGTTGAGGAGCCCATGAAGTTGGAGGGCTATCCAGAGGGAATCTCAAGCTCGAGATCAGCTCTAAACCAAACTATTCTCTCTGACGATTTTCTCAAAACTTTGAAACCAACATTCCTCATTCGGCATCCAGCTTTATCATTTCCGTCTCTGTTCCGCTCTGTCCAGCATAAACAACATAAACTGTCGATCGAAGAGCTCGGTCCTAGTGAAACATCGCTTTTCTGGCCTAGGAGGCTTCTTGAGTTCTATGAGGAAGACCACAGACATGGAGGCCAAGAACCCGTTGTACTGGACGCTGACGATGTGATGACATCCCAGAAGTTAATGTTCAAGTATGCAGAAACTGTTGGACTTGATCCCGACAAGCTGCGTTTCTCGTGGGAAAAGGCGTCACAAGAAGATATTAGCAGGCAGCCACCAGTAGTCCAGGTTATGTTAAGTTCATTGAACTATAGCGATCAGATCGACCCTGCAAAGGTTGCAGGAAATATTGATATCTCCCAGGAGTCAATCAAGTGGCGGGATGAATTTGGAGATGGATGTGGGAGAAAGCTAGAAAGCTACGTCCGCGCAGCTATGGCTGACTATGAGTACATGAGGTCAAAGAGGCTTGTACTTTAGCGACATATTCTCTGCACAACTCTTTCTCACACACGGTCATCTTAGATACGGCCAAGTCGCAGTAATGTAGTCATGGATGGATTCGACCAACTATCGCTCAGAATAGTCCAGAATTTTAACAAAGATTGTAGTAGGCCGTGAGATTGGCAGTATTGGCAAAGTCAGCACTGGGGTGATTCGTGTAAAGCGATTGGACAGACGAGGCAAAGGGAGGGGGGGTTCAGAGAGAACGACACTCGAGTGTCACGCATGCTAATTGACAACTTGGATGTAGACAGGAGTAACGTTACCAACTCGGATGCTTGTAGTGATGATCCTCCATTGGCTTCATGTACGAATGAATGGGGTCGACTGATAAATGATAACCCAGGCGGTGAGAGGTTGCAGAATATGCTGCAATTGCACGGCGTGCCCAATCACCCCGTCCACCAAAATTAATCTAACTAGGGTGGAAGTAAAATGAATGTTCATTTCTGCGATTTCGGAGCACAACACTACCTGTGCACACCTTTCTTTTCCCACTACTATTACGGTCTTCTCTATCAATTGAGACGTTGACTTCTCCTAGCTTCGTTCCTGTTTATGATGTGTTACATTGAATGCTTCACTTGTGCAAAATTTCGAGAGCTTTCCACGAAATGCGTCATTAATGTACCCTTCACATCAGCTTAATCTAAGCCACTCCTGCAGGGACCAGGATGAATACTGGGTTCCAGACCACCATCACATGTCGGCAAATTCCGTTCCAGCTATTAGCCAATAGTAATTCGCTCGCTTACAAGGTAAAAGGTAAGAGCTGGCGGGTACTGTACAACCAAAGTCCTCGAGATCGTACGGTATATCTTACTGGTTTACGTGCACATACCCATTGGAGTTGATCTCTTGATGATTAAGGTTTTAAATTCGCGATCCCACCACCACACGTTTGTTAATTCCGGCAGAAATCACAAACTCAATGCTATCACCTATCGAGCCTTGGGCGGGTTCTAGAACCCGCCGTAACATGACTTCGGTTCCAGCTGCGTGCCTTGCTTGCGTGAGTTTCTACACTTCGCTCCTATCCCCTTGTTAACTTAGTCACACGCCTTGGGTGACGATGCTAAGGGGACTTAGTACTAACTTCTGTCTTTCTTGTAGCGCAGAAGGCACCTCAAATGCGATGGACAATGTCCCTGTTCTCGCTGCATAACAGCTAATTTAGACTGCGCTTATGTCGCTTCCCGTCGCGGATACAATGGCCGTAAACGCATGTCGCGCGCAGCAGCGGAGAAGCCTGTCCTCATCGCTGCCTCCACAGCAATCACGATAGATTCTGCTCCTCCGGTAGCAGGACTGGAGTTTACTTCACACCTTGATCCGTTTATGTTCTCCGGTATCCTTGACAGTCTTTCCGGCGTAAACACAACTCTCCCAGTTGGCACATCTTGTCAAACTGCAGCTTCAACTACTTTGCCTGTCCTTTCCCTACAGAATCCGCTTGGTGGTATCGACCATCCGAATCCAGGCTTTGGCTTTGAAGTACCCCGGGCACTTCCTCAGAGAGAACGTTACATAGACGCATTCTATCAAAAATTCTTCGCCGCTCATCCTTTCATACTGCCGAAGGAGCCTCTTCTAGCTTTAGCTCAGGGAACCTCCGTAGAGCCTCTGATTACAGCTATACGTTGGATCGGTTCACTCTACATCGACAAACACGCCTCTCAGAGCCTTTTAAAAGACGCATACCGCCTGATAGATGGTAATCATCTCAGGGACGGCTTTCTAGTGCAGGCTAGGCTGCTTCTTATCATTGGACTAGATGGCATTCGTCAACGAAAAAAGGCCAATAAACTCATGTCAGAAGCCCGGGACATCTCCGTACAAATCGGCATGAACACTAGTTCATTTGCAACTACCCACGGGCAAGGAATTCCAATACTCGAGGAGAGCTGGCGGAGAACGTGGTGGGAGCTGTACGTTGTAGATGCTCTTATGTCGGGTGTGCATCTAACAAACACCTTTGCTTTGTACGAAGTACCTACTGATGTTGGTCTACCTTGCGAAGAAAATCAGTATCTCTCGGGAGTAAGTGGCGTAAAGAAACCTTATATATACGCTATGCTCACCAGATCTAGCAAATACCTCCCTGCATGCACCTTAACGACATAGAAAATATCGGGCTGTTCGATGGTAAACCATTTTCATCGTACACCTATCGAATCCAATGTGCTTGCATCCTGGGTAGGCTCCAAAGAATGCCGACAAATGTCGAATATATCGATAAGCTCCTCGCCAACTGGATGCTTCGCCTACCAGCTTCAAAGTATGCCGCTTTTTGCGACGGCGCGCTTGATGAAATGATGTTCCAGGCCATCATGATGTGGCACGCCATATCTATCCTCTTGCACCAGCCTCACTCGCAACTGGATCCGTCCCCAACTTATCACATTAAAGCCTGCGCACCCAACACTCCAGCCATGTCCAGCGACGAGTTCAACCCACATACCAAACGCACGATTCGGGCTGCGGAGGAGCTCAGCAAGCTGATCACTCACCGTGTTACCCTCATTTCACACACTCATTTCTTTGCTTACATGGTGACACTATCATCTACAATCCACCTGAGCAAATGGTCGCTGGCCTTTGTGGCCCCAGATGATGAGGAAATCCGCCAACACATGCGTCAAAGTATCGGGGCTCTCATAAAATACGCTGAGAAGTGGCCGATAGCGCAACACTTGGGATGTCAGGTAAAGGATATTGCGAAGGAGGTCTACATGATGAAAAAGCGACAGTCTCAAGAGTAAGTAGGTTTACTACTTCAAGCAAAATTGGATGCCAGTATCAGCTTCTAGGTGTAAAAGTACAATACAGAAATGTCGATTTATCCCAGTTCGAACTCTATCACATCGTCAAATGGATGAAGACAAGCCCTGAAACTCCATGATTGACTAGAAGTATTCGCATTATCACTCATGTGTGCTCAGTAAGGATTTCCAATATCCTCCTCTCCGACACTACCACCACATACGCCATGACTCTGAAATGAACTTCATGATCTATCCATATCGTCGTTTGGCGGGAGGCGGTGAGATGCTGACCGCCAATGCCACTTTGAGATCCACTTGGTAACTCAGCTCTGACCTCAATCCCCACCAGTTGTTTATGCTTATTTTACAGTGGTCAAATGGAAGCTCTCATTCGGTCAGACCGTCCCAATTGAAACCGTCACATCTCACCAAAGCTTAGCACCAATGCCGGCATGTCATCTTCCACAAGCTCTACTGGGGCCTCGTAAAAGGCCCTGAGTTAACGGTGGCTGTGCTCATGTATGTAGCCCTATGGCGCAGCATCGCGAGTTTGCAATGGCTCCATTTTCTCAATTGGTGTTAGCGGCCCCATAACGAAGTATTGCATAGCCCTACTAGACGCTTAGTACTTGTTGAAATTAAGACACAAGTCGGAGAAGGCGAGTAGCCTGCTGACATGAAACCCGAGGGCCGCTGACAGTGGCTACTGGAGCTGAAATGCGCTGAGGATACGATTGGGACTTTGGAGTAGGCGAATCTAGAGTGACGGCAAAATCACCAAACCAGCAATTCACGGCGATATTTTGGAGCTGCAGAATGGGGACAGTATAAAGAGGGCAACTCAGCGTACAAGTCAGAATTGTTCTCGCTTCACTCGCAATCACTTACCATCTCTTCAGTTAAACTCACTAGTCATGAAGGCTTTGTTTCTTTCTATGCTGTGGCCTGCTGTAGCCTGCGCTGCTGCTTGCAAACCGCAACCCCCTAAATCGAAAGCTGCTTGTAAGCTGGCTGCTGTCAGTGGCGTGGATCTGAGTGTCGGCTTCGACTATGAGGGGGACTGTGTCCCAGGTACAGGAACTCTCAATAGCTTCATGATCTTTGTTGACTTTTCCGATGCCGAACCCGTTCAAAGCGAAACTCCTCAATCACTATACGAGGCATTGGTCCCCCAAACAATCGAATGGTACAAGCAGGCCTCATACGGGGCTCTGTCCCTCAATGTCACTGCGGATCTGTCCAAGTTCTACCGCATGCCCACATCTGCTGCGTCTTATGGCTGGGAGCGAGGTCTGACATGGGCAGAACATCAAGTCTACATCCAGGATGCTCTCGACGCTTATACAGCCAACGGCACTCGTCCTCCGCCCCCCGAATCGGATGTCCTCTACGTTGTTCCTGTCATCGGTGCCGGTGTCAGAGGAATATCTCGATCTATTGCCTTCAATACACGGGCCAATACTAGACAGGGTAATTATGTTGCCAGGAAGACTGTCACAGTCGCAACCGACGCATTCACAACTTGGGGACCGAAAAGCTGGATTACGTTGGCTCATGAGACGGGACACACTATGTGCATGGCCGACTACTATCCGTTCGAGAACCTTGGCTTGGATTACTATGTCGGCGGCTGGAGTGCCATGGGGGATATATCTGGCATTGGCCCCGATTTCTTCGCCTGGGATAAGTGGCGCCTGGGTTGGATCAATGACAATTCCATCGACTGTGTAGTAGAGAGAGGGACCTCTGAGCATACTCTGACACCACTAGAGTCCAAAACCTCCGACAATGGCACCAAGGCTGTAGTCATCGCCGTCAATCAAACCTCAGCACTTGTCGCCGAGGCACGTACCCCCGAGGGTCTCGACTCGGGTGTTTGCGCACCCGGTGTATTACTCTACACGATCGATACCTCGGTCAACTCGGGCAGTGGTCCTGTCCGCGTTGTAGATGTTACCCCTGGATCAGGAGGTTGTGGTACTGATAGTGTCTACGACAAAAACGATGGAACGCTGTCTCTAGACGCTGGCAGAGTCAGTTCGTACACAGTTCCTGGATGGGGAGTCAAGGTTACTGTAGTCAAGCAGACAGAAAAGGCCTACACCATTCAGGTTGACGCAGAGATTTGATGCCCAGAGTTTATCCTAGACGATTTTTATAAGGTGCAATAGAGCAGACAGTTAGGAAAGAGACTGGACAGATTATTTGAGTTGGCTTTCACATTAATTTAGTTCATAGATGAATACTATCACTAGGATATGAAAATTCAAGCCCTTGCCAGTCGTTTCAACTCCTCTCATGTCAACTTTTGAGTGGGTAGTAAGTAAAGATAAATCCCATTATATTCACCATGAGTCCCCTGGCTGTTCTTAGGAGCCTAGTCTTTCCAGACTTCAAAATTGCATGGCCAGACAAAAAGACCAGCAGCTTTAGATATAAACCCCGCCTTACCATTATATCAACTCTAGGAGAGGCCAGATGTCGTAAAGAAAATGGTCAGCTCTTCGAGATGGAACATTTTACTATCAACGTGAACGTTCCACTTCGCCAAGGTGTTCCAACTTCGGATAATATGGGAAACAAAGTTCATCCGGATGTGCCCCCGCATTTTATGTTACATTGCTGGGATTTCGATGCATGGGTGAAGGTGATTTTTGTGGTAGATGAGCCAGTAGAATCTTTGCAGTTGGTGGGACGGATCCAGATGAAATTGAACAGGGTTACTTCGAAGGAAGTCGAGCAGAAGCAGCAGAAGGCGAGTGCAGACGCGACACGGGATCGATGCAGGCTATCCTCACAAACTATCCTAGTAACATGTGACCTCCCACTGGCTCAAGAGGCCGTACTTGATTAAGGAGGAAGTAAATAGAGAAACGTTGGTAGTAAGCCACCTTTCAAATTTCTTTTGCCATTTTTACGACACGAGACCGCCCTGACCAGAGTTAGGAAGCTACTCTCGAATGCTCAAAAATGAAACAGCTTCCCCATGCTCTTAAACCAAGGACAATACCGTTCGTTGATGGGGGTCCAGATAAACCGTGGGCCTGGTCGACCTTTGCACAATTATCCACTCTCGGCGTTTGTTTTGATATTGGCAAATACGTACGATAGTCAGATGAAGGTTATACAATATCATGGGTTTGTAAAGGGCAATTTAGACCTCATTATGACACATAGAAGGTCTATGACGTTTACTATTTCCGAGAGAGTCCACAGAGCGGCAGAAAATATTGTGTGCAATTTGATAAACCTTCAATTTGGCACGCTTTTGTTTGTGTATTTAGTCGTATCTCTTTCTCGGTAGCCATACGCTCTGCTTCATTAGCTTACAATTATGTGTATCAGGAGTATTGATATACCTAATTCATTTTATACAATTACAAATGCCTGATGTACTCATCACAGTCAGAAATCAGAGCCTGAAAGGTCTCACACGTCTGCCGTGTCCTTACCCTACGTCACAATATTTTGCTAGCCTCCTGATCGCGTGGGTATGAAGCACTGACCAGTAAAATTCTCCCAGTTAGCAATTACGCGTCGTGTGCAAAATTAACCCACAGCCTCACTTAGCGCTAGACTAGCTCCCGTAACTTTGTGCTTGCAATGCCGACAAGGCGACTTTTCGGTTCGGGTTGTGGGAGACCAGAGACACGAATATTGTGGAAAACTTGAAGGCGAGGGCGTGATTGCTATCTCCCGCTTACGCATTCGAGAATCATGCATGAACAAGTATCGGTCTGCTGCAGGAGGTATCTTCCTTATATATAGGCCTAAGATGTCATCTTTTTCCAATGGATCATTAGCAGCTACCCTCAGCATTTCCCAATCCTCTATACTTTCCATCCACCTTTCAATATGGTCTCCCTGAAGACCCTTTTCTCCACCGGCTTGCTGCTGGCTGACTTCGCCACAGCTCATCCTGGCGAAAAGCATGACCATGAGCACGTCAAGAGACAGATTCAGGCTCGAGACGCTGTGGCCAATCTAGGTCAGAGATCGTTGAATGCATGCTCTGGTACTGAGCATGCGAATGCCCTCAAGGCTCGATCGATTTCGCGTCGCGCCCAAAAGGTGCAAGAGCTCCGAAAGAGACTCGGTATCAATACTTGTAGGTTATCTACGTGCAAGATTAGTGCTTTTAATATTTGCTAATTTCTCATCAGCTCCCAGAAAACACCGCCGCGATGAGGAAGACATTGTTGCTTGGGAAGCCATAAATCACAACAAGACTGGCATTTCCAACAACGATATGTTTTCTCCCCTGGAGACAATCTTTGGCGCCAACTCCAGTTGTATCCTGTCCCCCGAGGTGACTGCCGGCCCATACTATATCCTCGGCGAGTATTTGCGATCCAACGTTATCGAGAAGGAACACTGTGATGGAGTTCCCCTGTTCCTGGAAGTACAGTATGTCGATGTGTCTACTTGTGGAGGAGTTCCCAACCTGGCCACCGATGTCTGGAACTGCAATGCTACAGGTGTTTACTCTGGCGTAAGCTCCCAGGCTGGACTCAATACTACGTTCCTTCGTGGCATTCAGATCAGCGACCACGATGGTGTGGTTCAGTTCGAGACTATCTTCCCTGGACACTATGAAGGCCGGGCCACGCACACTCATCTCCTCACACACGCCAACGCATCGGTTTCTTCCAACGGTACCATCCAAGTCTGGAACAGTCCCGTTTCTCACATCGGACAGCTCTTCTGGCCCGAGAACCTGCGCGAAGAGGTTGAGGCTCTCGCACCCTACAACACCAACACTGTTGAGGTGACCACTAACGAAGAGGATATGTGGTCAATTATTCAGGCTGATGAATCTTATGATCCTTTCCCTCAATACGTCTATCTTGGTGATACCATCGACCAGGGAATCTTTGCCTGGATTCAAATTGGCATTAACACTACTGCGGACCACGCTTCAGATGATTATTATGCGGTTGCTGGATATTTGGATGGCGAGGGTGGTCATGCCCTAGATAGCGGCATTGGCGGTGGTCAAGGAGGTGGAGCTCCTGGCGGTAGTGGAACTCCCCCTTCAGGCCAGCCTACTCCTACCCCATCGTCCTAGACATGAGAAGCAGAACGATACTGTTATTTACACATCTCCTTCATATAGACGCTCGCTCCGAGCACAAGATTATCTACTGCTAGGTTGCCATCGCTACAAAAAGACTCCGCTTGGAAACCCTCAAGAACCTTTTATACTCCTCGATCTGGGCGATACCAACCACTAAAAGCTCCTCAATTACCACTTCTTCCAAGTCCTTCTTAAATAGACTGATATAGCCCCGGGTCTGATTTCCATTGATGCTTGCTACCAGGATAAGATCTGTTGAGCTCCGCAGCTCCCATGAAGCGCTGCCATAAGGCTCCATGCCTAGAGGTTTCCAATGTAGGGGGCCGACACCACTTAAGGCCTCGTATTCTCGCACGGCCGGGAGGGTTTTAATCTTGCGTTTGCGGCCGTCTCTAGCGAGTACGATCTCGATACTGGGCGGTATGGAGCGGAAGTCAAGGGAACCGACCTCACGACCTCCGTCGGCAGGTGAGTAGACATGACATACATCTCCCCAGGCGCCTCCCAGCTTCGCAATGCGCTTAATGACATATCGGGGTAATTGATCTCCAACCACAGTGAGGGTTCTCTCGTGTTCAGCATGTACACAATACTCAAGTTTGAGAGCATGTTCTGGAGGGGGCATTTGTGAATCTGGTGTCGTGGTGTCACGGACAATGAACTTTTCCATCCATGAGGGAGCCATTCTTGACGGATGATTTAATGGTAATAAAAGGGATGCTTGATGAATGAGTTGCTGAGTCTTCATTCAAAGCATAATGAACAATTTATATTCGCAGTACCTCTCTGACTCGAGAGTAAGGACCCTTGTCGATACAGAAAAGACTAAGAGTTGTAAAACAGACGGCTCAGCGCCGGGTCCTCAGCTCCACCAATGATATGGGTCAGTTCAACTGGTAATGGAACCTCAGCCTCGTAAAATTGGGGCTCTAGAGGGTCCCCGAGATTACTAACACGCGAGCGGCGACTCCGCGATTCCTGCAGCGTAGCACGTGGCTGTAGCATGGAGTACTACTACCATTAATAACATTCTTGACCGTCTTGGATGATTCAAAGGATCGCTATACAAGAGCGATGTCACACTTGATAAGGCCACATGTGAGAAGACAGTGATTTAAACCATGCAAGCTGGTCTTGGCTTCCCCTTGAGTTGATCAGCATGCACTGCAGCTAGCATTCTGGGGCATGAAGTGGACATAGCTCATTACCTGGTCAACAATTCAGTAGCAGATATTCTCAGTTCAAATGCTAAGATGCTAAGACTTCTTCGTCAGAATTGTCATTCGGTAACAAGCTAAGCCCCTGGCATCTTTGCGCTTTCTAAACCATAGTGGAACAATCTGTTTTACTAACCACCCTGTTCAGGTTGTTGGAGAGTAGACTTTTCAAAAGAATATATCTGTTCTGATGACTTCGGCAGCCATAGGTATGGGATGTACTGATTATAGAGTTGGCACAAGTGCTGTAAAAGCGCTAGTAACGGTTACTTTGCTCGTCGTATTAGAATCTGTCGCGACATCTGTGACAATTTCCATATATTCTCATGTGATATTGGACAAGTACCACCGGAAATGCAAAACCATCAATCGGCTTGTTGACTAGGGTTTGTGATTGAGGACCCAGAGTTTACCTTTTTGATTCTGACGACCTTGGACTCAACCGCAAGAATAGCATCTGTCGACCTCGACCCACAACATAAAATTAACCTGACGGCTCTTAGTTTTCAGCGTCCAATTACCGCAAAGCAGAAAAGGCGATGTCAATGCGAGATCAAAAACGGATAATCTCGTCGGCAACGAAGACCTGAGAGTCTGCACATTTGCAGCGACATTCATCCTACCAAAGGGGAGCTTGGCGAGGGCAGCGCCGCGAAGACAGCTTAACAGTCAGATGAAGATAATGAGAAGCTAGCTGAACAAGAAAACCCCGCGAATCGCCCTACTGCCAGAATACTTCCGACAAATGACCGGGAATGCACTTACACGAACTCAGCTCTGCCCAATGGAGAGGAAGACTTTTGTCAAACTGGACCTACCGGTGCAAATACGGCTTAGTTGTACTGATCGGATGATTCAGCCAATTGTAATTGTCAGTTATATCCCCGAGAGTAAGTTTAATTCAGTCATCTAACCAATTACAACTGTTCTTGATCTCCCCGATCACTCTACCTGGTAATGGTGGAGATATGGAGTTTACACATGGACAATGAACGGCATATAAATATACTGGCCATTGAACCAGTTTCGCAAGTTGTATATACCTTTATCTTAAATAAAAACACTCAAACTGCCCTTTTCTTTTTCACTTCCATACCAAGATCAACGTGTCTGAGCTTATCGTCCCTGGTGCTATCCTCCATTACGAAACGTTCACAGGCGATTTTCCTCACTCGCATCTTGAGAAACCCTTTAATAGAAGATGTATCATATCAGTTTCCAAACCAGAAGGACTCAACCTAACTAATCCAGTGCTGGGGTGTCAGCAAAGTTAGAACTACTCATAGCTTCAGGATATCGACCACCCACGACCTCAGCATTGTCTACTGCCGACCTCACCGCTTTCTTCTCCTGGTCACTCAGCTCCACCTTACAACTATCCAAATTCTCAACCAATCGGTCCTGCCTGGTCGTCCCAGGAATAGGGAAGATGTCGTCGCCCTGGGCCAGAAGCCAAGCCAGCGTCAGCTGCGAGGCTGTGACTCCCTTGGCCTTGGCGATTTCTTGTATCTTGTCCACAAGGGCCAAGTTCTTGGGAAAGTTCTCCTCGGTGAACCTGGGCAGAAGCGCTCGAAAGTCTCCAGGGCCAAAGTCGGCCGGCGAACGCAATGTTCCGCTCAAGAGGCCGCGGCCGAGTGGCGAGTATGCGACAACAGCGACGCCTAGCTCACGCGCCGTCTCGAGAAGCTTGAATTGGGACGACTCGATCTCCAGCGAGAATGGTGAGTATTCCATTTGCACTGCGGTGATGGGGTGGACGGCGTGTGCGCGGCGGAGGGACGTGGCGCTGCACTCGGAAAGTCCAAGATACTTGATCTTTCCAGCCTCTTTAAGCTGGACCATGGCCTTAATAGTAAGCTCGATGGGTGTCTTCCGGTCCAGCCGGTGGCAGTAGTACAGATCGACAGACGAGACACCAAGACGCTTGAGGGACTTGTCGCAGGCCGATAGAGTGTATTCTGGCGTGCTATCAATGCTCACAGACCCGTCTTCCGAAAACTTGTTGGCAAATTTGGTGGCAAGGAAAATGTCATCCCGTTTTTCGGGATTGGCTTTGAACCAGCGTCCTATGAGCTCTTCGGAATCACCGTATATGTCCGCTGGGGAAGTAATAAGTGCTTGTATATTTGTAGCAGCTTCAATTCAGAGCCTTACCAGTATCCCAGAAATATTCTCCCAACTCATACGCCTTGTCAAGAAAAGCCATGCGCTCAGCCTCGGGTTTGGCGTCTCCGTAAAAAGCGCTTATACCCATCAGTCCAAGTCCCAGCCTGGGAACGACAGGGCCATTTCGACCAAGAGGACGGCTAGGCAATAATTGAGGAGCCATTTTGATATATTTGGCTTTGTAGAGAAAACAAGATTTTATACGCAGTGGTCTGATTAGTTGTAGAATCAGGTTGCTCTCTAGAGTGGTGAAAAGTGCCGTCTCTTTATACCTTGTCTACCTTCGAACCTTAATATCGGTGCCGGGCACTAGCATGAGCCCGATGCGCGCGCTACAACTACTTCACCATAGATATATCTCCGTTATGTCCGCTTCAATGCATATTGCAATGTTGTCATAGAAGTATTCTACTCCACTTTCACCCAAACGTACAAGGAAAAGCGTTGAAAATCGGAGCAGTGCCGGAATGCAGAGACGCTAAATAGAAACGCCGCTGAAAACAGTCGGCTCTTGCCATGCCAGTGACGACATTATCCTAACTAGCTCCAGTAGTCTAGCTATCTGAGCCCGCCAAACTCTGTATGGGGCGTACTGGGCATAAATAAAGCATCAGGTTTAGCGGATTTCATACTTAATTGTCTGTAGGCTGTTAGTCAGGTGGCAATCCTGTCAAGTTAATATCTGCATTAAGAACTTCGTTGATGGTTCTCAGGGGGAGATGCCCCAGCTGCAACATAGTACCACAACTTGCCAATCTCTAAAAGCCACGCTTGATACATATGTAGTTGATGAATTCGAATGTAATAGTGGTAGATTTTGTTCGTTCTATCATCTTGGACCCTAACAGGGCATTAGCTACAGGACCACGCCGGGTTACAGGTATCCCCCCTGCTATAACCGTTCTATATTCTTTTTCATAGCTACTCAGATAGGATAAATTCAAGCTCTAGGTAGGGAAAATCGGCTAACGAATCAAAACCCTCCTTTTTATAGAGTTGATGAATTCATACAAATGCAAAGGGTGCCGTTAGATCTTCTTTTGCTGTTTCGATACACCTGAAGTATGCCGTACAAGCTTGACTTTAAATTTGACGGGAGACAATGCTTTGGACTGGG
Source organism: Fusarium palustre (assembly GCA_014899045.1). Classification (NCBI taxonomy): domain Eukaryota; kingdom Fungi; phylum Ascomycota; class Sordariomycetes; order Hypocreales; family Nectriaceae; genus Fusarium; species Fusarium palustre. The sequence continues at coordinate 38,678 of JAAVUH010000114.1, read as the reverse complement.
TTACCGGGTATGTCTTGTTTCAGTCAATTTTGGCTGCATTAGTGGTAATTTGGCAGCTACAGGCACGACCAGATTTCACAAGCTGATACGGTATTACGAATCTCCGATAATTAGCGGAGGTATCTCCGCAAGAAAGGGTCGATATTTGGTTTGTAACCAGTAAACTGGACAGAAAAAACCTCATAGAATTGCGCAGGGAAATGACGACATGATGTGTGGAGATATTCCACTTTCCATTTCCTACTACATGTAGGATGTTAATAATCCAGCTGTACCTAACTCCTAGGTACAGCGTGGGGAGTGTTGAACGCCATAGACATGTATAGGGTAGTTGTAAGTTACCACGTGAACTAACACAACAAAGGTTAGAGGAGTTCCACTATGGACCTTTCGGATATACGGACTCCGGAGTTGTTGGGTTTTGCTTCCAAAGTTCAAGGTACGTAGTTCTGTCGTCTAACCCTGCTTGGACCAGCTTCGGGGTCAAGAAAAATCGCGGCAGGGCTTATACTCAAAACTGCCGCTATTCCACCCAGATCCTTCCGCCATCTTTCTTGACTCCCTGGACCAGTAAAGAAAGATCCAGCTTTGCCGAATCTGTTTGAGACCGAGACTCTAGTCTGCTGTCACAGCCTGAACTATTGTTAATAGCGTTGCATATATGCCTAAATGAGGGACTTGCCTGCCATTTAGCGTGGAAACAATGGTCAAGAACACATGCCGATTTTATTTACATTTCTCTCAAGAAGAAAAAGAAATTTCCCCTGTCATGAATGACAGGCTGATTGAGTTGCCCGTTTAAACAGCCGTTAGGCCCCATGGCGGCACCTCCCATCCAATATAGCGTCAGGTTCCTTCATGATCCATAGTGGTTCTCTTTCGCTGTCTCGTGGCACAGACTTAATATAGCTTTATTTCTTATCTAGTGCTTTAACTAATGGGGAAGAATCCTAATTTCTTTCAGTTAGTAAATATTTCAACTTATATTCCTACATTACTGAGGAAGGCTCCAGGGACAATTAACTGACCGCCCAAATCCCGTATGATTTAATTTTTGGTTTTGCACTTTGGGTGTCTTCGAATTCAAGACGGCCTACAAAGTCGCACTCGACGTTTTCGCCGTTTTTGAGATCCATCGCGACCCGAGCGATAAAGAGCAAGTCGGTTGCGTCCTGATCGAATGAGTACACTCTCAATACAACATGTCTTCGTGCATTGAAAAGGGCCCATGCGTTGTCTCTGCATTTGCGGATCTCTTGTTGCAAGGTTCAAGTTAGCTGAGAAGATAGGGGGTATGCAATTATTATTCCGGCCACATGATTCTTCACCAAGATAAATTTACATAGACACACAAGTCATGTAGCACGGCTGTCAGTCACAGACCCCTACGTACCTTCAGTCCCCGTGAATACATGAGCGCCAAATTGCGCACGGGCATCCGGTGCAAAGATTTCGTCGGCCAATATGTTCCCGACGTTGGAATCTTGACTGTCCAGTAGCTCAAAGAATCGATAAATTAGTTCCTTGATGCTGTTGGGGACGGGGTGGTCCGGCCAGACTGTAGCTTTAATGTCGCTGCCCATATCTTCTCCTTTCGAAAATGCTTATAATAGTAAGTTGTCTTTTTTATATAGCTTCAATGGTTTGCTGATGTTAATTGATAGATCACACCAGTATTAATAGCCGGTGGATAATCGTTAATAAGAAAGTCTTCCCCGGACCCCGGAGCGCCAGTGCCTCGGTCCGGATTATATAAAGTAGCTCTCATTTAGAATCCGTCCGCATTTAAAATAAACTGGAGTGATGAATTGCAGTTAGTCCGGGCCATAGTCTAAATCTAGGATCGTCTATCCGTTCGGGTGTTCGGGTGTTAAGCGTCTTCCGGGGTCTTGGGTAACCCAGTTTATGCAAATATAGACAACCGCTCTAGCTATGTCACTGTCTTCATGTTATGCAATGTCCAAGTTTGAATTGTATACTAGGGTTATTTGATAGTAAATTGTGAGTTGTGCCTAGCCTGTAGGGAGATAAGCATGTAAAGGGATGGCATGGCGATGTTTTCTATCTGGTAATAACAAAAGAGTGCAAGACGCTTATAAAAGATATTTATGCTCAGAGTAGTCTCAAATATTTGTTCCTTGTTAAAGCTCCTTTTGTTTTCGGGGGCCGATTATTCTTTTAGATCCGAATTTTCAATATAATTGGCATCAGAGTAAAACATTAATTTTACAATTACACCTCTAAGGCGACTGGGCTCGGTCCCACTAGTCTCGGAGGAGATTTGATACCGAAGCAATAGATCTATCAGGCACAGGCAAGGAGTCTGGAGAAATTTTAGAGCATGCTTTGAATCCGTTTACTTCAGATCATGATTAGGAAATGGGAGAGCAGTGTAGTCTGAGGATCCTTTGTAGTCGTTTGTGAAATGCCAAGACTATTGCCGCAAATTATATATACATGACACTGCCTTCAACCTGAGTGTGATTGATAGTTAAACCTTTTGATTTGACCCGAGCGTATCATTAGGTAGAAAGACTTCTTCGGGTTTGTGAGATCCAAGCAGGGCGGTAACTTCATCCATCGTCCATTCCTGATGCACGTGGCCTTCAGGAACGTTTGTGTTTGTGAAAGGTGCACCCTTCTCGATGTGAGAAATTACCGCTTGGGCATTGTCATAAGCGTACTTGCGTGCATCAGCATCGTAGAGCCATCCTGGCATAGGGAATCTCAAAAACTCTGGATTCTTTTGAACTTCATCCCAGTCTGTCTGTTGCCAACGATGGCGGTTTTCCCATCCCAAACGCTGAGTCAGACTTGTTCGCTCGTAGCTGAGAAGATCATTATTAGATCATCGTGGAGATTTAAGTGCAGGGGGGGGGGGGTTATTTTGCTTACCGCAGCTTTTCGGTCGCTCTCAAAGCGAGGGGTACGTCCTTGACACCTGTCACATCTATCATCGCGGCGATCGTGGCCCCGTCCTCGGTTGCTTGCGCGGCCCCGGCACCAGAAGATGGGATGTGAGGATGGGCAGCATCACCAACTATTTGAGAGTCAGTGAGGTCCATAATTATAGACATCTGTAGAGAAAGCTTACTGATTATCATTCGACCCTTGGGTGAAACCCACGGTCGTGCAGGATCGCGCCACAAAAGAGTCCAGTCAATGAAGGTCTCTTCGGGTATATGGCTGACAAGAGCTTTGAGAACTGGGTCCCACCCATTGAGAAGTTCAACTGCTTGTGGGATACTGCCCAGATTCTCCCAAGACTCGCTGCTACTGGCGGTTTGCTGAACGAGGCATTAGCCGAATCTCGAAATTTGACACAAATGACAACATAATGTCATGAATGGACCCAACTCACTCTATGCGTGAACAAGCAGGTGCACTTGCGAAGCTTCCGGTTCGTTTGGACGATGATATGGATCGATGAGCCTACCCACAGGAAGAACAAGTCCCTGTCCGCTTCCACGAGATGTTTCGTCAGGGGATCAACCGCGAGGAGGTCAAGGTCGAAATAAGCTCGATACACGGCACCGCCACTGGTTTTTGGAGCATCAGTCTTGCCGGTAACAAACTGTCGAGCCTTGCTGTGAACGCCATCAGCACCGATGACAGCATCAGCTTTTAGCAGTTCACCGCCAACATAGACACCGGCAGAGTCATCGTCTTCAAAAAATTCGGTTACCCGGATCCCAAAGCGAAACTTGACCCCAATTTCCACGGCATACTTGTGGATCATCTGTTGCACTAGGCCTCTGCTTGGGAAGAGAACCGGGAACCCGCCGATAGTCGGGGGCAATGGGGCTTCCAGAATCGGCTCGCCTTTCCAGTTGAGATAGGTCATGCTAGGATACACAGGAGCGACATTGATGGCCTGCTGGAGCACGTCTCCCCAACGTGACATCAACCTCGTGCAATATGAGGTAAGCTGGAGTGTATCACCTAGTACAGCATCAGATCCGCGGGTCTTGTACGATCGGGGGGTTGCAAACCTTTCAAAGTCAAGGTCTTGGTAGACTCGATCACCTCAACTTCATGACCATTCAACCTGAGCTCAATTGCGGCAGCAAGGCCACCGTAGCCTGCACCGACTACAATAAAATTACCCTTGGTGCCTTTTGAGACGCCATTCGGGACCGACGAATCGTGGCTCACGTTGGTTGCCATCACTGTATGGTAGCAGTAACTCTTGTGAAATTACCTCAAAGCAAAGATGTTCGGCAGGCAGAAGATCGTTCCAGCCTTGTGTAAAGGGATCGAGTCGAGAAGAAGTTTTTGTTGAGAATTTAAAGATCGAGGTGATCAGGACAACCAGTAAACTCAAGTTCGTGAGAAACAAGAGCTTGGGAACTTATAGCGTCTCTTGCCAAGTTTCTCCTCACAGACTTCCCCACAGTGGTGTTCTTATCTTGCCACGGACCCTCGGAGGAGTGCAAGCCATATCCTCCGGCAGCCCCGAACCGAGATAATCTTTCCGCCCGCGGTATCGCCTAGATAGTCTAGGTAGTTTGCAGTATTAATGTGGGTACACTATACTAGTGAACAATTCGGGGTGCATAAAGGTTATGAGACTCTGGAGAAGGAGTCTTGGATACAGTCAAGCATTTAGATGTACGAGATGGAGAAGGAAGTGAGAATACATGCTACCATACGCGCTGCTATCTAGCTTGCTAAGTCTTGTAGTCGCTTCATCATCTCATGAGCCCACGCTTCTTCCCTCTCACCCCCTGTTCCCATGCATAGGACCGGGCTGATGTGGTTGTGACCCTTCAATATCCAAAACTCTACTTTTCCACCAGCTGTCTTCCACATTTCCGCAAACTCCTTGCCAGATCTACGCATGTATTCCGGATCAAACTCGCTCACAGCTACCAGGATTGGTGGTCTTGTTTCTGTGACATTCCCGTCTGAAGAATTAACAGCTCTCTTGGCAACCTCGGTCGGCGCCTTCTCATCCACCTGCTTTTCATCGCCGTAATACGTGACCAGTATACTTTTCAGGAACATGTCGTTCATATCATTGTAGTACCACCTGAAAGGGCCACTGACAGCGGAAGCGCCTTTCAGCTTGAGATCAGCTTGACCAGAGGTGAGCCGCTTTACAGATTCGTCATAAGCTGGTTCGAATAGCCATGTCATGACGTGTGCTGCTCCGGCCGAATTCCCCATGATGTAAACATCTCGACGTGGCTTACCGACGTTGCGATTCTCGAGCCAACTGAATACCATGTCGATCTCGTCTCCTCCGCTTGGATACTTTGCCCCATGGTCGATAGTTTTGTAGTCCATGATTATTGTCTCATAGCCCAGTTTGTCTGCCATGAAACTTCCTACATTGGCATAAGCCAGGCCTCCTTCAACTTCAGGGATGGTTCTATCTCCAGCTTTGAAGCCACCACCATAGACGAATATGAATATTGGCCGTGGGCCGCCTCCGCCAGGGTTCACAGCAGAGTCACTCGGAGTGAATAAGTCGAGGAGATGTCGCTCATCTTGCCCGTAAGCTAAGGTTTCTCGCTTCGTCGCGCGAATTGCACGAGCGTTCTCGGGGCGGTTCAGTACACCACTGAATAATTCGTAAGACGGTCGAACGGTTGCGGCGAGGTCATCTCCAAAAGTCGGAATGATATCCATGGCCGAGTCTCACAAGAGTAATCTTTCAAAGAGTAATTTAAATCTGTCAGTTTCGATGGTCTTTAAAAATGGAAAGAAATTTGAACACATCTACACAAGACAACTCAACATAAGACACCCTGAATGATTCTTTTCTTATCATCGCGCCATTTCGCTGTGGTTAGCCCATCCTCCTAGGTTCCGGGGAGGTTCGGGGCGGCCATTTTCTCCTCGGTCCGGTTGACCCTCCCATGGATGCTGTTTACTGCCTATCGGCATCCACAGGTGTACTCGACTTCTTTCAATCATATTGCATTGTCCGGCGCTCGGGCTTATAACTACATTTGGTTTAACCGCAATGTATTAGACTTGGCTATACGGCGGCGGCTGTGTGGCTTTTCTGTGAAGATAAATCCAAACTGCCATATTCAACACTACTAGACGTTGTTCTCTCTTCTTTGATTATTCAATATTAAAGGGCACCGAACGACCAACTTCCGAACTTGTCCAAAAACTAAAAAAGCATCGATATTTGAACAAGTACCAACAGCAACCGCTACCGTCAGTCACGGTGATGAAACAATTTATTCCGACTCCCGCGGTTCCATTGGAAAACGCCCCTGGATCACTGCCTCAGACCCTTATCCCCGCTGGTACTGATGTCGATGCGGTTCTGTCATCCGCCATTGAGAATCTGTCTTGTTTGCAGGAGGACCATATCTGGAACGATGCTCTTTGGCGAGATCTACTGACGTTTACTGGCATTTTCCGCACCTTTAACAGCTCCAGGACCATCGCAACAGCTTGGAAAGAACTCCAAGGTCATGTCCAACCATCCTCTTTCAAGTATAATGGAGTTGGCCAGGTGGTGCAACTAGAGTCGACTGGATGGATTGAAGGAAGCTTTCAGTTCGCTGTTGGAGGAAGCCACCCCGGTAAAGGTTCCGGGTTTGTCCTTCTAGTCCCAAGCGAGGGTACGTGGAAGATCTGGATCCTCAGTACCATGCTGGAATCTGTTGATGGGCTGGGAAATCCCGACACAGCCCCTCGCCTACCCAGTAATGGTATAAATGGTCCAGTAAGCCAGGACGACAATGGGATACCCCAAGGCGTCTCGGAAACAACCGAAGTGTTGATCGTTGGTGCGGGTCAGAACGGAATATGTGTAGCGGTCAGGCTTAAAGCGCTCGGTGTCAAATCTATCTTGATCGAATCGGAGGACGAGGTGGGCGGTAACTGGTTATCGCGGTACGACTCAGTCAAGTTACACACGGGCAAGTACCACGCGCATCTACCGTTTGAGACGACCTTTGCTGGCGACGAGTGGCCCTACTTCCTTCGTGGCGTAGACCTTGCCAAGGGATATCGCGATTATGTCAACCGATACGAACTTGATGTCAGGGTATCGACCACGGTTGACAAGGCCAAGTGGCTCCAAGACTCTACCTCGTGGCTCATCGAGACCTTTTGCAAAGGAAAGCGCACGGCCATCGGAGCCAAGCATATCGTCTTCGCCATGGGCGCCGGAGGACAGCAACCCAAGATGCCACACTTCCCAAATAGGGATGCATTTAAGGGCATTAGTATCCATTCCAAGGAATACAAGTCAGCCAAGCAGTGGAAATGTAAAAAGGGTGTCGTGATCGGAACGGCCAATACAGGTATGAGACATTCATCTATTTCCATCTATCCAAGAGAGACGCCTCTTGCCAGACAACTAACAAACGGTGGGCCAGGACACGATGTGGCTGTTGACATGGTCGAGGCAGGTCTCGCCTCAGTCCACATGGTTCAACGCAACCGTACACCGGTAATCCCGTGGCCTTGGTTTGGGGACGCTCACAATCGTTTCTATCACCCCAAAGCGATAACTGCCGATTCAGACCGCCACGAGTTGGGCCTCCCGTTATCATTCTACCGGAATACATCAATGCTCATGGTCAAAAAGTTGTCGAATGAACAGCCGGAGACATTCGACGCACTTGAGCGGGCCGGCTTTAAAGTTGACCGGTTCCCCGACGCTCTGAAAATTCAGTATGAGCGCCAGGGTGGTCACTATCTTGATGTGGGAGGGTCTCAAATGATCATCGATGGTAAGATCAAGATCAAGTCTGACAGCATATCGAGATTCGTGCCAGAGGGTCTCGAGTTTCAAGACGGGAGCATCCTCGAAGCTGACGTGATTGTATGGTGTACTGGATTTGAGAACGACATGCGCACCATGATCTCCAACATTGTAGGCAACGAGATGGTTGAGAAAATCGAGCATCATTGGTATCTGGATAAAGAAGGTGAAATCAGGGGTGCATTCAAGCCCGTTGGCCGTAAGTCAAGTCAAACACAAACGCGGTACCTTTCACTTTGCTGACCACTGCCCAGATCCGAGAATGTGGTATACCGGAGGTGGTGTCAGCATTGCGCGATTCTATTCGCGGTTTCTGGCGCTTCAGATCAAGGCTGACCTCGCGGGCGTGCCATTTGAGCCGTACCGAAAGACACCTGAAGCTGCATCGTAGATAGAGAGGTCTCCGTGTTGATTTACGAATCTTTATTTAGACTAGAACTCTAGCTACTCACTTTTTACTACAATATAGAACTACACATTGAATAGATCCTAAATGCTGTACAGCCGGTGATTTAGACATGATGAACTAGGTATAGTCGAGATGTAAAATATTACTGCCGTCTACCCTATAGATAGAAGTGGATCATCAGCTGGTCATTTCCAGGATGTAAGGTCGGTCTATTCCGAATCTTGAAGCCGATTGGCTCATTCATGAGCTTGTTCTGGTCCAGGATCACCGCCAATGGACGCTCGTGATACGCCTTAAAAGGAAATTATGCTTCCCCTCCAACCCCACCGGCGGGGGCAGGTTTCATCTGTACATGGTTAGCTTAAGCGCTTCACGGACTACAAGTCTTGTCCGCGTGCCGAAACGGAAGGCTGCAAATCCCGCCCGCGCCGGCGTCAAACAACGAGAACTCTTCCCGGAGATCCGCTGACCATTTCCTACGCCTGATAGTAGCTGTGTCCTGAGGAGAAGAGAGGCCTCGGGGCTGACAGCCTTGGCCCAATAATTCTGTTCTTTCCGTGGTCCGGCATTCCCAGTAGCCAGTCTAGCTAGCTATATCGTCTCCAGTATAACACAATGTGGAACCATTAATCAATCTATCAGTTAATGCAAACTGCCGAGCTCAGTGACTACATTGTACCCAATTGACAACTCCTCCTTGCCAACTGTCCCACGATATTCTAGTTCCATTCAAAAATGAGTAGTGCCACAGAAAAGGGGGCCAATATCCCGCCTGTCCAGATAAATCCTACCAAGTTCAGTGGCCAGGTTGTCGTCGTCACCGGAGCAGCCCAGGGAATAGCCAAGACGACAGCGACGCTCTTTGCGCAACAAGGAGCAACTGTGGTCCTCGTTGACGTGCAAGGAGAACTTGTCAAGAGCACCACGGCTGGAATCAACGACCAAGGCGGGCAGGCCGTATTCAGAGTCACCGACATCGCGTCCGAAGAAGCATGTAATCAATTGGTCGAGTCAGTGATGGACGAGTTTGGAAGGATTGACGTGCTAGTACAGCTTGCAGCCATTGCCATGCACAAAAGCATCATGGAATTGACCAAGAGCGATTTCATCAGGACCATGGAGGTCAACGTCTACTCATGCTTCTACCTTGCGCGTGCGGTGCTGCCGCATATGCGCAAAGCCGGTTACGGAAGGCTTGTTCAGACGTCCAGTTCAACAACACAGCACGTCTTCGTGGGTATCAGCGCATATCTTGCTAGCAAGGGTGCCGTCATGTCCATGACGCGCTCGCTTGCCCTCGAGGCTGGCCCGGGTATCACATCCAACGTAGTCATGCCCGGCTATGTCGAGACTCCCATGGCTATACAAGGGGATATTAGTACACGTGAGAGTGTGGGAACGGCATCCATCTTCGATTACCACATCGATCATCAGTGCGTCAAGCGTCGAGGGCAGCCAGAGGACGTAGCCCACGCTATTTGCTTTCTTGCGAGCCCAGAGGCTTCCTTTGTCACCGGCCAGATCTTGGACGTGAGTGGTGGCTTCACGTTCCATTGAGGAGAACATGATGACTACAAGTAGGATCGATATATTAGCACTGAATTGCTCAGGTAGTCAAGTTGACCCCGTTATCGTCGTCCTATTATACATGGTGTAGCGATGTAAACCCTTCCACTCTTGTTATATCGGGCCTGTCTATACTACCGTATGATCTCATTGGCCAAGTTACCATCGAGTTTACGACATCGGGATCTGCCTAAGACAATATATAAATTAAGCTCATATATAATCTTTTACTTGTGCGAATATGCCATTTCCTCATCCGCCGCCTGGTAGTATAAGATAGAGATGTGCAAGACGTATAGTCAGAGGCTTGTATTAGTTCAAAGCCAACTGTAACCAATATCGCGAGATTGTAACCCATATCACAGGCTCCTGTTCTTGCCATTCGACTTCCTACATTCTCTCGTTGCCAATGACAGAGAGACTTCTGTCCCTAGTAGTTGTGATCTATCACACTAAATAGTAACCTTCTCCTTCACCCTCAAGTATGGTTTAGAATTATCGACGGCTGGGCGCCGGCTGAACCTGCATGCTATCAATCTGTGTAGGGCGTTGACGCGTACTCATGCAAAGCCTGTATTAGTACAACTAGCAGATCCCAAGTCTTTGCAGCCTTGAATACGATCAAACACGCGAATGCCACCTGTCTGCTCAGAGGAACCGTTGCCTGCTGGGGACATAACTCGACCTCTTTGACGGTTGATACTATCGACGATATAGTTTGGCTCTCATGCTCGGTCCATGTACTTGCTGGAATGCCTTCCATTGACTCGAGCCATTTGATCAGATAAAGCACGGACTGGAAACTATTGAAAATGTAGTGCAGAGTTCCGGAGCCACTGGTATTGACCACTCCGAACTTTAAAAGCACCGCGAATGATTGTGTAGCGGACAAGGCAGCTTTGCTAGATTGGATGGACCGTTCAATGGGAAAACCGACGGTTATAGCTTGACTGATCTTACTCGCATCGTGAGTCTTGCAAGCGGCGAGGCACTTGCCCATACTGGCACATAAATAAATCCTCGCCAGTCGGAGTAAAGAGTGGAAGTTGTATGCTAGGCTTGCTCTGGCGTTGTGTGGCGAGAGTGTTGATTCGGAGCCACAATCTGCAGCCGACTCGAGCTTGTCAAGGGCATTTCGGAAAGGGTCAGCATTTAAAGGTCGATTTCTATCCCAATTACCTTGACGCCAGTACCAGATTTCCTGCAGCAGTGCGTGTAGGATGATAGTGGCTGTGAACGGGCTATCGGGAATCAAGGTTGGGGTTGAAGAATTGAGGAAGCCATCGACTGCGTTTTTCAACGAGCTTCTTGCTGTTGGTCTTCTATTTCTGACCCATTCCTGGGCGCTGGATGCGGTCCACTCGGCTTCGGCACATGGGAGGGATAGTTGGACATCAGAGCAGCGAATTGGCGGAGGTGCATCGAAGACGACGGTGACAAGGCTCAGAAAGTAAAGCGCAGAATATCTAGTACTATACCGCACTATTCAGTGGCTGTTGGCCTACGATTGGAGCGCACATACCGGATCATTGTCTCCCTCTCCACCCACGTCCTCCACGGGGCTTCTGGATCGATAGGGCCTTGTTCCAAGCCCGTCTCGAGACACGATAGCTACGACGAATTGAGAAACGAGTTGTAAATGTTTAGGAATAGTACATACCTCGGCGAGCAAAACATTGTCTAGCATTGCTTCGCGACAAGCATCAGCGGGTCCATTCCAGAGACTGAACCCGGTGACCATCAAAAGGGCTAGTATCACAGAAGGCGGCTGATCTAGCCGCAAGCCTTCGGGTGTCCGTATCTACAGAGACATGGTCAATGAGGCAAGTACAATGGGTGTCTCTTGTTCCATAACAAATACCTGGGCTAGGGTCACCTTTCGAGCAACTTTGTGTAGGTTCAAGGCAGGCTCGGCTTTACCTAGATATCTGGCACCGCACGCAGCCATTGCGAGCAGGATACAGGGATCTGCATCCTCTGCGCTCCATGTAGGGATATGCACGCATGGCGTCACTATAAACAGCGAGTCAAAGCATGCAGCAATGCATCGTTCCAGTGTCAAGCATGAGGGGAAAGCTCCATCCATCCCTGAGCACGCCTGGATTCCATATATCGGTTAACAACGAGCGGCAAATGAGCACAAGGCCCGAGAACGTACCTTGTGGCCCAGATCTATCACTCGCATGCGCTTGGCCTCAGAAATCTGAAACGTTCCCAGCGTCGCATCTCTAGATTCAGTACCTGTGTTGGTGGCTGTCGCGGAACCCGGCTGGGGAGAGGTCTCCCACTGCGGATTTGACGCCGGAGGTGATGGAGGCCCGTTGACTTGAAAGTTTAACGGACTGTTACCATGATAGATATTGGAGATCAAGGTGCCCATGTCGGAATCACTGAAGCTGGGCAGGACATCAGGTACTAGGGCGCCGTGCGAGTTCAGAGACCCAAAGTCGGGTATATTAGGACCCCAATCGAAGATAGGATCCAAAGTGAACTGATTAGTTGTGTCGGAAAAGTCGTCTCCATCACAGAGCTCCCCGCTTCCCCCGCTGCTATCTGTGGCTACCGTTGCGCGTTCAACGCCCGAGTGTTGGCGACGGATATGCCGCTTGAGGAGGTCCTTTCGGCAGAATGCGAAGCCACAAAGGCTGCATTGGAAGGGCTTCTCGCCTCGATCTAGGCTCACCGACTCAGCATAAGAGACCTGGACAGGAGGGCAAACAAACTTACGCGAGCGTTCATGGCGCGTGAGATGTTCTGTCCGGGTAAAGACCTGTCCACAAATGCTGCAACTGCGCCTATAGTGAATATTCTGTCCTGATCTGAATGTAGACGTGTAAGAGTCCATGGTTGTATTCTTGATGATGCTTCTTTGTTTGCCGGCCATGGTGAATAAACTGCTGACAATAGACAGTAGAGACTTGTCTTGTTGGAGGGTCAAAGTTCTTAACTAGTCCAAATTTCGCTACGGGGAACAGGGTGGTCAAGGACTGCGGGGTATATTACGAGGCCGAGGGTTACATGATTGTGGGGAAGATCCATACATTGTACATCATAATAATAAGCTAGAGAATTCCAAGCCGGAGATTTATGAATCCTCCGCGCGGGTACGGACAATGACTAAAAGTCGAAATACGGAGTACAGGGTTCATAAGGGACAATTCTCTACCTACTTAATTTGCCTATCCGCTCTATTCTATCTAATGCCCTTGGTCTCTTCAGATGCCCTCTTGCATTTTGGGCACCTCGAACTGGGCAAATACATTTTTTTGCGCCTCGTCAAATTCCCTCAGTATTGTCTCCTTTCTCCGCTCAGACCGGACCTTGATGCAAGCTTGAAAGGGTTTGGCCATAACAATAGTGCCGTCGGTGTAGCCCGTCATGGGATCAAGGTTCATTGGCACAGGGCGTCCTTGCTCATCTTTGGGAGCGGAAATATCAAAAGCCCAGAGCATCTTGGAAAAAGTCGTGAACAATGATCTCTCAGCCATCTGCATCCCTGCGCAAATCCGACGTCCAAAACCGTACACGTAATGGTCTCGTTTGTTTTCATCTGCAATGTTAGCATAGCCCTGCGCTAGCTTTGTCATTCCCTCGTAGTGGTCTGGATTGAATTCCTCAGGACGTTCAAATTTGTTGGCATCCGAATGAAGTCCCGTGATGTTGGCGATGATGGTGGCTCCCTCGGGGACCAGCTTCCCGTCAATCCAAATATCTGAGGAATAGCCAAGTAAGTCAATTTGTAAAGTCATAGAGGCCGGGTTTCATTACCTTTGAGTGCTTTATGAGGGAATGCAATTGGCGTAGCTGGGCGGATGCGCTGTGTTTCTTTGATGAGTTGGTTGATAAACGGTAATTTGGCAAAGTCGTCCCAAACTGGGGTCCGGTCTTCGCCTACCACCATATCAAGCTCGGCATGGGCTCTCTTGACGCATTCCGGATAGGCACAGAGCATCTGGATCAGTGTAATCAGTACTGAGGAAGTGGTGTCTGTCCCAGCGTCCAAGACTGATCCTGTTAAATACATGAGTTCGTGAAAAGAGAAGTCGTACTCTTTGTTGTCGACGCATCTGTCGGCAAAAGTGTCTCGCGGGCCTTTGGCTTTCCGACGCTCCATCACTGCTTCAAGAATAGACGTGTATAGCTTATCACTTGCTTTTTGCAAGTCGGTACATAGGGTAACCCAATTACCCAAAAACCGTTCAGGAATCAATTTGAGGAAAGGGAAAATATCGACCGGTGGCAATCTTCCTGGAACGATGAGAGACGCTGTTTGAGAGGTTATTTTAGTGATTGCTACCAAATGAGGAGTGTCGTGGTTTGGAGTTCGTATGCCATAAGCTAGATATGTCAGTGTCGTGCTTCTTGCGTAAGTCATTCCCGCCAAGGGATGGATGGAGGACTCACTCGCACTCATGGTGAAACTATTAGCATATCTGTGGGCATGGTGAGGAAAGTTATCCGGATCCACCATAACGTCTCGGATCAGCTGGGTTGCTTCCGCGTTGATGATAGGCAGGTGACTTTTGTCGATAGCGGCTTCCCCAAAGTATTGATGCAGCAACTTTTTAGAAACCCGGTACATGGGAGCGTCCGGTTGCTGGATAGTGATAAAATGGCCTCTGAAAACGAGCTTTTCCAGAGCATAGGAGGCGGGTCTGCCTGCGGTAACAGCGCTTCGTCTCTCCAAGAGTTCTTTGACGAGTCTGCGGCTGGAGAGAACAACAGTTGTTGTCGAACCGATTTTGATGGAATACATGTCACCATATTGCTTGGCCCACTCGGCGAACTTGATGTACGCCTTTCGAGTGGGCATCTGGTGCAGGTTCCCAATGATAGGCAGAGTCGGCGGCCCTAGATTGCAAAGTTAGATTGGCTTGACTTGGCAATCAGGAAAGATGGCAATGGCGCACCATGAGGCAAACCTTTCCCTCGCCTACCAGGGACGGTGAATAGGTAGAGCAACGAAGCCCCGACAAGCAGCCAGAGCGAGAGCGAGGTGTTGATAGAATCCATCATGGTGATTATCACTCTTGAAGACCTATGTCAAATGCATAGACAAGTGTTTTTGCATCTTATATTCGTCGGGGAACGGATACGGCTTTGGAAAAGTATCTGACCTGCTCCACATTCAACCACAAACCGGCCCGCGGAGGAAGTCATGGTCGCACTCGGATCTTAATCGTTGAAATAAAACCCGGGACCCGGACCCACAAAGTCCCGAGAGAGATGCCAGGTCTATTTCAACATTGCGACTTCTGTTACAATCAGAGAATAGAAAAGACTGCGACAAAATCCAAACAAAACAGCAGACAAGATACAGAACTACTTTACGAGCAAGATGCATTCAATTGGACCAGTTGACTTCGACAAGACCGGCACCAAGGTGCTAAGTCCATCCACCCTAGCACACGTAGTCCTTCGTACTGGTCAGTTCAAGAAGATGACCGACTTTTACGTGACTTTTCTAGGAGGCCATGTCACCGTCGGCAATGACTTTCTCAGCTTCATTACATATGACCAGGAACATCATCGTATCGCATTGATTGGAAACCCCGATACAGTTGACAGAGGGAAAAACACTACTGGACTGGAACACATCGCCTTCACTTTTCCCAACCTGTCAGCACTATTGCTAGCCTACCGACAGCGCAAATCGCACGGAATTTCCCCTGCCTGGTGTGTCAACCACGGCCCTACCACATCCATCTACTACAAAGATCCCGACGGCAACATGCTGGAAACTCAAGTCGACAACTTCGATTCTGTCGAGGCAGCTTCTGAGTTTATGAACGGCAAAGAGTTTAGAGAGAATCCCATTGGCACTGATTTTGACCCGGAAGAGTTGATCCAGAAAATTAAGGATGGTAGACCCGAGAGTCAGCTGAAAAAGAGGGTCGAGATTGGTCCCAGGGCAATTCCCGACTTTGACACTATGTAGCTACTATCTAGACTAGCTGCCTATCTATCTAACTTGGCTATCCTTAGCATGAATTCCTGACATTTCCGTTGTGGGGTTATTGTGGCTTCCCGTGGGGTCTCTTGCGTAGCCTCCAATGTTCGTTAGTGATGTGTCCGGAGGGGTTTGAGAATTTCCTTTTTAGTACATAGTACGTAACATAGTCTGTGCCCAAAACCCAGAGATTCGGCATTCCTAAGTAGCTAAGCTCCGTTATGGACCCCGTGCTGCTAGCTTGCCTTGCTAGCTTGGACAGTTCAACGCCTCGCCCCTCTTTAACAAAGGCGGAGTACAAAAACTTCCTATTGTAGACATATCAATAACATGGATCCCATATCATCAGGTTGCTACTGATTGCTATCGATAACTGGCACAGCATCCTTCTGCGCTGATATTCTTTTATCTCTTAACCCTTCACAGCAATAGATCATTTCCAGGGTTATCTGTCACTACCATGCCTCTATCAAGACCCCTGCCCAAGTGCATCGTCGCGTGTAGATTTTGTCGAGATAAAAAGGTCAAGTGTACGTCAAGGTCAGACTCCTTAGCGTTATCGCCCGGCTGATCCACCTCTAGGCTCTGGAACACACCCCTGCGCAAATTGCGTCGTAAGATGAATTCCTCCCTCTTGGACATTGGATAATTACTGACCAAGTCGAAACAGACTCACCAGCAACTTTGTAAATATCCTGAGAAAACTGTCAGGATCAGGCGACAGCGAGCCTCGCACTCGCAACGCTCGCTTGAGGAACGGCTGGCTTCTGTCGAGCTTTTGCTGACGCAAAATCCTCAAGAATCATGGTCGTCTTCACATGTCAACAGATTCAGCCCGCAATCCCCGAGTAAAATAACTCGACAAGAACAGCAGCCTCCTGCCATTCATACTCCACCATTTTCACACCACACCGAGTCTGTGACAGAAGCTCTGCCGGAATCCACTGTCTTCGTAGCAGAACCACAGAATAATGATAGCCCTACTGCGGACAACACATCGGCACCTGCAGCTAGCAATTCCCCCGGTTTGACTGAGGATGCAAGTTCAGAAGGCTCTGATGGACAGCTTGTAGTACAGGCCAGTACCACTGAAGACCCATCTCTTCCTCCTCAAGACACGGCCCTTGAGACGATTCATGCGACCTCGCACACCTTTTCAGTCGCCAATGATGATCCGATAAATTTGGACTGGCCTTTGGTAGAGCCAGTAATGGAATCTGATCTTCCTCCTGACCAGTACCAGGAGCACAAGGCGAGTCGATCTGCTCTGGAACATACAAGCTGAACTGACCAATTACGCAGGAGGCCGAGCAAGACGACCACCGGGGGATCATGTATGAGGTGGCTTCACCGGGAGTTCTCTCTATTTGTTCCTCGGAATGCTCTGATTGGATTTGCAATCGACTGGGCAACCAGGATTTCCATGCGAGTGCCTGCAACTTCTCTGCAACCATGACCAGGCGTCTGAGATTAGGTCGGCGGCTTGGAGAGGAGCGAGCAGTTGATCCAGATTATGAAACAGCAATGAAATGGAGTAGAGGTAGCAAAACCCCGATTCAAAGCCTTGTTCCCCGCCGAGGCTAGACTAACGTCAACTTGAACAGCGTTCTTTGAGGAGAGTATTGAGCATGCTTGGGGGTTAGTGCCTCGCCGGGCATTTGAGATGCGTCTTGAGCATCATTACAGACATCCTTGCCCCCAAATATACGATCAGAATGTCAGTTGGTATGCTCTTCGCAATATAGTGTTCGCAATAGGTGCTCGACTCGCTCTATCTCCAACACGGCTGGTGCCAAGTTTGATGGATGCCCAAAAGCAATCCTGGCCGTTCTTCGAGAACGCCTTTTCGGTCCAAGTCGATCTCATGTATATGCCCTCAGGAATCATTAATATTGAAATATTTCTGTTGATGGTGAGTCACGAATTCTGGGTTCCCATATACTTGTGGATTGGGCTGAAATGATATGACAGATGTTTTATTGCGAGGGTGTTACAAGTCCAAAGCTTTCATACATGTTACTGGGCTGCGCTACCAGATTGGCCCAGAGCAAAGGACTTCACCTCGTGCCAGCCGCTTACACTCATCTCTCCGAATCCGAGGATATTAGCAGAAAGTATCTGTGGTGGATAATATACGTGTATGATAAAACAACTTCTTTGATTACAGCGCGGCCGTCGGTAAGTGAAGGACTCTTGATGACACCGACTTTTTGCAACGCTAATAACAGCAGATAATTTCAGACAAGGATATAAGCGTTGGGCTACCCACAGTGGCACGCCCAGACACTGCCACGGATCTAGCTTTGTTCTTGAACACTATCAAACTTGCCCAAATAGTTTCTACCATTATCAAAAAGCTGGTCGGTCCCAGCGCAAGAAAAAAGTCGTACAGTAAGCTGGCGGATCTCACTGCAAGCCTGGAGAGGGACTTGAGGCTATGGCAAGCTGAATCGAAAATGGATGACGAGGAGGTTCCGTCCTCAGGATCGCAGGCAAACCACTTGCGTGTGAGATCAACAATGAGACTGGAATTGAAGCTCTGCTTTTATTGTGCCATATGTGCGCTACATGGTACTTCCCGTCGGCCGTGGGAGGTTCCCCCGGAACAAGAAGAGGAGTATCTCGCGCACGTTCAAGACAGACGGCCCAAGATTGCTGAAGCATCCCGCTGCCTAATAACCCTTTGTCAGCCATGTCAAATCAATGCCGCCACTCCTGCGAGGTAAAGTTAGCCCTTGATGACGAGGTACGCTACGATGACCAGACTAACTGATTCCACCTGAACAGGCTGGCAATTTACTATCCCCTTGTGGCGGTCATCAACTTATTCATCAACGTGCTCGAGAGTCCGCTTGCGCAATCCGCCATAGCTGACATCAACCTGATAGATATGATGACAGGGATCTTTGCTCGGCTGGGATATGCCACCAGTGGGCACCTAAACATTACGTTTCCCCGAGAGTTGGCTGATTTTGCGCGAGGCCTTGTGTCGCGAGCCAGAGACACTCCACCGGATGCTAGCCTCTCGTCACGTTTGCCAATGGATCTGGAGATGTCTATTGCTGAATACAACTTCAACTTTCAATTGGACCAGGTATGCTTAAGCAAAGATCCTCCTTTTTCCTTTGACTATTGGCTACTTGAAAGAACCACCTGTTAACTTTGTTCTTGGACCTTCGATTATTAAATCCAGATCCTACGTTTGTTGATAGTAATGGACGAGCGCTTACGGTACTACACTTCATGCTATAAAAGTTAATCCACTCGACGGCGAACCCAAGTCTATCTAGTGTAGTTGAAAGTCTGTTTAGCCAGTCATATAAATGCGTGCTACTCGCGAATAAAAACCTGCATGACAGTGGTTCAATAAATACTATATCTTGCCACTGAGGCGTGCTCAAATGAGACAATCGCCGCTATATCAAACTCTCCCAGGCACTCAGAGACAGCTGTATTCCTGATCGTGATAGTAGGCTTCTTAAGGGAGGACAAAATGAGGAAGTGGAAATCTGTCGCCCGTCGATACACACACACTTGTAATGCCTCGATTCGAGAGATCAGCAATACCTAACAGAAAAGAGGCAGAGTATCTCCAGAACCTCGAGGCAGACAGAAACAGATAAATAGAGTAGTAAGACACATCGTTCTTATATGGAGTTACTCGGCATATCTAATGGTACATGAATAATCTCATTGCAGATGGTGTGCCCTCATACTGAATAGCGAGTATTTGGACCATACTCAACGGCCAGGGACTTGATCCCCAAGACATGGAAAGAAGCTTGCCATGATTGTTCAAACCATGCCACAGAATTACTAATTATTGCTGAGGTGTAAAGTCGACACATCTTGTATCTTCGCCAGGCTGGTATTGATTATTAGATCAAATGCCAATGTCTTTTTCGGTCAGCAAAGACACACCATTTCGGTAAACAAACTTATAGACGCAAAACAAAGCAAGTGTTTCCGCCACTGATAACTCCAATCACCCGATCTCGAGTGCAGCAGCTCCCAGTGTTTCACCCCCATAGTGAACCCCAGATTCACCAACTCGGCTATACCCCAGATTCACGAACCCCGGTTATATGGTTGATTCCGGAGCCGAAAAGAGGCGTTTTCAAGAACAAATCGGAGGCCATCGATTCGGAAGCCTAGATCAGTCGTAGTGAACATAAACTTGACTAATTTCTCGGAGGACCTGCGCAGCAATGATGGTGGAGGGGCACAAAAATCTCTCTTCTTGGTCTAGTTGCGGCGGCTGAAAAGACAATAAACTAACTTATGGCCGGAAGCGTGTTTTGGAGGGGTATCAAGAGTTGATGATCGCCCCCGGGTTCCCCGGATTATGTGCTATTTATATAGGACTGAACTCGAGACCTATCATGACTACCAGGGAGTACCTCGATATTACAGTTGCTTCGCCTTTTGAAAAAACCATGAAGCAAGAAAACGCCACCGCAGAACACCTGGAGGAGACGTCCCCGCAGCTGGACGAGCAGTTCGACGTTGTCGACCAAAGGGCTATAGGAGGTGATGATGTCTTGGACCTCCCGCCGAGATATTTTGTGAGTTGGCAGCTCATCGGTAGCTCTATTGTAAGTCGTTAGCCAAACGTCAAACCGATGAGAGACTGTGACAGTTAATCGTGGCTATCAAGGCCTTCGCACTAGGTGTTGGGGTGCAGCTGGGCTCCCTGACCATGATCAGCAATGCGCTCTATGCGTATATTGACCCGAATTTGGGTACGTTCTCCAGCGGGCTTCTTGTAGGTGTCTAATGTATTGACTGAGACAGGGCCGAGCCCCAATTCCCTCTGGATCGTCACGTCTATGTCTCTGACTCAGAGTGTTGCTTTGCCATTTTACGGTAGACTTTCGGATATATTTGGTAGACGATGGTTCTTCGTCGGCGGAAATATATTGGTTTTTGTTGCACTATTGGTAGGGGCCCAAGCCAAGAGTGTCAACATGGCAATCGCCGCGGTAAGTGGTATTGGGATCCTGGCCACTCAAGCTTAGCTGACATTTATGATTCAAAGAGTGCCATGAGTGGCTTTGGGGGAGCTGTTCAGCTTCTCGGTGCCATCGTTCCCGGCGAACTCTTTCCTAACAAGTATCGATATCTGGTCTGGATGGTTGCAAGTACTGGACTATTCCCGCTTGTGGCATTGGCACCTGGAATCTGTATGTGTTATTCGTTTTTAGGATTCAATACGTACTGACCTTTTCATTCAGCTAGAGAACTATGCATGATCAGTCCGGGCGGTTGGCGGTGGATCTATCGCATGTTCGCCATTGTCACTGGTATAGCCACAATTCTTCTCTTCTTCTGTTATCATCCACCGGATTTTGAAAAACTTCATAGATATGGCACCAAGCGTGAAGCAGTGAAGCATATGGACTGGATCTCTATGCTGATCTACTCTGCCAGTGCGTCATCGCTGGTACTGGGGCTAACATGGGGGAGTGGAGTCTACTGTACGTATATCTGATCCCTCAGTACATGAAAGATCTAACAAGACCCCAGCCTGGAGCTCGGCCAAGGTAATAGTGCCGACAGTGATGGGTCTCGTGGGATTCATCATAATGGCCGTTTGGGGTACGATACACAAGCAGCTTACTGATGGAGAATGGTTGTTAAAGAAGCTTATAGGCACCCTCACGAGCCCAAGGCACCCCTATATTTCTGGACGCCTGATTAGAAACAAGAACTGGACTCTACTCACTTTTATTTCAGGGGTCGGCGCGATTCCCTATTACGCTCTGAGCATTCTCCTACCTCAACAGCTGAGCCTAGTGCTCCATGTTTCACCATCTGTCGCAGGTTGGGCATCAGTAAGTCAATCATCGTTGGACGCTCATTAGGTAGCTGACCTTTTCAAGTGTATTCTATCTGGAGGCATCGTCCTGGGAGCTGTTATTCAGGGCATCTTCCCTCCCCATCGGATGCGGAAGTTTGGCATTACGATCAAGATGGAAATCATCATTTGCTGTATCATCTTCACAGCTTTCGTCGGTGCGATGGCCGATCCAAACCTGACGCTTGCTAAAGCGACCATCTTCGGCCTGATAGCATTGACATCTCAAGGAATATTCGAGTCGCGATGCGTCGCTGCTGCTTCTCTCGAAGTCGATCAGAAAGACGTTGGACAATCATACGGAGCGCTGATGAGTTTCCGCACCATGGTCACGTCTGTTACGAGTAGGTGGCTTATTCTCGATACATTGAAGCACAAAATGTCGATCGCTAATCTCCTGACAGGCGCCATATTCATCACCACTGTATGTTTGTCATATGGGCACTGAACAACTCTCTTCTAATTACCGTATCTAGCTTAACAACACACTCACTAACAATGTGCACAAATACGTGGTTCCAGCAATAGCCAACACAGATACATCTCCAGCCATTACCGAGGCGCTGACTCTGGCTATCGCAAGTGGCAATAGAACTGCAATTGCCGAAATCCACGCTTCACCAGATGCTATTCAAGCAGGCAGTGCGGCAATGCAGCACGCCCTGTTCAAATCATATCAGTTATTGTACTATATTAGCCTGGCCTTTGGGCTTTCCATCACCATCGCGGCACTTTTTCTCAACTCTCAACTTATACAGAGCAGGCTTAGCTCTGTGATTCCAAGGCGTCTGCAAAATGTGGGTAAGCAGCAGCGGTCGGACTCTGCAGTTGCCACTCCCAGTATGCACGCCTAGAAGTCATTTTGCAAAAAGAACAATGCTTGTTCCTGCTGTAACTACTGTTGGAGTCGATAGTTGCCTTCCGTAGTTGGAAGAGACCTTGTGTTGGGTTCCAGAGCACGCTTGTTGCTTGTGAAGCGGCTTCATGATACAGCGTGCTTCATTGCCATAGCTTCATAGCACTAGGAGTTAGACAACACAGCTACAAGGCCAAATCGCATGCATTAATATATATTTGGACTGCTCACAGGGTTTATCTATGTGTTGATGGACCGTATCTCTTGTATAGTTGTACCGCTAATCACCGAAGGCCAGCTACAACATATTCTAGTTTTGCCCCATAGGACAAGACCCTTGATGTTGACTCGGTTATGCTAGGCAAGGTAAATTCTCAGCCTAGGTATAGGTCCTCTTCCTTTGCCTCTTCTTCTTGCTAGGCCTCTTTTCTTGCTAAGTCTTTTCTTTTTCTTAGTCAGTAGACCGTCAAGGCGGCATAATAGAATAGCCGGATGAGTGTCTTTGAAAGCTTGACTCACCTCTCGGCAACGGGCTTCTGTAAGATGGCGTGGAGAATTAACTCCAATTACTGATGATTTGCTATTGTGAGAGGTCGTCGTGTTGTCTCGGCTTCTTGAAGTAGCCGAAACTTAACGGCCAAGTAATTTAATATATCCGATTGGCTACTTCTTTTTATAACACAATTCGCGGCTATATGCTCCTAGACGTAAACCCCACATTTGCTTTTAATACTTAATTGCCGTGGCTCGACTCGGTTATTTATCGACGTTCCTATTCCTTAGCCTGAGCGCCTACACTTCACAGCAATATCAAGTACTGCGGAGATTATACTTAACATACATACACCCATACAGAAAACATAGAGAATCGCATAAGTATATCTATATATTTAAGTTTTCTTTTATCAGACGCCACTTAACACTGGAGAAACGGTTATAATCAGCAAGCCCGCAGACTAGACAAATTACATCTGTACTATGTCTACTCAACCGAAAGAACCGTGCTGGGTGTCTCCAGACAAGGGAAAAACGAATATTGCCAATTTCCTAAGATATGTCAATAAAAAGCATAACCTTCATATGAAGACGTACGAAGAGCTACATCGATGGTCCGTTGACCCGCTCACCCTGCAGGACTTTTGGCAAGATGCATACATCTACCTACAGCTCGCACCTGAGGGTTCCGACACTGTCGGGCCCATGATAGAAAGTGAGGTGAGTTGCGATAGTGATATCCAACAAGGTCTGAAAAAGCTGCCTCCAGTGTGATACTAACTCTCGCGTCCTTCATAGGACGGCACCCGTCTTTTCCCGCCTCCTACTTTCTTTCCCCACGCCCGCCTGAACGTTGCAGAGTTGTTATTGCGCAAGGGCGCGGACGACAAGGTGGCCATTCATTTCGTCAGGGAGAATGTCTCAGACATTGACCAAGTCACATGGGGCCATATTCGCGAGCGAGTCAAGAAGACAAGAGACGCAATGCTAAACACGGGCGTTCGTTCCGGCGATGTGGTTGCGGCCGTGATTACAAACTCGGTCGATGCCATAGTTATCTGTCTTGCTGCTCTCTCCATCGGTGCCCTCTGGTCATCATCGTCGCCTGACTTGGGTCCCGATGCTATCTATGGTCGCTACAGCCAGGTCAACCCCAAACTAGTCTTTGCAGACGATAGTTATGTATATGCCGGAAAGCTGGTCAAGCTCGGCCATCGCATCGAACAGTGGGCTGAGAGGCTTGGGAAGACAGGAACACAGCTACGGAATGTCGTGGTGATTCCTAACCGCGGTCTGGTGACTGACTGCTCTAGGATATATCGAGGTTGTACCTACGACGCGTTTCTTAGTAGGGGTAGCGGTCAACCGCTTCAGTTCCAGCTACTACCCTTTTCGCACCCAGCATTCATTCTTTACTCATCTGGCACGGTAAGGCAAACTAGAGAGGCGGTAGCAAGCTTTCTTTCGCCAATATTCAGGAACTGACGAAGAATGAAATAGACAGGCAAACCGAAATGCATAGTGCATTCTGCGGGTGTACGTGTCCCATCCGGAGCGCAAGCATCCCTTGACCTGCGTCGGAGCATTTGCTAATTGATTTCTTCACCAGGGTGTTGCGTTGAAAGCCCGAACCGACTCGATTATCCAGCACGACGTCAGAAGTGACGACGTTGTATTTCAATACACAACAGTATATTCACCTTCCTCAAGATACTGGCAACTGATTTCTAATGTATGTGCAAGACGTCCTGGGTTATGTGGCTATTGAACTTTATGAACCTGGCCTCTGGAGCTTCAATGCTTCTGTACGATGGCTCCCCATATCATCCTCGACCTACCGTTCTTTTAGAGCTTGCGGAGCGCATTGGGTAATTAATTATACCCCCACCCAATCTTTTGAGACACGCGGCCTAACCTGATCAACAGCGTCACCGTCTTTGGCACATCTCCGAGATATCTGTCCGACCTAAGGGCGCAATCAATTGAGCCTCGTAAGTACAACTCGCCTCCTCTCCCGCTGGCCACAGGGCTCGCTAAGAAAGCGACGCTTACTCTGGCAACTTGTAGGAAAACAATTTGATTTGAACAGGCTCCGCGTAGTGACATCGACCGGATCGGTTCTCTCCAAGGATTTGTATTGTTGGTTCTACGACCGGGGTTTCCCGCCCAAAGCCCAGCTCATATCTATGAGTGGAGGGACAGACATTGCTGGCTCTTGTAG
Source organism: Fusarium palustre (assembly GCA_014899045.1). NCBI lineage: Eukaryota > Fungi > Ascomycota > Sordariomycetes > Hypocreales > Nectriaceae > Fusarium > Fusarium palustre. The sequence goes on along the minus strand of JAAVUH010000114.1, from coordinate 13,586 downwards.
GCTATCCCTTAAATCTCAGCTAAAAGTTCATGTGGCTACTGCTTGCTAACATCTGACGGGCAGTTGTGGGAGGAACGCCGTTGCTCCCCGTATTTGCTGGAGAGATACAATGTAAGGCTCTGGGCATGGCGGTCGATATATATGACCCAGAACGTGCCGAAGGTGTTTCAGTAGAGGCGTCTGGAGCTGCCGGTGAGCTGGTCTGCACACAGCCCTTCCCAAGCCAACCTCTTGAATTCCATGGACCAGGCGGTCTAGAGAAGTACAAGTCCTCGTACTTTGAGCGCTTTGGTCCTGGGATCTGGTGCCAAGGAGATTATATCCAGCGCCTTGCTGACACTGGAGGTCTGCTTATGCTGGGGAGATCGTAAGTAACTGGAGAGATCCGTGAGATTCGCTCGTACTAACACCAGGGTGTCTTTGGCAGTGACGGCGTTCTCAACCCGTCGGGTGTCCGTTTCGGCTCTGCAGAGATCTATGCAGTCACCGAGAGCTTTTCGGATATATCAGATGCGATATGTGTTGGCCAGAGGCGGGAATGTGACAATGACGAACAGGTTTTGCTGTTTGTCAAGATGAAGCCAGCTTGCTCCTTTACCCCAGAACTCCAACAGAGGCTTAAGGTCGCCATCAGGAACAAGTATACTCCCCGTCACGTCCCGAAGCACATCTTCGCCGTCGCAGACATTCCCTACACGATCAATGGTAAGAAATGCGAGATCAATGTCAAACACATTGTTAGTAGCCGCGCAGTGGCGGTCAGCAATACTGTGGCTAACCCCCAAGCCTTGGAACTCTATAAGCGCTTCCAGGACCTTCCGAATGAGGGTAAAAGGACCGACACTAAGGCAAACTTGTAATATAGTCTATGACCGTAGAGCATTGGATGGAACCACAGTTGCAAGCTGTACTCAAATGGTTGACTTTAATGAGAAACATAAATTGTTTACTGGTACAGTCTAAAAGTACAAGCATGTGAGAATACAACGTCTAAATCTTAGCTTCAAGTGAATGTAGAGTACTTTACATGCCAATGTCTCATATTAATCTATATAATTAGGCCAGTTGACCAGATGGAATTGATAGATCACGAGTACTAGCAATGCTCAAACTAATTTAGTCAAATTAAACCCTGACTTCGATATGGGGGTTGCTGAGAACAACATGAGCTAGGTCTTCTTGCTGTGTCAGATGAGAAAGCTCGTTACAATCAATTTATTTCTACGAGTATGCAGTTGCCTATGCGGGCCAATGCTTCAATATATAATTTTTTATGTATTGTGGTGTCTACCTGTCGCATATAAAGGTATTTTTAATTAAATTATGCTCAAATCACAACATTCTACACAGTGAGATACGAACAATCAGGTATAACGCTACCAATACTCTGTTCCACAAGCAATCCAAGACATTATAAAGTAAAGTATAAATCAGTATCTGCATAGGTACCTTTAGACAATGAATTTGTTTCGGATTGTTCCAATCTCGGTAATCACCACCTCAACAACATCCCCATTCTTAAGCCAGGCTTGTGGCTTCATAAAAGCAGCAACGCCCCCCGGAGTTCCAGTCATGATGGCTGTTCCGGCCCTCAGGGTTGTTGCCCTACTGAGATGCATAATGATTTCTGCCACTCCAAACAAGAGGTCATCCAATTGAGCAGCCTGTCGTACTTGCCCGTTCACCAAAGTTTGCAACCTCAACTTCCCGACATCTGGTACAAGATTGGCAGAAACAATGAGAGGACCGATCGGTGCAAATCCATCGAAGCTCTTGGCGTAGCCGTGCTGGTTGCCGCTCACATCTGGTGCTTGCCAATCCCTACTGCTCACGTCATTGCCTACAGTATATCCTAGCACTGCATCCAGTGCTTCCTCGGGGCTTGATGCATTTTTGCAATCTTGCCCAATGATGACAACTAATTCGCCTTCATAGTCAATTTGCCGGCATACAGGGCTTATTGTGATATCTGAGAATGGTCCGTTCAAAGCTCCAGGGGCCTTAACAAATACGGTAGGATATGGTGGCGTCGGCCAGTTTGCCTCGGCGATATGAGCCTTATAGTTCAGCCCAATGCCATAAATGATTGGTGTATATGCCAGCGGACAGAGAACCTAGAGGGTAGAGTGTTAGGGCTGGGGGGTTGAATCTTGAGTGATTTGAGGTGTTTTTGTCTTACTTCAGCCACTTCGGCCGTTGCTCCCGTCAGTTTCAGATCCCAAGGATTGACACCCTCATAGACTGGTACCACCAAACTCGTCCGGGGATAGATATCCCCACCAGGTGCTTCACCGTAGAGAGTACGTCCATCCGTGCTTTTGAATCGCACTAATCTCTCAAATGCAACCTTCATAGTAGACTAGAGATGTTTTGGGCATCTACTGATCGTCGCGTATTTTGTCAAGTATGAAAAAAGGATATGACAATAGACTTGATTTAGGGCAGATGTGTGCAAATCAGCCTAGGTGGTACTGCCACTCATATATCTAATGTATCCAAATAGAAAATTCAGAATAATCTCCCCAAGCTCCCCGGGGCTCGGGTCCGGAGTTCAGATGTTTTGTATTAGAGGGGAGAGCCTAACTTTCCTCCCTGGAAAACAAGACTTCCGGGCCGGATTGACGCCGAATTTCCCGAAAACCTAACGCCAAGGCCATCCAGTTAACGTATTTCAACACACTATTTATCTGATTATTGTAGCTAACCCTAAAGGTATAATGCTACTAATCGCTACACATTACTCGGCGACGTAATATATCTAGTCTCACTCACATTGATACTTGGTTAATACCACATTTCAAAGTACCAATGGCCATCTACTTGTTGGAATCATTCTTTGCGAAAGGGCATATATAGAATGTAACGTGATTAGTCACTAAGTCCACGAACGCTGCCAAATAGCACTGCATTGTTTTGCTCACTCGCAATCCGAAATACATCATCGCTATCAGATTACCGTGCGTTGATCTCTCAATAGTAAAGTGTTTCAGCAGCCGTAATCTGCTTACTTCGCGATGCTTGCCCCTAATACAAGAAGTATGAAGCTGACTCAATTCTCAATTCTAGTCAATTTGCCTCACCCGTGTCGACAGTGAACAATGACTAAGCTGTAAGTAGCCATCGTATGAGCGGTCGGAATGTTCGCCTATCCGACACCGGGGAACTGCCTCATTAGCTTCCAGTTCCCCGCATCTTGCTACCCCAGAGCCGGCGGCGGCCCGCGGAAATTTCTACCCGTAATGAAGGACCCTGCTCTTATAACCTAAACCAGAATAACCTGGGAAAACTTTGCCATAAAAGCTGAACTTTTCTCGCGGTCGAGACTGTGATTTTCAGTTGCCAGATCTGATAGCATATGCTTGCATATTGTGCCTCAATCACCATTTCTCGTTCTTGGTATAGACACATCCTCACTTCCACTCATCATGGTGCTCAACTTTAGGGTCATTGGCGACAGCGCTTGGTATTATCGACCTCTCACATTCATACTCCCTGTGTGGATTGGTTTAGCTATTCTCGTCGTCTATCGTATTTATTTCCACCCCCTTGCCGCTGTTCCGGGACCTTGGCCTGCAAAGGTAACTGGACTGTACCGCACGTACCTTTATTGGAGAGGTACATTCCATGAAGATATCGTAAACCTTCACAAAAAGTACGGCAAAGTTGTCCGTATCAATACCGACGAAGTTTCCACCGTCGACGCTGGTTCCCTCAAGCAGATATATGGCTTCGGAACCAAGAATTGTCGCAAGCACAAGTTTTACAATGCCTTTCGGGTCGACTTGCCCGACGTTTTCGATGAACTTGACCCAGTCAACCATGCTCTCATTCGAAAGCGCTCTTCAAACGCCTACGCAATGTCCTCCATCGTCACCTACGAACCTTATATGCAGAGCGTACTCGACCTTTTCTGGTCCAAATTGCGAGAGCGCGCGGCTTCCACTAGTGAGCCAATCGACATGGCAGAATGGTCCCACCATTTTAGCTTTGACTTCATCTCCGAACTCGTTTGTGGCCAACCGATGGGTCACTTAAGCCAAGGAAAAGACGTTGGTGATATCAGAAAGACCATCAATAGCGTCACGAAACTGGTTGTCCTTTTAGGGGATGTTCCTACACAAACAGCTCTCATCAAGCACCCGCTGATTGTCTTTTTTCGGACCCATATCCTCAGGATGAAAAATCCAATCGAAGGTTTCTTTCAGTTTTCCGTTGATCGAGTTCGCGATCGTTTCAATGGCAGAAGTGGCGCAGAACGAAACGACATGCTGTCCAATTTTATCAACGCGAAATCAACTGTCGATCCCACCACGGAAAACGTCGAGCGGGAGATTCTTCGTGACGTTCGAACAGCGTTGTGAGTACCATGAAGGCCCCTATTCCAACCCCAAAATGCCTTCAACTATTCCATTTATTGTGACATATCTGATCTCTTTTCCCGTCCCAGTGGAGCCGGCTCAGACACGACATCAATTTCCATAAGGGCTATCATAATATATCTAGGGCTGAATGCCAATATATACAAACGGCTGCAGAAGGATATCGACGACTTTTATACTAGTCATGGTATTGGAGCTCTCGACCCGCTCACATTCGCCCAGACTCAGCAGATCCCTCTGATCCGGGCAGTGGTTGCTGAATCAGTGCGGCTTGTACCTGCAATCTGTGGACAATTGCTGCGTGTTTCGCCTGGCGTCACGCTAGACAAGTATTGGATTCCGCCTGGCTCCGCTATTGGTATGAGTGCTATGGCAGTCAACAAAGAGCCATCCATCTTCGGCGATGACGCCGAGATATTTCGACCAGATCGCTGGTTAGAAAGCCCTGAAGCATTCACACGCCTTGATAATGCCAGTATGACTTTTGGCAGTGGTGCAAGAGGCTGCATAGGCAAGAATATTGCTCTTGTAGGTGTTTTACTAGATTGTATATCTCTACCTCTGTCACTACCCACACTCCCCTTTATTTCCTGATTTTCTCTAGTGATACCATAAGTTCCTGTGTTTGTTCATAAGATGAAACGCTTACGATTTATATCTCTTCTAGGTCGAACTACAAAAGTTCACGGCTCAATTTTACCGATTCTTTGAGGTCGATCTTGTGGATAAACAGACGCCTTGGAAAAACGAGTTTTACATGACTGTTAACCCAAAGGACGTTCGCGTGAGACTAAAAGAACGGTTCAAATAAGAAGATACCACAGGGAGCATACAGGGACAGATTATCTTCAACGTAAAGCAGCTTCAGTGCCAAGAAACAATTACTATAGTCTTAATTAAGGTGTACCTCCGTTCGGCACAGTGCTGTAAAAGGTGTTATTAAGAACTTCCGGTACAAGGATGTGAATAACAATATGTAATGGAAACCGATCACCATTTGCCTTCGCAGTGTACGTGGTCCCCCAGAGATATCCTAGGCCGTGCTACTGTGAAAGAATAGTAGCTTGAAATACTAATCCGCCCATATCATCCCGGTGTTCTTCGCTATCCCGTTCAGCGGTTTATGCATTCCAGATGTGACCTTCCTTGAAGTCTTCAATCGTGTTTTCGCCAAAACGGCTCGCTGATATCAGTTGGTGGACTGTTGTCTACTTGACCCTTGGTATTCTCAGATTGGCTATGAATTTAAAATGATGGTGCTATCTTGAAGATCCATATAACGAGGAATGAGCTTTTTACATCCTCTAGTCTCCTCTGTCTTCTACGCGCTTTTTTTGTGTTTTTGTTCAGATCGTATTCTGTTGGGTTCTATGACTTTAGGAAGAGCTAAAGGATCCATGCATGCATACTCCGGTTGGAGTAGTATTTTGTGCTAAGGTATTTTAGACCTGTTATATACTACCTTCCAGTCAGGAAGTCGCTTATGGCGTCTAGAAGTGCGTCAAAGCCAATTGACTCTTGATATCGAAGAATAGTTGCCCTTCTACCAACATTTTCCGGCTCGTCCTTGCGCAATTGCCCGGCTCCAGCACCATTTCCATAAGCTAATGCGACGCGATTCTCGACTGAGCTCGCCTGCCAAGGCTCTTCACCGCTGATAAATTTGATGATATTGTCACTGAACGCCTGTGACACGTCCTTGGTCCGTCTGGGAAGGAATTCGTCAAAGTTCTTGAAGAGAAATGTCACGTCCACACCGTGCGAAGCCGACCCTTTGAACGGGCCATCCCATGGATTAGGTTCGTTGAGGTGGTACATATATCTTGTTCCCGGGAAGAACTGTGCGAATACATCGCAAGGAAGATAGAACGAGAGGTCGTTGGCGAGGTGTGAAATTGCCTCGCATGCCGAGCCATCATCCACAGCGTTGAAGATACCATAATCGTCAAGCAAGGCGGCGATGGCTGGCTCATTTCCTGGAATAGCACGATTGAGTGAGTCTGAGAGCTGCTGCGTGACGTTCGGACCCCGTCCAGTGAGGGCACGCATGAATATACTGGCCTGGTAATATAGATAGTGTCAGCCAGCGATCTATTAGGAGAGGGTACCACAAGAATATCTGACATCATATTCACAATCACCAAAGACGATTTCCTTGCACCATTCTAGTCCAGGAAGTCGGGATTGTTGTGCATCCGGCCAGTCCTTGGCCTTCTCGAAACTAATCTTCTCTTTTAATAGGTCATGATCCAGTGCCGGGAGGGACGGTACGGAAGGTGACGTTTTGAGAAGCAGTTCGAGACTGTCCCGGCCTTCAATGGCTCGTATTCTCTCTTCTCCGGATATTCCTTCAAAGCCTTGTGCTTTGCAGAACTCCAGATAGAACTGTTCATGAGTCTCCAGAGATACTGGTCTGCGAAGGAGACAGGATCCAGATAGAACGACCATCCGCTGGAATAGCTGTTCTGGACATTGAAGGAGAGTAGTAATAGAAACTTTGTTCATCGGTATTAGTGCACGGTCTTCGATCAAGCTAACCATGTATTAGAAGCATATAGCTTACCTCCTCCAGCGCTCTGCCCGAGGGCAGTGACTTGATTCGGATCACCTCCAAATCCTTCAATGTGCGTTTTAACCCACTCGAATGCAACCTTCTGGTCCCGCAGGCCGTTGTTGGCCTTGAAGCCTGCTTTGCGTAGGTCTTCGGAAGTCAGAAAGCCAAATATATTTGTACGGTAACTAGAATCTGTCAGACCACGGGTTATCGGTAATAGTCTCCCGGAGCAAGAATACTTGATCACCACCCCAATGATGGGGAGTCCTAACTCGGCTGACCGACCAACAATCTTGGCTTGGTCATATTGCGGCCAAGTCCCAGAACCAAATGCTAAGCCACCTCCGTGGATGAAAACAAAAACAGGGAGTTTCTTTCCTGCTTTCGCGCCATCGTGTGGAACTGTGATTGAGAGGTTGAGACACTCGGTATCTGACTCTAATGGGAAGTCGGGGATTGGCAGGCTGTGCTGGATCAGATCATGCTCGAGCTGACAGCCATTTGGGATACCAATGGCAGCAGGCCTATATGTATTCGTATATGTTAGAGCTGAATTGTTGACAGGGAAATGTGTCAATGAATATACCCAACTGTTTTGCCATTGACAAAACCTGAGGACCCCTCGCCATTGTACGGCTTTGGTGTCCCAAATCTGTGGTCTAACGAGGCATATTTGATACCAAGAAATTGTGTGACATTTCCATTTACTAGTCCTTCTATAACACCCAACGTCGGGTGCTGAAGTCGGCTCATTTCGCTTGCATATCAATGTTGATCTGCACACCACCTGGGCAATGGAGGGAGGGTCCTAGATTTATTACTTTTCAAGATCGACCAGAATGTGGCTCATGTAAATGCACTGTCTTACAATAGCTTGAGTTTTTATTTTATGGATTTTTTAATTTTACAGGTAGAATGAGTTTAGTCAGGCTGCTTAAATGTAGCCGGGAGCTATTCGGGGAGTCTCCGTTCCACTATCCGGGGACCCATCTTCGGCCAAGCTTGTGCAGGTTAACCCGAGTGGTGTGAAAATGTCCGCGGGAGTGGGGAAGTAAATAATCCACTTTTTGGATTCCGGGCACTGGTGTCTGGCCTGTAAAGCCTACTGTCATCTAGAGTTACTTGGTCTGATATTTATTGCTGTCAGCGTATTGTTAAGTTGACTAGACTGTAAGACTATATTAACTGAAATCTGTATTTGCGACCAAGTCCAATTTCCCGGGACCCGGAAAGTTACAGTACCGAAAGTCCGTTTGTATTACAGGGTAGCATTAACAAACCTATCGGGAGAGTTGGACCGCTGTTCCACCTCAAGTTTATGAAATCTGTCGACTTATGGGCTCCTTCGACATATTCAACGTGGGGCAGCGGTGTGCCGGTTTGTAGGCAGCCGGGTAGATGAGTTAGCAGAGAAAGTGCTCCGAGTCCCAAGCCTCCGAGAGTTAGGAGCAAGCCACTAGCAGTATCAGCCAAACAGAGGTTCACGTGTCTATGCTGCACCGCAATTCGTTCGATTCTATAACGCATATGACCCCAACAATCTTTGGTTCTCCTGTCGTACAATTTGGTAACATTCCTTCTATTGATTATGGAATCGACTCATTCTGGAAGCCAAACGGTGAGAGCTACCAGCCACCTAAGTGCTTAGCTGGAATAGGAACGTATTAATTATTTGTAAGGATAATTGTTCTTCTACGTATAGAACTTACATCTGATGCCAACGCGATCCGAAAGCCGGATCTGAAATGTGAGAGCAGATGCGTGCCACTTGTCTATTTGACATGCCCTCCGGTGGCGATCAAGATAAATGTTGAGGCGAACCTCCAGGTAACCAAGGATGAGCTCAGAAATAGGATGCCCACACGGCCCATCAGCTTCTCCTGAGACGACACAGGTTCTAAGGTTCTATCAATAGCGTAAAACACCCTTGAAGGTCAAATGACAGATGACCTGAGAAGTCTAGGTACAGGTTTGATCATGAAAGGGGAAAGTTAAGTTAGTGCCAGCCTTAAAGATTTCGGAAACGTGGATGGATGTATTTGGGATGCTTGCTCGTTCTCCGAGGATCTGGCAGTCTTGGACAAGCTCAGAATGCGGAGACGCCGTACTTGACGAGATGAGTGTAAAAACGGAGATGACAGTCGATACCCAAGCCATGGTCAGCATGATAAGTTACCACAAACATGGAATACGCATATTGGTAAATGCGGCAAGGGACAAGGCATTGAATTTATAGCCTTACTCTCTGGAGTGTCACCACGACATTCCACCTTTTCAGAACGGTAACAATTCCTCCTCCTTCAATAGCTCGACGACGATCGCATTCACTTCCCCGCAGATCTGCAATTATAAAGGTCAAGTTGCCAAGACTAAAGCTAGCAGGGCAAAGAGCGGCAGATACATTCGGTAAGGTACATCGAGATTAAAACCATTGCTGTTATATATAGTCTTTCCTTTTTCTTTCCCTTTGGGGGATGAAATATGGCTTACCTTATGAGGAGAATACACGTGACATGTCGCATTCCTCGCAATCTCAAATGAGACTGGAAGGAGTTTAGGGAAAAATAAGAAAGGTAAGGTAGAGGAAGAAAGCTCTGCTTATAAATGTAGTTCTACAGGCATAACAGTCTCCTATCTAACCTTAAGCTACCTTAAAAGAACTATTATTAAAGTATATATAATATTAACTGAAATCTTGAAAGCTTTTGATTCCTTATCTGTATTAAGAATTGTCTCTTTTGAATAGTTTACTAAAGTAGTAGATACTTCAGTAATAACTCTAGCTGTAGATTGTTGCAGACTGTTTGTAGTTGATTGTATACTATAAATTTAGTAACTCTTTTATAAGGTTATTATCTAGAGTGAAATCTTACCTCATAGCAGCTTGAGAGCTGAGTAGTTCTGGACATAGTTGGACGAGACCTTCTGAAAACGCAGCTAGGTCATAGGGGGAACAACGCTGGGCATTGAATACACAATTCGTCATTTCAACGGCAGCTGGAGACCTATCTTGGCATATGCAACTGATAACGTTTGCAGAGGATCGGCAAGTAGTGGAAGCAAGGTAATTATCAATGCATGGAATAGCACAGGCTGGAGCTTCATATAAAAGTTGAGCCTGGGCTATAGTAAGCAAAGTAGTATAAGTAATAAGAAAAAGGTTCATGATGGTAGAAATGAAGAGATTGGGATGTGATTACTTCTTCTTTACTGTTGGCAACTTGGTATTTATAACTTATTAACATGGTGCATAATTTAATAATGCAAGGTACATCTATATGAGAACTAATCATTATATCCCCTGCATACAGTACTGTATTGTCTTTCTTCATATTGTAAGGCCCTGCTAAAGCACCTCCGTCTCATCACGGAATACTAAGAACTTATTAGTGATAGTTGCAATTTCTAAGGGATAAATGAGCCCGTTAGGATGTCAGCCGTTGCACTACTTTTATGTCACGTTGACTCAGCCAATCGGTTGCATTATGAGACAGGAGAGTTGAAAGGGGGCAGTGCGGCTCCCTAGGCAGTCACCATTACGAATTGTGGCGTTGTTGGCAATTTCAATGCCTCACTTACTGCTTAAATGCCACGTTGGCTTTGCAGTTGATTTCGAACTATTGATGATTGCATGAGACATTGCTAACTCTAGTATAGCAGAGCTGAGCCTCCCGCCCTTAAGCCGGATAATTCCAGGATGGATTTACTTAGTTCTTTAAGTGGTTTAAACTTCTAGGAACATGCCTTCTCTATGTATCGCGGACACACTATCGGCGGAGTTCTCGTTATGTATCGATTTTGAGCCCAGTCCAATATTGATTGTGGCGAGCTGAATCTTCAATCAGGTTAGCTCATCATTGCAGCTGAACAACGCGGCTGGCTCAAAGTGATCTCAGGGAGCCAGTAGGTACATTCCAAAGAACAAAGCATTGGGACTGGATACGGGCGGATGGGACCCGAGCTTCCACTACCTTTACGCAGATAATAATCGCATCGTCGAGACGGCGGCGATGATGGCTTCCAAGCAAGTCTTCACGAGACAACAACCAACCCAGTGGGACAGCAGTGCGAGATCTTGGCTCCAGACAGCAGATGTGACCAGAGGATCCAACAAACATAACTCATGCTTATAATAAACAATGTTCAACTTCCTGTCAATTGATCAAGGACCCATACCAAAGTGTCATTGACACTTAGAGATCTGCGATGAGCCCTATGAATCGCATGGTTTCTGGGATCCCTCAAAATGTGAAAGACGGCGCCATACTCCTGGCCATGCCATCGTGGCACTTATACCCAGACATGGAGGTCTTGGCCAATAAGACCACAAAGATCGATCAAAACGACGGACTGCTAAATGGGGAACTTGTCACCATATCGGCTCACGGGGCAAGTAGCGACAGGGAAGGGGTCTTCTGGCCTCTCACACTCTCTCGCATGCTCTTTTATTCCTCATCTGTTGTTGCAAACCGCCACATCTCAATAGGAACTTCTCGCATAACTATGTACGAAGTCTGGATCGTGGTTCTGGGGATCATTAATTCTCAGTGGGAGCATGCCTGTGTAGACATTGAAAAGTGCTGCAAGTTGATGATCCTTCTTTCAACTCGTGTGAACAGCTCCTCCGTCACGATTCCCTGGCTTCGATATCCGAGTGATGCCGTTCTGAGGTACAAAGGTGCCAGTGATCTGGATTAGCCTCACGCGGCCCGCTTACTAGACTAGGACTCGCAGCATGACCCGTATGCCATACATATTACACAACCTTGACTTAAAATGTAGAATTTAAATTAGATTATCTAAAATGAAATAAATATTAGCTTACTACTTTACTCTACATCTATAAGTCCAGTAGCAGTAAGGCAACTTTCTATAAACTCTTAAAGTCTGCATCAGTGCTTTTTATTGCAGTTAGACGACCGTCTAAGGTGACTTTTAGAAACTTTAGAATAAAACTTAAAGTAATTACCTATCTAGTCTAGAGGGGGAATACTATAAACTGACAGACAGAGGTTACTTTGCACAAGATAGACGCTGACAGCCCTGCTTCTCTACAGATAATATTGCAAACTAACTACATCATTTGAGTTAATCTTTCAGAGACAAATGAAGTTTCAGACAGTGGAGCGAGTTAAATGCAGAATATATAATTTACCAGTGGAAAGCAATTTTGTAATCAATCACAAGTTTTGGACGAATGGTTTAGTGGTATAATACTCCCTTAGCATGGGAGTTGTCCAGGGTTTGATTCCCTGTTCGTCCAACACAGGTGTTTGAATTACACTGTTATTTTTACGCAGACTTGTAAAAAACTTTTTTTTTTAAAACTCCAGTTCAATAACTGGGATCAAAAGAATGATCATCACTCTATACTTTTAAAACGCTAATAACAAATGCTAAGAGAGCACAGACTTTAGTGAAACCCAGTAATACGTGTTATCCCTTGCGGTTACCGAAGAATCAATGCCTAGTTATGTCAGGCTGTTGTGAAAAAGTCAATTGCTGGCCACAGATACCCAGTCAGCGATGTTCGTGCATAAACCTCCGTCTTCTCGAGGAGAGGCGTGTCATGTTGCAACGACTATCAAACGCAGGTGCAAAACGCCCAATAAGCTCACATCTATCGCGACATTCAATTGTGTCATATTCCAGTCCCTTGCTTCTCAGCTTGTTACCTTGAACAGACTGCTATTAAGTGCCTGAGAAAATTCAAGACATCTCTCATAGTGGTTGTTCAGCTCTATGGTCTCGACTGTTTAGAACCAGCTGATCCCAAGCCGAGCTGAACCTCCTTTGAAACAGTGGCTGGTAAGGCTCTCTGTCTGTCAGCGAGGGATAAGACCTCTGAAGAAATACGAATTCTGTTGTATGCGTTTTGCATCTGCCTTGGAAAATGTGAATATATATATCACAGAACCTTCGACTCATAATAACTCCTGCATCACTACAACTCCCACCACCCTTGCTCTCAGCACACTGAAATCCTTACATCTTCAATTATTACAAGACATCATGTGTCCTACGAATAAATCTACGAATGGATCTGCGAACGGCTCCAGTAATGGCACGTCCGAGGAATTCATCGGCTGCACCATCAAGACCCTTCCCGAAGCAGAATGGCAACCTGCCGCTGCGACGGCTGTGGCGCAAAACCCGGCAAACGCACCCATGGTCCAGATGCTGCACCAAACGACTACTGGCGACGGTGTCCTTGACCCAAGCCAACTGGCTGTCATAACTTCCAAGTACTGGGGCCCAGCTGGCGTTCGTCTGACTGTCAGTTTCATGGATGGACCCGAGTCAGCTCTTCGCGCTCGTATCCTGAGCCACATGAACGCCTGGGGCATATATGCCAACGTCGAGTTTGTCCAGGTTGCTTCGGGTGGCCAGGTCCGTATCGCGCGCAAGAAAAATGATGGGTTCTGGTCTTACCTTGGAACAGATATTCTGCACATCCCTAAGAATGAGCCTACGATGAATCTTGACTCTTTCACCATGGAAACGCGAGACTCTGAATTCTATCGTGTGATCCGTCATGAGACAGGCCATACTTTGGGGTTCCCGCACGAACATATGACCAGTGGCATTGTCAGCCGCATTGATCGTGAAAAGGCCATTGCTACGGAAGGCTATAGGGGGCAGTGTCCCAAAAG
>JAAVUH010000113.1:0-158460 GCA_014899045.1 Fusarium palustre | reverse complement strand
CCTCCCCCCCCCTTCCTCCTTCCTCATTCGTACTCAGCCAGTGTGTGCGTCTCATCGCTTGGGTCCTCTTCCATCCGACACACGCTCAATCAACTCGAGCCTGAACGACAATCCAAAGGTTGGATTGAGCTGTCAAGCTCGCTTTCTTCTCCAAAGAGATCAACTAGACTCTCGTGGACAAAGCTCACCTTCCTTTAATTCTGTCCATTTGACGACATTCGCTCTTTCCTTCCTGGGAAACTAATCGTAATTTAATTTTCCGACCAACCGCTACTATCGCTGCCCGCATAACGAAATCCATTGCGCATCAACAATTCGACTCTTTTCTCCAACCTAACTAATCAATCAAACAATCACTCATTCACACGCTCGTTTACTCAGGAGAGCATTTTTGGCTACGATTTTCAACCGCCCAATATCTCTCCACCGACCTGCATCAACCAAACCACTCAGGGCCTCTGTCGACCCGACTCAACGGAAAGTAAACACTCAACTTAGGTTCCTTCCCGACGACCATGATATAGGTGTCATTGAAGCTCAAATTTTAGCAACTTGTACGCCAGCTTGTCGAACCAGGACCAACGCCTCAACCGTCAAGATGGCTGCGCTTAGTCAAAACACGGGCCCTCAATGGGCTCGCCAATCGCGTAATCACATCGTCTCGAAGATTGTTGCCTTCGCATTGCTCTCTGTGTCGCCGATGTTGGTAACAGCTCAAGACTCAAACTGTATCTCTCTGAAGGGTTCCAAGGCGTGTCCAGCATTTACATCTGCCTCAATTTCCACCGGGGACAACATCCGTAACTTTTTGTGAGTTTTGCAGGTCCCAAGCACAACTGTTTCTGACATGTAATAGCCCATTTCTGCAATATGTTTCGGATAGAGCATCTTTCGACAGCCAGCTTTCCAGCTTTGTCGAGAGAGACTATGTGCAAAGGCAGTAAGCCAACACTCGCAACTATATCCCCACGATCCAACTGCTTACATCTCTTAGGTATCAGTCTTTGTTTGGATGCAAGGATCTCGACTTGACCAACACCAGCGACTTATATGCTCGCTTCACAATAAGCGTACTGTGCAACGCTATTGTTCAAAACTCTGTTGAACCCTGTGGTCTCTCTGAACGACAGTCTCGACCCCTATGCGCCGACGATTGTGCCGAATTCGCACAAAGCGAGGTTTATCTGACGTCAGACGACGACATCTGCTCGAACCCGTCAGACGGCCTGCTGCAGCTGATAAGGGCAGACTTCACCAACTGTGCCCTTCCCGGAGGCTCATTGGACTCATCGACGTGCATCAAAGCCATCGACAACGAGTCGGAGAACTGTGGATATGGTAACAGCACCATTGGACTTTGTTCCTATTGTGGCTCAAGCGGCCTTAATTCGACCGACACTTGCTGCTACAATTCGAATGCTGAAGATCGTTGCAAAGATGTACGGCTGCCAACATTGGCCGCCACCATCACATTCTCTCGAGTATCTCCGACAGCTTCGGCGACTGAATCAAGCACTGCGGATGAGGAAACCGATGAGGATGGGGGCGGAGGGTTGAGCGGTGGAGCAATTGCCGGGATCGTTATTGGGGCTCTCGCAGGTGTAGGTTTGCTTGGACTGGCACTACTCTTGTGCCTCAGGAGGAGACGAAGGCCGGGCAGCCCGAAAGGCAGCATTTTCAACCAACCCTCGCCTGCCCGACAAGGACCAACCGCTATGACGCAAGCGACAACCTCGACAGCTCCTCAGGGATACGAAGTTCTCCCAGGTGGTCGTATAGCGCGTATGTCTGCACTGGAAGGTCATTCTGGCAACTCACCATCACACCACCGCGACACTTCATCAGCCGCGGGAGGAATGGCTACAGTAGGGGGTTATCAGCGAAGAGGTGTTGACAACTCTTCATCAGATGACTTCGCGTCAAGCCCACCCTCTTCCGAAACTCGCGGTGGAGTCCTTCGACCTCCGCCTGCTAGGCCTCGACGAACCGGCTCACTTTCAAGTAACTCGGCTCTTGGTAGCTCTGTACCACAATCTCCATCCAGTGCTGGCGGGTTCTCATCGCCACAGGGCGTTGCCAGTCAACAATCGGAACAGTTGCCCTTCTTCAAGGACTACTATTCTCAAGATGATATTCATCCTGGTGACAAAATTGCCGCTCTTTGGGCATACCAACCCCGCGCAGCCGATGAATTCTCTTTGGAACGTGGCGATATGCTCAAGGTCGTGGGTATCTGGGATGATGGCTGGGCGACAGGTGTGATGCTCAATGAGCGGGCGGATGAATGGGAGGCTCGACGACAAGCTCAACGCGATAGTGGCGTCTCGAACGCGTCGGGTCGCCGCGACAGCTCACCAGCGGCGGAAGGCGAGATCAAGGCATTCCCCCTAGTCTGTGTTTGCCGACCTGAACACTGGAGAAAGACTATCGAAGGCGACGGGTCAACGGAATCCGGCTCTAATGCGTTCACCGCTTTCT
Source organism: Fusarium palustre (assembly GCA_014899045.1). NCBI lineage: Eukaryota > Fungi > Ascomycota > Sordariomycetes > Hypocreales > Nectriaceae > Fusarium > Fusarium palustre. Next base: position 155,982 of record JAAVUH010000113.1, on the reverse strand, counting down.
GATGATGACTACAATCACGCAATCTTTACCTTGAATACGGTGTCCTGGGAGGGGACGACATTGGTGCATTGTTTACGGCGTCCTAGGTTTCCCGCATCCTTGTTGGTATCAGCAGCACAAACCCGATGGGCATCTTGATTTACAATATCGAATATCAGCCATCACGTCCTGTCACTGGCCAGATACTTCAGTTCCCGATCGGCCTCCCCATCACCTTCACCACGCCGTTATTCGTCTTTCAATATCCACAATACAACGAGACTTGAGTCTCTTTTTCAATTCTAGCGCTGAATTATATACCCGGTGTGAGCATCCACACCTGTTGTTTTACGGAAGTGAAATCGACAGTAGGTCGAGCAACGATACAACTTGAGCGGCTCTTCAGCCGCCCAAGCATTGCATGAGGGTTTTGGGGGATGGACAAACAGTTGAGACGCGATGGAGAAGCCACCACCACATTTTTTACGTCTTCAAGGTTTCTGACGATTATGTTCGATAGACAGAGCACTTTTCATCACAGGCTACGATGACGCCTAACGATTTAGTTTAGCGATATTGTAGATAAGTTAACTTTTGACGATACACTATGCCATTTCACTTTATTGCCTATGAGGTGACGTTGAAAGTTAGCATTCCAGTTGGCAGTAATAGACCCAGTGTCTTGAAGTTGTTTTAGATCCAAGATGACTGGAACGCAGTCGGTCTAGCTGCCGCTGTGGAGTTCCATGCTGGCTGCCCGTACGGTAGATGCTTGCCCCACCACCGCCGGGGGGGGGGGCTTCACCAAGTTTCCCTTGGCTGTCAAAGAGGGGCAGAACACGATGTTGCCGATTTCATCTTGACATTGCCTGCCAGGGGAAAGAGACACTCTCTAATTAACAATGGTCGATACCAAGGCAAACGCAGAGGCCCTAGTGCCTAAGTTCAAGCTCGACCGTGTTCTTAATCAAGGTAGGACACCACCTTTCCTCCAAACGTTCCTATCTAGTATCCAAGCTGATGTTTGAGTTCTCCAGATCAAGCAGGCCGGCGTATCTCTCTTTACGGATCCATCGACAATAACCCAGCTCTTCTGATCCTCGAACGTGCCCCGTTCTCCAGCTCCAAGAAATATCTCGCTGATGTGCCTGCTCAGCTCGCACAAGTGCAGAATTTGGGCGCCAACGACATATACCACTGGTACATGGGTCGCAGTGGTGCCGAGACAAGCAAGCCTGACGACTCTGATTTCTTCGCCGACCTGAAAATCAACCTGATCTACCCATGCACCGAGACACACATTAAGAAGTACAGCAAACAGGGAGTACGGTTTGTCACAGAAACACCAGAGATTTACAGAAAACACATTCAACCATATATGCTCAGCAAGAGAGAACAGGGAAGACTCAATTGGGTATTCAACATTATTGAAGGACGTAAAGAGGTGGAAGATGTTATCTACAGAACAAAGCTGGGCGAGGCTGGCGACGAAGGTTTCCTAATGTTACCAGACCTCAACTGGGACCGCAAGACGCTAGACGCGCTGCATCTACTGGCGCTAGTCGAACGACGAGACATCTGGTCGTTGAGAGACCTTCGCAAGAAGCACATTCCCTGGCTGCAACATATGAAGGCCCGTCTTATTGACGCCACTGTCGAGACGTATCCGTCTATCCAGTCGGACCAGCTCAAGCTTTACGTGCACTACCAGCCAACCTATTACCACTTCCATATTCATGTTGTACATGTTCAACTCGAGGCGGGGGCAACGCAAGCCACGGGCAAGGCGGTCGGACTGGAAAGTATTATGGAGACACTGGGCGCAATGGCAGGAGATGACGAGGTGGGTATGGACGGCGTCGCGATGAGCTATACGCTAGGAGAGGCGAGCGAGTTGTGGACTGAGATCTTTGAGCCGCTTAAGACTGGCGGCGAAGCTTCTCGATCGCAATAAGGAGATCGTTGACACCAGAACCGTGGGGGCAGTCGGACCACTCGCCACCGTCGCGGATGCAGTAAATTTCGCCATTCAATCGAATGGTAGAACTCTTCGTAACGCCGGCCTAACAAGTATTAGCATACCTCTATTGTTGTTGGTTTCCAGTATCGACATACATCCGCGGTCCTTTTAATACTATGACGCAAGAGACTCAAGCCATAGCCGCCATCTTCCTTGACAGCACATTCGTTGAGTTGCTGGAAGTCAATGGCGGATTCGAGGGCGCAGTCTTCGACAAGGGATCGTCCGGGGATATCTGGGTAGTCACGGCTCAGGCACATGATGAAACCCAGATTTATCTTAGGGTCGGGGTAAAGCTCGCGGGCGCAGAGTTCAATGATGTTGCCCATGCATTCCGAAGGGCCGTGCATGCAGTCAACGCCATCGTTGGCGGTTGGTCTGAGGAACCTGCGCATTAGTCGCGGCACAAGGAAGGGAGCTGAGAATGGACGTACCGGCCGATATAAGATAGAGTAAAGTTGACCTTGTCATGAACACGCTGCATGACAGGCAGCACCAACAATTCGAGAGCATCCTATCAATTAATGAGTATATGTTTAAAACTTGACACCACAAGAATAAGCGTTACCTTTGCATCAGGGCATTTACTCATGATATGTGCTTCCAAAGGTACAAGACTATCGGTTTGAACATCATCGTTTGTGACGTGAACCCAAGTCTCATCTTCTATGAGAGGCCTGAAGGGTTGCCATATCCAAAAGGTGTATGTCACAATAGCCATGACGATCAGTGTCATGGTAGGTCGACTGCGGCGAGCCTGGGTTGGCAACATGACTCTCTGGGAAGGCTGTTTCTCGTCCATAACGAATCAAGGCCGTTTCGTGATAATGTATTGATAAGGGTATTTGATAGAGAAGCCAGGGTTGATGCGAGAGGTGGAAGAGATGTCGTTACTATGACAGGCAGCTGAATGCGCACCACATGCGGCTGGATTGTTTATCCGAGTTTGATTAACGAGGCCGTTTCGGGAGATGAGCTATGTCACCATGTGATGCTTGCTGTCAATATAACCAGACTCAACGTGAATATATGTATTGAGTTATTAAGCTGGTTCCCTATTATCTCATTACACATCCTTCACCTTGGGAAAAGATCATGAATCAGCCTCGATTTATTAGGTACTTACTACAAGTAAACATGGCCAAGACGATCCCAGCCGAAAGCTGCTGTAAGTCAGCCAATGTAGGGTAGCGGGGCCGTAAACTGACCCCGCAAGGGAACCGCGTGTGAATATATGGACCGATTTCTCGGTTGATGCATGGATAGTAATATCTAATGATAAGACAGAGATGATACATATTTCTTACACCAGATCTAGATATAAACGCTCCAGCTAGGTACCAAGTTTTCAAGCTGAAGGAGGCTTACTTCTCGTCACTACATCAGAGTGCCTGGTTAGCGCCTGCCCTGAAGCCCAAAAAGGGAGGGCCTAACCTGCACCTTTTCACGGGCCGTGATTTACACTCTGACACAACTCTGGACTTACTGTTTCCTAGAACGCTTCTTTACCACGTCCTCCCCCCGCCCATTTACAGAGACCCGAGCTTGATATATTCCTCGATCAAGAAGAATTCTGTGGGCGTCTACTTGCGCTTATTTGATCGAAGACAGCCTCATCTCTAGGTACCTACTGTCCATCATTAGGTAATTTGCGATGATACCTTAAGACAGACAGCGCCTACCATTTTCGGATAATCAAACCACAAGCCAGATCGTATCGCGCCACTGACTTACCAAGACAATGACTTCCTCTCTATCGATTGAGGAGTTCCTAGAGCCCTTGTCTATCGACATCGACAAAGTCGAACAATTATCCCTGCACTTCCTTGAAACGTTTGAGAAGCTCGCCAGCGACTCCGAGAACCAGTTCTTACCAACTCCTATTTCCGAGGCTATTCTACGACCAGAGGCTAAACGAAGACAAGGATGGTGAGTTGTCATATATTGTACTGAAACTCAACCAGAGACCTATGGACTGACATTCGTAAAGTCACTTGGCCATCGACATGTAAGTGAAGAATTAAGCTTCCAGCCCCCTTATATAGCCCTCCAGGTTTCAAAGAAATTGGCCGCTGTCAGCATGAGGGACAAAATTAGTAGGTCACTTTATGCTATCTCGACCATACTTCTTGGGTTGTTTATCATTGTGCCCTAAGACTTAGGAGGCCAACTTTTCTGCTACCAACTACATAGATAGCTAACATAAGAGTAGAGGAGGCACGAATTTGAGAGTGGGGTTTGTCCAACTTGGCAACGAGGCTGACCAAATCAACGGCCATGGTGGCAATGGACCCGACGAGGTCACTGCTACAAGACAAGCCAGGAGAATTTTGGAGAAATCATGGCCTATCGATGAGCACCTGAAGAACGAAAACCCCGACAGTCTCTTTCTGTGGATTGGTAACTGTATCGCCGAAGTCGTCCAAGATGGATGCAAAACACTGCAACTCCAGACCGATCAGCCAATACCACTTGGAGTAACCTTCAGCTTTCCTATGGTACAGCACTCAATCTCTCAGGCCACACTTATGCCCATGGGGAAAGGATTCGCCATCTCCTCTGATCAGGACCTGGGTGGCAGACTCACTGATGGATACAACCGTGCAAAGTCATCCGAGCTACCATCCATTCGCGTTGAGGCAATCGCCAACGACTCGGTGTCAACGCTGGTTTCCTTCATTTTTAACTTCGATGAAGCCTCGAATCGGCGAGCATGCATGGGTCTGATTCTGGGTACAGGCTGCAACGCGACAATCCCCCTAAAGCTGAGCCAACTCAACTCATCCAAGCGCCCTCCCAGTGTCGTTGCTCGACCAGAAGAACGGGCAGAGGATGTCAAGATCGCAATCAACACAGAATGGAGCATCAATGGTACCTCGCCTCCACTGTACAAGGTTGGATTGGTGACAAAATGGGACAGAGTACTCGATCAACAAGGCGAGTTGAACAGCTTCCAGCCGTTGGAGTACTTAACTTCCGGTCGATATCTTGGCGAACTGGGGCGAATCATGTTGGTCGACTACTTGACGGAACACTTGGGCATTGCTGCAGGAACGTTACCAAAGGCGTTGCTACAGCGGCACAACCTTACGACGACTTATTTGAGCCACTTCAAGCCTCTCCAGCCATTGACACTCATGACTAGCCTGCAACAAGAATTCCCTGAATCGACAGGGTCGCCACAATTTGAGTGGACTGAACAAATCGCTACTGCACTGTACCATATCGCCAAGGCCATCGAGGTTCGAGCAGCTGGTATCGTAGCGGCAGCTACGTTGGCGTTGTTGACTCTGGCTGGGGATGTTCCAAGGGACGGAGCACATGCATTGGATCGTGATTGCGAACTCGGTGTAGGCTACACAGGAGGATGCATTGTTCATTTTCAAGAATACTTGCAGGACTGCCAGGACTTTCTCGATCAGCTTCTGAGTAAGCAATTCGGCGACAAGAGCCCGCTGCGAGTCGTACTTAGCCCGTGTCACGATGGAGGCGTCACAGGAGCAGGTATACTTGTGGCTGCGGCATCGCAAAGCAGGACGATAAAGAAATAGAATACGCCCAGGGTTGGTGGGTTGCATACATTGGGACGTTTGGGGGCGGCTGGACCGCTTCGGTAATTGATCAGTCACACATGAAGGGCCTCAGGCCGGGGTAGTTCCCGGAGAGCATGGATGGTTGTAAGCCGGGGTAATGGTTTGAGGGGAAGAGGGGAAGTTAAGATAATGTTCATCCTATTCACTGAGTTAGTTTGTAGACACAAGAACTATTCTCAGGAGAAAGGATGCATGTATGTGCATTCGGGTATTGTGATTGTTGTAATTGAGATGAATCCCGGCTGACTGTTTATACTTGGTACTCCGGTACAAAGAAGTGAAGTCAAAAGAGACAGCAACTAGACTGCTTGTCCATCACCAAACCAGCCAGTCAGCCAGCAACCCCTCCGGTTCAACCACTTGCAGCTTGCATGTGCAAATGACTCTTTCCTGCGTGGGGGATACGCACTATGTGGCTCCAGCCTTGACTCACACTCGCACTTATACCGAGAAACTGTTCGTGAAAGACAGACACCGAGCATTGATTCCCAACCACTTCATAGAGCCATTTGTATAGAAAGTCATGGTTGTAGATAGGTAGTCAGCACGACGTCGCTTCTGCCATGGGTCTTTGCGGGGCGCACTTGTCATTATTTCCACTGCACTTGGCTGCAAAAGTCTGCGATCACGACAGCGAGACTCCACTCTTTCCTTTCTTCCTTGTCTCCCGACCTGCTGCTGCTTCCTTTTAAAGCTTCTTATTTCTTCTGTTACTCCTTTTCTTCATCTTCAACTTTTTTCTCTCTCTCGATTATAAATAACTCTTGGATTGGTCTCATACTCAAGACTCAATCGTCGTTATGAGTCCGCAGAAGACCAGTCCGGTCGCGGATGCCCCCACACCCCGTCCGGTGCCAGTTCCCATCCGGTCCAATTCTCGGGGTAGTGAAAGCGACCAAGATGTCGTTGATCCAGCAGCATATGAAGCTCTATCAAGATCCTTTACCACTGGCGCTCATTTCTTACAGCCTGAGTCGTTGGAGAGTGCCATGTTAAGACCGTCGTCTTATAAGTCAAGCCATCACCTTCAACGCGGTGTAGATGAGGAGGACCAGGGAGCTGTGACCGAGGGCGACGACGAGAGTGACATTTCGACAGACTTAGACGATGAGGGACCTAATGAAGAAACGCCTCTTATTCGCCACCAGAGCCGTCGTCTTTCTCTTACGGGAAGGTCAACCACCTCGGTTGACGTTGCGCCCTCGCCATTCTTGAACAATACCTCGCCTACCCGCTTCTGGTTTATATTTTCTCAAATTCTGGCTGCTTATTTCATCTCGTGCTTTGATGGAACCATCATGGCCAGCTCTCATCCCGTTGTGTCATCCTATTTCAATGCGTCCAATTCTGCTTCGTGGTTCTCCACTGCCTTCCTCCTGACGTCCTCCGCCTTCCAGCCCCTCCTAGGTCGTCTCTCTGATGCCTTGGGCCGAAAGCCGCTGTTTGTCGGAGCCATGGGCATATTCGCTGCCTCGATTACTTGGTCCTCGCTTGCTGGCAGTATTGAGAGCTTTATTATTAGCCGAGCGTTTTGTGGAATCGGTGCTGGGGGAGTGATGACACTGGGTTCCATAATCGTATCCGACTTGGTTCCTATTGAGAACCGTGGTGCATACCAGTCGTATATTAATATGAACTACGGCGTGGGATCTTCTTTGGGCGCTGCTACTGGAGGTGCCATTGCAGACTCTCTTGGCTGGAGATGGGAGTTCGGGATTCAGGTCCCACCCCTTCTGATATGCATGGTTGTTGCGTGGATCGCCATCCCGGACGACTTGGGCATTCAGGGACAGAGAAAGAGTGTGTGGCAGGCTCTCAAGGAGTTTGACTTTCGAGGCTCTTTACTTTTGACTACAGCAATCACATCTGTGATTTTGGGCTTGGTGAGTTCTTGTGCGGCCTTGAAAGAACTCGGTGCTAACCGTCTCAACAAGACTCTTGGAGGCAATGTCATGCCATGTAAGTCGATTCCACTTCAAGGGATTCGTTAGACTAACTTGGTAATTGCCAGGGTCGCATCCTATTGTCATCACAAGTCTCGTACTCTTCGCCCTTACGTTCCCCCTATTTATCTGGGTTGAGTCGTGGGTTCACAAACCCATTATGCCTTTGCATCTCCTCTATCAGGCTCCCAGAGCGAACCTTGTTGCCTCGAACGCAATTGCCGCTCTCATTGCAAACTCTATCCTGTTTAATATGTAAGTAAAGAGTCAGTCCGTTATGATGTAGAAGAGCATTAATTGCGCATGGCCGGTCAGCAAGAGCCAGGAATGTGTTTACCTGTGGATTGCTTCTGAATATATCCACGCATACGCAACTACCATGCTTGGTAGTGAGCACCGCCCATATCCTTCGACCTAATGCTGATGGTTTAAACAGACCCCTCTATTTCCAGGCGGTTCTTCTCACTACTGCCACATCGTCAGGACTGCGGCTTATTATACCAACCATTGCTGCCTCTGCGACAGGCACATTTACAGGGTTTGCTGTCACGTATACAGGGAGGTTGAAATGGCCAGTTCAAATCGGCACGATTTGTACCCTTATCGGCACGATTGGTCTTGCATCACTCCGACGCGACTTACCCTCGTGGATCTACCTCTTTATTCTGATGCCGTCGTCAATCGGCCAAGGCTTTCAATTTCCTGGAACATTCATGGCCATTCTGGCGGCATCTGATCAATCCGAACAAGCCGTCGTAACAAGCACCCTCATGCTTTGGCGCAGTCTGGGTCAAGTCTTGGGCGTGGCAAGTAGCTCTCTCGTTGTTCAGAATGCGTTGCTCCATTACCTGAGACATTTCGTCACGGGCGAAGACCGTGACGAGGTTATCCGTCGTGTAAGAGAATCAGTTGAGGATATCATCAAACTTGAGCCCAAGTACCGCGAACAGGTCATCCTGAGCTACGAAGCCGCTCTGCGACTCACGTTCATCTGCTGCATCGTTGTAGCTTTGGCGTCTGCCTTGATTGTTGTACCCATAAAGCTACCGAGACTAGGCGTGAGAAAGCTTAAATAGGTTAGCAAACCAGCATCAAGCATCAGATAACATTGGATCAAGAGAAGGAAGGGAAAACAATGTAGGTTAACAGCCGTAATGACACCTGGCGAACCGGACTGTTAGATTAGACCCCAATAATGACAGCCTTGATTGAGTCCTATTTAATACACATCATGAAACACACACCCATTAATGCACCCCGTTTACTCCTGTTGCCGTAAGCGTGTCCAGCTCTTCCTTGGCCTTTCTGTAATTTTCCTGTGCTTCTCTCTCACGTCGGTTGACAAAGCCAACCTCCTCACGTAGTGCGCCCAGGCGTCGCTCAACAGCGACATCCTCTGAAATGGCGAGTGTCTTGAAACCAACCAGAGCAACACGTGCCTTCTCCAGCGCATCGGAAGCATCGCCCATCTTGTCGCGAAGCATCTTCTGTCGCTTCTGGTATCCACCAAGATGAAGAGATAGCTTCTTCTCGAGCTTAGCTCCTGCCTCAGCGGTAGCCATGATATCGTCTTGTACAACCTGAATGACGGTTAGTGAAAATTCTCATCTCAAGACTTGTGATGAGACTTACGTCGAATGCTTCCTTCATAGCCGCCCCCTGTTCTTCTTCGTCATCGTCATTATAGCATCCTAGACCCAGAAGCAGTGAGCTACTTGCACGACCTTCAAAGGCGGTCTGAATAGCTTCGAATTTGGGAAGTGGCTTCGTTTCGGACATGATCAACAAACGAGCCTCAGAAAGGGCATCGTCACTGAACTGCTGTAGTGGCCTAGGGGTGCCGCTGACTTGACCACCGGGGACGGGATATCTCATGGCATCGTTGGCCATAAGATTCGCTGACTCCTGGGCGATAAGGGACTCAGCAACATCAGTGATACTGCCGGCCTGTTTCATCAAGTTGGACACGTCAACATGCATAGGTCTGGGAAGGTTCTTTTGCATAACCTGAGTTCGCCTTCGGAATTCGAGGGCTTCATCCACTTGTCGTCTCTCTTGCTCTCGACGATCTCGCTCTGCAGCATCTTCTTCCGTCATCTCGTCAACCTGCATGCGCTCCTTCTCCTCGTCAGGGATATCAAATTCCCACTCAGTATCCTTTGGCTTTGGAAGGGACGCAAGACCCGATTTGAGCTGGCTGCGCAAAGCCAGGTCTCTCATTCTCATGTCCCTGGGTGTGGCAGAAACCATTGACATACCACCGTCTTGGTTCAATGATAGTGTGTCTCTTGGTGTTCGCATGGGTGTTTGTCCTGGTCGGCCAGGTGTGGCCGCAACGTTATCGCCCCTCATTGGGGTTGCCAATGGATTAGGTGTAGAAATAGTCTGTTTTCGAGGAGCAATGCCGTCAAAGCCAGTTGAGGAAGCGCCCTCGTGTAGAGGAGTGTTTTCGCCACCAAGAAGAGCTGATTTCGTTTCGTTCAACGCTCGAATATTTCTGATCTCGTTGGCAATATGGTCTTCTTGCTCAGGAGCTCTTGGGGTTCGGATAGGGGTGGCTGAGTCAAGGGTAGAATATGTATTAACCAGTCCACGAGTGGCATCATTCTCACTCTCCCTCGCCCTTAAATTGGCTGCTTCACCCATCCTGCCCATCTTGACAATATCCTCCAGTTCGCTCTCGCTGACTTGAGGGGAAGGCAAAATCAACGAGCGACGCTTGCTACTCTGTTCGGCCTCTCGAAGCTTTTGTAGCTGCCCAGCCTTCAGAGCGGCCTTGTGTGATTCCGAAGATCCATCTTTCTCGGTCTTCTTTCGCTTTCGGTCGTTGTCCTCCTCACCCTCGCCCTTTCGCTTGTTAGCCAACTGTTGCTTTCGGGGATCAAAGGCTGCGCGTTGCGCCTCGTTTTGTGCCTGCTCCTCTGATGTATCGTAAAAACCAGGCAAAGCCTTCCTCTCAAAAGGAATATCTGCATTATAATCCATCTCGCCCTTCTTCCTGCTCGTAACTTTGATATTAATGCCAGCGGTCTTGAGTTCTCGTCGCTTTTGTAATGCAGCAAGACGACGTGACTCTTCCTGTTGGCGCTCTCGGGCCTTTCTCTTGGCCTTTTTACCCTGTGTATTGGCCAAGCGAGCACGAGCCTCACTCAACATCTCCTTTTCATCTTCGTCGAGATCGATGGTATCCGGTCGCGCAGGCTTTGTCTCAGGATCGGGATCCATCTCGCCGGGCCGTAATCTTCGTACATCATCCGCACTAGGCGCTTGTGTTTCGCCGCCTGCAGGACCTGCCAGTCCAAGGCTAGATGATTCTTTGGCTTCAGCTTCGTCAAGGAGCTTCTGGTATCGTTCGAGGCACTGGTTCGCAGTTCGACCGACTATGGGAGCGATTGTGCGCCATTGGGTAGGCATAATCTTGGCAAGATGTAAGAGTCGCTCATCTTCCTCCTTGCTCCATTCTATTTTCTTAATGCTGGGATCAAGCCATTCGTTCCATCGAGCCTTGCACTGCTTGGGCGTCTTGCGCGCCAGTAGCGACGAGACACGCGCCCATTGATTTAGGCCATATTTGGAGACGGAAGCCTTGAGGATTTCATCCTCGATATTGGTCCAAACACCTCCTTTGACGACGGGCATCGTGGTGTTATTTGCTGAAGGCGCGTTGGATGGGGGTTAAATGCGATGAAGCCTTGACCAAGCTGCGAAACACGCTTTCTAGAAAATATCCAAGTTCTAAGTGCAGCGCGCGATATTTGCTGAGTCATCCTAGGATCAGCTTATGATTGGCCTGTTTAAACTGTGGCCGCCCACCCCACAGTGAGAAACAGTCCGACAGACAGTAGGTAGGTATCTAAATGATAATTCAACCAGCAATATTAATGGTTTAGAGTATTAAAATCGAAAAACACATTGTAGGGTTAAGGCCATTGGACTGCGAGTTGAGTCTCAGATAAAGCTTTGAACTAAAAGCATTATTGGTATGGATTCTACTAGTTGAGTTCCTATACCTAGAGTGGTCCTGATTTGACACTTTGACTATTATCTGCTTCAGGATGACCAAGCCAATCACGAAGTCTTTTTTCCTTCTTCTTCTTCTTCTCTCCCCCTCCCCCTGCTTGTACAAAGTGGCTGATCGTCGTAATATTCGTACACATGAAAACTAGCTTGGAGTAAGCTCCGTATCGAAAAGTAATCATCGAAAATGGGTGTTGATGATCCGGGCGTTAGACTTGCGCTTACTTGGAGCTCTATCAAATCGGATTGTATGGATTGGGCTCAATGCTATGAAGGGAGTAAGCAGACTAAATTAAGTACATGTAGATAGGCAGCTCTTCACAACACGCGGTCATAGAAATTGAGTTGAAGTAGGATTTATAATGTCAAAAACTCCGTCAACTACGGGCCGCGCGCTTCTAAGAACTGCTACTGTAGATTGCGGACTTTGCGGAGCCCGGGACCGATGGATGCTATGCCACACATTCACTGCTGTAGCCTATCACGTAAAGCCAACAGGAGACCACGAGCCACGCCAGCACAGCTCTAGCTTATCAGATACTGCCAGATCCCAGTTGCATGGCATGCAGAGCACCAGACAATGCGTCATCCATTACATATTATCTTGTTTGTTAAAGGAGAAAACGCAACTTTTCCATCGTGGTTGAAACATTGCGATAGGAGCGAAACGCGGTTGATCAAGTTATGACACTCATCAGCACAAGCCCATGAGGACGAGTAAGCCAGTAAAAAGCCAACAGCTGTCGTATAAAGGCAAAAAAGACCAGCAACATGGCTTATCAGACATAAAATAATTGTGTCTTATCTCCATACGGTTACGAGCTCCACCTCCACCACCATCCCGGCCGTTGGACTGATCATGTATCCGCAAGAGAGCTCCCTAAATGCGTTTAGATCAATTATTAATCCTAATTCCTTGATCCTCTCCATCGTCACACTTATCTCATTCCAGTTACAAGCGACACAACCTTCTCGCTTGCTTTGATTCGAAACATGCAACACGACTGGCAGTCGATCCCTTTTTCCCCGGCCTTATTACCCTTGCCCCAAGATTTCCACCTCTTGTCCATCTCTCGCGACCTTCTCTGCGATGCCCCGGCGACTTTCGTGATCCATCGTACCTAGGCTATACCAGCCTACACTCTCTTGTTACGCGCAGCATCCACCATCCGTCCGAACCGAACCGATAAAAAAAAAGAAGATCTGCGCGTGTACGTCGGAAGGTTAAAAATCATGGCAAAGAACAACAGTATCCATGAGGAAGAGACCACGATTGCGAACGAAGCGACACACTTGCTGCCCAGCAGCTCAGCTACTCAAGATGGAATCAGTGAGACATCTTCAACCACTCCCACTTGGGATGGCTTAAAGGACTTTGAAGGTCTGCCCTGGTGGCGTCAACCCTCGGTATGCCTCTCATCGATGCTATATCGTCCAGCTCTGACATTGTCTTAGGTCTACTGGCTGCTTGGTCCATATGTTGTCTTCACACTTGCATTTGGAGGTGTAGTGGTTCCTAAACTTGACTTGTAAGCCTCCTTACTCATTACAAAAACAAAAACATGGCTTACTGGGTTGCACAATAAGAATTCTTGATCTCGTCTGCAGGCAATATTTCGCAGACCAACACAGCCACAATCCGGACAAAGTATTTATGCCCGTTTTACTCGGGACAGATAATCCTCAATGTCAAATTCCAGAGGTCTCCGCGAACTCGGCCAAGTTTCTGCTAGTCATGGGTTTGTTCACTGGTGTCCTGAGCGCGTTTGTCACACCAAAAATCGGCCATCTGTCCGACCGGTATGGTCGAACACGACTCATGGCTCTTGCGTCCGTAGGCGGAGTTCTGAACGAGTTCATCACTATCATGGTAGCCCGATACTCTGATACCATTGACTATCGATGGCTGCTATTAGGTAGTATCTTTGATGGTATGACGGGGTCTTTCACCACAGGGAGTATCATGTCCCAGTCTTATGCAAGCGACTGCACTCCCCCTTCAAAACGCGCCGTGTCTATGGGTTACATGCATGCTTGCCTATTCGCGGGACTCGCGTTTGGACCCCTTCTCGGAGGCTACTTTGTCAAATGGACTGGTAGTTTGCTTTCCATCTTTTATGTTGTCATGGGATGCCATATTGCATTCATGCTGTTTGTCTGGCTCGTCGTTCCCGAATCGCTTTCTGGAAGAAGGCAGTTGATTGCTCGCGAAAAGCATGAAAAGCAAAAGGAGATGCGGTCCCAGAACTCATCGTCCTGGATGGCTACGCTCCAGAATGCAAACCCTTTTGCGCCGCTCAAGATTCTTCGTCCCACAGGTCCCGGAACTTCGCCTGCTCTGCGCCGTAACTTAATTGCGCTCGCTATTGATGACACGATCATCTTGGGAGCTAGTCTGTCCGCAGGTGCTGTCATCGTTCTTTATTGTGGACTCATATGGCACTGGGATACTTTGGAAAAGTCCAAGTTTGTTTCCCTTATATCATTTGTTCGCGTGGTGATTCTCATGGGAGTTTTCCCCATTGTCAACTATTTTGGTCGTACTCGCCCAGCTGCTCGTCGACGCCGCGAGTCAGGGGTGGTGGCTGTCGAGAAGAACAATGGTGCAGACGAGTTGGACATTCTTGTCCTCAGAGTTGCTCTTGTCTCGGATGTTGTCGGGTCCCTTGGCTACGTGTTTGCCCGTTCCTCCGGAGTGTTTGTTGCGAGCGGCATGGTTACTGCACTGGGTGGCCTCGGGAGTGCTACTGGACAAGCTATTATCACCAAACATGTTCCATCTGAAACAGTGGGTCAGCTTTTGGGAGCAATCGGCATGTTGCATGCGTTGGCGCGAGTCTTCGGGCCCGTCCTGTTCAACGGCGTGTATGCCTTGACCGCTGGCCGTTTCGACCAGGCCATCTTCGTCTTATTGGCAAGCTTTTTCGGCATTGCGCTTGTAATGAGCTTCACGATCAAACCCCACGGTAAGAACTTTTCTCTTCTTTTGCCTCAAGATGCCAAGGACTAACTTGCCTTAGTTGTGTGGGAAGATGAGCCTGAAGAGGAACATCGGTCACTTTATCCTACAAACGAAGCTCTTTCACTGTCAAGTGATCAGATTCCTATAGACGAGGAGGATCAGCTCCGCATCCAGTAGATTTCCCTTTTACCATGTAACGATACTTTTTGTTCTAATGTCATCGCCAAAAAGCTTAGTATACAGTGCCTGTCTCAGTGGTTGGTAATCACTTGTATAGTAGTCTAGCTAGGCATGATGTGATTTGGAGTATCTGGAGTCTTGGAAGATGCGAAGCAATTCAGGAATATCGGAACCATAGGTAGCAACACAATTTAGGTACTTACCTTTAGATGTTCAGTTCCATTTGGCACTTTTAGATAATCTTTTCTGCAGTGTTAGACAATTGGCTCAAAAGATGTGGGGCGGGTTCTAAAGTTCTCACAGGGGACGAAGCTCACTCATGACATCAGGTCACCCTATTCTTGACATGATTGAGACACATCAGTAAAGCTGATCTAAATCCTCGGAATAGGCCGTGATCGCGCAATTTGTGGCCTTTGAAAACGCTACTAAGCCGAAATCCAACCACGCGAGGTCTTGTTTCAGTTGGAGCATGATCGCGTCAAGAGCCTTGGCATCGACAAAGAGTCGTTCAGTGGCAGCAAGAAGTATCATGACTGCAGCTGGGGCAGCCGGTCGAACCATCAAATTCGGACCATTCGAGGTGACAAATCAGGTCGGTAGTCTTTACTCCACTCTTATCTCACTCTCATTTATACTGACGACCATCGAGGTCTTCCTCTCAACACCACACTCCTTCGCGCTGGTCAACCTCAAGCCTCTCATTCCCGGGCACGTCCTGGTCTGTCCGCACAAGCCACACAAACGCCTCACGGACTTGACCCCCGCTGAGACGGCAGATCTGTTCACCACGGTGCAGCTCACGCAGCGTCTCATGGCGCGCGCACACTTCCGCACCCCCGAGCCCGAGTCCGGGAGCTTCTCTATCGCCGTGCAGGACGGCGCCGACGCAGGCCAGACAGTGCCACACGTGCATGTCCACGTTGTCCCGCGGACAGTAGGGGATATGGAAACTACAGACGCCGTGTATGTTAAGCTCGCGGGTGAGGAAGGTAACGTCGGCGGGGCGTTGTGGGATCGCGAGATGGGTGCCAGACCACAGCCAGGTGGAGGAATGAACCGAGTTGACGACGAAGATCGAGAGCCAAGGAGTGTGAAAGAGATGGTAGAAGAAGCGGAGCGGTACAAGGCGATGTTGAAGGAGATGAGTATTGAGTAACCATGAAAGGGACTTCACGAGTAGAGAATTATAAATCTTGAATCACAACAGCGATATAGATGCATATTGATGTGCGTAAAACCCAACCATATAGCTTTGGTTTGTTGTCTTGCTATTATCAACGTGTTAGGCCGCGATTGCTTGCTTCATTATTGCCTGCCCAAAAAGACGTACATTTCTGATAAGCTCGCCATATCTGGGCTGAGCCGCATCAAATGTCGCAGCTCATAAAAGGACGAACAAGAACTCGTACCAACAAAATAGATTGACCAACAGCCAGAATTATGCAGAGCGACCTTCAGCCTAGATGTAGTAATGAGTCAAACATTATTATACTGGTATCGTTTTATTACACCAACAAACCGATGAATTGTACATGTAGTCCCTGTTACGCCACATGCCAATGTTTGATAATAGCGAATATTCCACACCCTCGACACGACTGATTGCCACCACTCGTCTGATTTCAGACCAATTGCGGTAGGCATTCCTCAGGGTTACAGAAACAATCGGCCACTCGATGTGCGAGGGACAAAAGAAGTAGGCTAGTTTATGCTATCCAGACCATAGACTTGTCTCATTTACATCTGTACCCCAAAGCTTAGAGGTCATTTTTTCTGCCACTCACTACCTAGGCGTTACACCACCTTATCGCGCCCCTTGCTAGGTAGGTAGTTTGTATTAGAAGGTAACTCAGCTTGTTTTGAACGATAAGGATCTGGATGGCGCAGTGCCATCGTCTTGCTTAGTTGCTTGCATGATGCAGGTTGCAGCTGAGGCCAGAAATGAGGAGTCAGATAAGCTGTAATTGGTCTTGGGAGCGAGACAAGTTTAAGGGACCGCGGGCAGACTGATGGTTTTGGTAAATCTAAGACATGTTGTGCTGATGGTATGGCGGTTCGAAGACCGCATGCAGGATACATTGGCATATGCCTGATAAACCGGCGGTTGCAACAATAGACAGAAGTTCCATGTTTGATAGCCGAGACAGCTACAACCAATGTATTACATGCAGCTGTTCATGCTGTCCTCTGTAAAACTGTATATACAAATGTGTGTAAAGCGATCATCATTCTAGATATGCATCGATGGATGAGGGGTAGTTGTTGAATGAAGCTTTTCGGGATAGTCTCTAGAGTGGGCTTCAAGCCAAGATTCGCTAAAGCTGTTGTTTTTTATTTACTTACGAGAGGGGGAAAACAGGCTGGGATGCAGCCCCACACCTAACAAGACCTAGGCGTAGGTATATTAACATCCTGCCAGCTTTCTAAAATCCCCAGATGAAAGGGTTCTGGATCGCATGCTCTTGCCTGTAGCTTTACCTGGAGGGGTAGTTGCGGAGCATCGGGACGTGTCGAGGAGAGAAGTCTTGGGCATTGTCTGTCGGAAGCGCCAGACTGGAGACACGAGTCGCGTTTCGGGTCGGTGAGCGAGCCGATAGTCCGACTGGTGAAATGCGGTGACAGACACGTGAGAGCTGATATTTTGTTCAACTTCAGGCGACAAATGAAGCGATTGAGATGATACCAATATCGACCATGGTTAGCTTTTATCTTTAAAGGATCTATGTATGCCACTTTAAAGATCAGCCATAATTAAGTTCGGTCACTACTTCTCCCAATCCATGCACCATTCCATGCAACGCCGTTGTCGCAGCCGTGTTCATGGTGTGTCGTTGAAAATAGGGAAAAATAGTCCCACCATGACTGGTGGGGGGTATGAGCAAAAGACGACCTAAGGCGGGAACTAGCGCAGGCAGCTTTTAGCGGCTTCGCTAGATGCATACGCTGCCCAAGATGTGGTGAACAATCAGTGCATGAGCCCCCTGTTTTGGTCCCAGGTGACAGCCCGTGGATCTAGACACAGGTTCCATTCCACTTTTGCGATCCATGTCTTGGGATGCGTAGCGCAATGACATGAGCAGAATCTCTACAAGAACACGAGGTCAGTTCAGAGGAAAGCCATAAGGGCATAGACCATGCGATCCTAAAGGCGTTTCCCCGCATTTGATTCTTGAGGGGTTTGGATATCGGAAAGTTCTGTTTTTATTAATCTAGCAGTCGATTTAATAATGCTTTGAACACATGTGTGTAAGGTGACATTGGTAAAAGGCGGTGGACGCTGTGTCCTGTTGCTGCTGTTGTCTTGTTGTGATGTGGCTGAGCTTGTCGCGCACACTACTACACGGGCTACCACCAGTCCCTGGGCTACCTATGAGCTAAGGCAGCGGAAAGAGATGAGCTGGTGACTGGTTACTCGGTACGGAGCACTATCGGCGATGGAGTCCGTAAGTTGAAATTGCATGGAGCCTACCTAGGCAGCAAATGCCTACTGCAGGTCAATTGTTGGTGGGTCATACAACAGACAAGAGTCGGACTCATGGAGTGGTGATCTGCGAGATGGCGAGCACAACCCAATGTCATTCAATCATCCGGTCTGAATGTGCCAAAGAGAAAAGAAAAATTCCCATCTGGCATATATGGATATGAGTGCGATTGGAGTCAAGGAAGAAAAACAGTGATGTTTGGATTGACAAAAAATTGTGTCACAGGCGGGAAGAGCCATCAGTCAAGAAATAATGGATGGAGGGTGTAGTCGTGTGTGAATACCTACCCGGGCGGAGAGTCTGTCCATCCGTCTCAGTTACCTTAGTAGCTACTAACTAGTCACTCACTGAAGGGGCCCGTCTCAGATGGAATCAGCGGGCGTCGGCGCACAGACTCCCACCATCTCGAGGAAGAAGATAGAAGAGAAGCGCTTGAGAACCAACCTAGCTAAAAGTCGCACGTTGCAGCAACATAAGCCTTTCCGTTTTGAAGTAACCTGCAGCTCCAACCGCCGCCTAATCTCTCTGCTTTAGCCTTAACCAAGGTCCCCTCATCTATTGACTGGATGCATCCTGTCAGAGCGTTTTTTTTTCTTCAATTTTTTTTCTTCAATCTTGACTCAACTACTACCTATCTAACCTATCCCACAAGATCTGTATTAACTGTTGGTAGCGCGCCACTGATGTAAAGACGGTCCAAGTCATAGGAAGCCGTCTGGAAACCCTAGCAATGATCACCACGCCTACCATGGGCTCTGGAATATGAAACCTGACCTGCCACTGACGTTGTTGTTGAGCCGCATCTGTTCGTGTCTCGCTATTGTTGATGTTGGTTTTTGAGTCCACCAGTAGCGGAGCTTGGCCGGTAATGCGCAGGGTCAGGGTTACTGTGGCCTCAAGCACGGACCTGGCCGTTGAGTTGCATTGCAGGCATGGAACCATCTGGATTACTGGGATCTGTCCAAGGCTCTGAGTGCGAAGAGGAGATGGACAATGTACTTTGCAATACATAGGTACGTTGAGGAGACACCGAATACACATCAGAAATGCGGAACAGTTTCGTCATTGCTACTGAGTGACAACGATGCTGCACACATCTTGGTAGTTACCTAGGTATGTATATAACGCAACGTCTGTCTCTTGCTGGATATCATGACTATTGTGAAAGCTATGTCGGTGTTTCCTTGAACTTGAACCTGATAAAGATCGATCTTGTAGGTATAATGGGTATATGAAAACTTGCGTATGTATGTACTGTGTTCACAAACTAGTCCGTGGTTTGAGTCGTTGCACAACGCTATGAGTTGACGTTACAAAAACGATTTGGAAGGTGTTCAACACCACAGCTCGTCTCTTGATTAATCGTAACCCTGGTCATCGGCTCCGAGGAAAACGAATGCAACGACCAGGAGTGAGAATTTTTAATTCCAGTGGCGGGTCCAAGTAGCCAATCATTACATACGAGCAAGATCACATACCGGGTAAAGTCATACGCTAGAAATTCTGCTCAGACCCACCGGCAATCGACATGCATGCGACTGCAAAGGTGGTGGAGAGGTTGACACAGACCAACGTCGGTCAAGCCGCCCAATCAAGAGGCATCTTTTTGTTAGCTGCATGCAAAATCCAGGACGCTCCCGAGAGATCCCCTCCAAGCTATCTACAGTACATACCTTAGTAGAATAAGCAAGGACACGATACCAACAACTGTGGCCGTACTCTGTAAATGCGAAGCAATGGCCATCCGTCTCGTCTAACAATGGTTGGCTCCGTTCGCTCCTTGTATCCAAGTGATCACCTGCCGATAGCCCGAACATTCTCTTGCGATGACTCGTAAAGAGCTTTGGTCTTCTGTATCACGAGACACTCTACCTCTGCAGTCACCAGTGGCGGAAGAAGAGTCTCGACAGGCAAACATGAACGAAATCGCTCAGATTGGAGGAGGGACAGAGTGGCAGACTACAGCTTTTCCGCCAAGTTCACACGGCTGTGGACGGAAACACCAGAGTCAGAGCCAGAGACGGATTCAGACTCTCTTATCTCTAGCCCAACTTCTGACACAAATACGACGTTTAATAGAAGAGATCAGGCAAAAGCTTGCCTCACTCCGACCGCGCCCGGCGTTGTTCTACAGTAAAGTTTTCCTTCTCTCGGACTTGTCGTCTGCATCTGTTGGTCCAAATCTCCTCATGGCTGATGGTGTATGCAACTCCAAGCAACAAGGACAAGCGAGACACGCCCCACATGCTGCAAACGAAGTTTCTACTAAGTTGCCTGCAGTACATACCTAGGCATTTAGCTGTTACCCAACCCGTAGACCCATAGGATGGGACAAAACAGGGCAAGGTTCTTTTTTTCTCCGCTAGGTCGACCTTATCAGCCGTTTTTTTTTTTTTTGGCAGTATTCCAAGCTTGGCTGGCTGGACGTGACTGCGGTCTCGGTTCTTGCGCTGTCTCCACCAAAAAGGTCCCGCCGCACTTACACGGCCTGCTCCTTCCTGGTCATGCTATTCTTCCTACTCTTGCCTTGCGACTCGCGCGTAGAAATATCTCGTCTCCCACCCTCTTTCCGTCGATATCAAATTTTCTATCTGTTCAATTAACTCTCGCCTCCAAAACTTGAATCGCTGTATCGTCCAGTCCAATTCAGTCTTTATTCCCATCTTGACTGCTGTGATTCTCTTGAGAGTTTCTTTGTGAAAGCCATACTAACCTCTCGCTGCCCCTCCACCTACTTCAAACAAGCAGCAAGCCACTTTCCACCAGTATCTCAACGAAAGAGTCCACTCGCCTTGTCCGTTTATTACATGGGCATACTGTCGTCTTTGGCCTTTTGACCTTTGATCCATCCTCTCCATATTACCACCAAGCCAGCAGACGCTCCTGCTTTCCAAGTGTTATATATCGTTGACTAGCCACTTTGTTCAACATTGGGTGTTTGATTGTGAAACCCAGCCGCTGTCCTCTTGATTGAGTTCGACACTGGCATCTATTCCATTCTAGCCTTTTACATCTTCCACCAAAGCCATGGCTATGCTTTGTACTGGTCCCCGTGACCCTGATGCTTTTCCGGTTATGCAGCTCTTCTTGCTAGGTAAGTTTAGCATCCATCTACTTGCTCTGATATCATGCGCTAACTTTGCAAAGCCATTGTTCGACTTGCAGAGCCTATCGCCTTGACATCCATCTTCCCCTATGCCTGGGCTCTCGTCAAGGACTTCCACATCGGCAACGAAGAACATGCATCATTTTACTCGGGCATTCTCATTTCAGCCTTCTCACTTGCAGAGGCTGCTATGGGCACCTACTGGGGCGCCCTCTCCGACCGAATCGGCCGCAAGCCTGTCTTGATGATTGGATCTCTTGGCACGATGCTTAGCATGTTGATGGTGGGAATGGCTCCCAACTTTGGTATTGCCTTATTTGGTCGTGCCCTTGGCGGTCTGCTCAATGGCAACATTGGTGTAATTCAAACCATGGTTGGTGAGCTGGTCACCAAGCCTGAGCATGAGCGTAAGTTAGAGCCTTTTGCACGGTGCATTTCTGCATAGACTAATTCGCCCACCACAGCCCGTGCTTTTTCCATCATGCCTTTTGTCTGGAGCATCGGAACCATCATAGGACCCTCTATCGGCGGCATGTTTGCCAACCCGCACGATTCTTGGCCTGGAGCTTTTCCTGACGATAGCCTCTTTCAGCGCTATCCTTATCTGCTGCCCAACCTCATCTGCTCCGGCTTACTACTCGTCAGTATCGTGCTCGGCTTCCTCCTTCTTGAGGAAACCCACCCTGATATGCAAACCGAGCATGCATCCGCAGCTGAGTGCCGTCCTACCGAGGAGACCCCTTTGATTCTTTCCACCGACAACAGAATGGCGACAGAAGTCCACAACGACGCTTATGGTACCATCGAGACCCCAAGTCATATTTCGGCCGACGATTGGGATGCTGTCTGCGTTGAGAATGAAAAGGAAGCAGGCGATATTCCTGCAAAGATATGGAACTGTCGTGTTGTGGGGTTTATCGTTGCTTTGTCCATCTTCACTTACCACTCGATGACGTTCGATCATCTCCTCCCCATATTCTTCGAAGAGAAGCGTGCTGATGCAGCTGAAATGCTTAAGGGCGCATCCATCTTCCCTTTTTACTCTCCTGGTGGTCTTGGTATGACTTTGCGAGATGTCGGAATGGTCCTGGCCGTCGACGGCGGTATCGCTTTGTTGATTCAGGTCTTCATCTTCCCCTGGGCTGTTCAGAAGCTCGGAACATACCGTCTGTTCCTTCTCGTTACCGTACTTCACCCGATCATCTACATTCTGATGCCCATGCTGCTTCTCGTCCCTGAGAGCCTCATCTACCCCGCCATCTATGGTTGCCTCATCGTTCGCAACATCCTCTCCATTATCCTCTACCCTCTTCTGATGATTCTCATCAAGGAGGCCACACCCACTGCCAGCGCTCTCGGTAAAGTCAACGGCTTGGCTGCCAGTGCTGGTGCTGCTTGCCGTATGATTGCATCGCCTATTGCTGGGTTCTTGTGGGCTGTTGGAAGCAAGTCAGACTGCTCTGCCCTCGCCTGGTATGGAAGCGCCATTACCGCAGTCTTCGGAGCTATCCAGTGCTTTTCCGTTCCTCGCCAACACAGCCAAGAGCCCTCAGAGGAGGCACCCGCGCTGCCTTGCAAGCAGAATGTTGTTGTAATTGAGACTGAGTTCTATGACTCGGACTAAATGTTCGGCAATACTTGACGACCTTTCAAGTACAGACGTACTTGAACATCTTTGACATTCTAGTTCCATATTTGATTCGATTGCTCAGGGGCCGCTAGCATTGTGTGTTTCCTCATGATCGCCACATCAGTTCGGAGTTTTGGTTTATTATGGTTTGCTTTCATGGAGCCTGGTGGAAGGCTTCATTTATTACTATGAAGTTATGTATATATCCTTAGGTTAAGCGTTTATTATGATGTGTTGGTTTGTCATGGGGTGCTGGAGTTGGTCATCAAAAGCAAAGTCGCCGGTATGCGTCTTGGTCATGAAGATGGTTTTGATGTAACGAGGAATGCTGTATCCAACTGGACGAAATTTTAGATAGACTAGGATATAGAAATAGAAACAATCAAAATATCTTGACCTTTCCAAATGAAATGATTCTCGTGTGTTATGATGATGATGATAACGATGATGATTGGTTTTGGATGAGTCAATTTCGCTTTGGAGGAATAAAACATCAGGCTAACAGTTAAGACGTCCTCAATCTTTTACTGCTTGTCCAGATAGCAAGCCATGGTTTGAATGGATGCTGAGGTGATAGCTGGTTGATAGGTGCCCAATAGAATTTTCGCCGCCCACCAAAAGTTGGAGAAGCTCAAATTTTAGCAGTATCAACTTACTTAGGTACTACCTCAAATTACCCCACCAATGACAACTGAGGCATAAGAAACACAACAAAATCTGGGGAGAGAACAATAGCAGATCTATCTGCCGAGAAAAGGTCAGCATGCATATTGAAGAGATCAGCGATAAGATGGAAGAGTCTTTGAAGGTCTCCCAACCAGAGCAGGTCGCACCGAAGGCTCAATCCAGTGCAGCAGATGCGACAAAGCCCCAACTTCCACCAGCGCATGCTATTACCAGTGGGAAGACTGTTGATGAGGTATGGGAGGACCTCAACAAGTCGCCGCTTTTCATGACAGACCTTGATGTCAATGAGGAGAACGACGACATTGCGGCCTTGCAGGCCCTGGCCTACGAGGGCACTCCTCTCGAGAACGGCCAAGAGTTCAAGGAACGTGGAAACGAGTACTTCAAGATCAAGAACTATGTTGATGCTAAGGAATTCTACGGAAAGGGCATCGCTATCCTTGCAGGCGAGGAGCGCAAGCGCACGAGGGGCGAGCAGACCAAGAACCAAGAGGGTGTGATTGACACGGAAGAGGAGATTCAAAAGCAGCGGGAGATACTTGAGGCTTTGTACGTCAATCGTGCGGCTTGCCATCTTTCTGTCAAGAATTATCGTAGCTGCTGGCTTGACTGTGCTGCGGCTCTGCGTCTCAACCCTCGCAATATCAAGGCCTACTTCCGCAGTGCTCGAGCTCTCCTCGCTGTGGATCGCATTGAGGAGGCTGATGACGTGTGCGCTCGTGGTCTTTCACTAGATGAGTCAAACGCATCACTCCGGGCTGTGGCAGACGACATCATCAAGCGAGCCAAGGAAATCGACGCACGACGCAAGAGGGATGCAGAGCGCGAAGCTAAGGAGAAGCGACGAGCGTTGCTCATCAAGGCTGCTTTGCGGGCGAGGAATATCCCCACACGCACAACACCCCAGCCCCCGGAGATGGAAGACGCGGGCATTGCTCTTCTACCAGATCCTGATGACCCACGCAGCACGCTTGCTTTCCCGACGGTCCTGCTGTACCCTCTCCACCTGGAGTCTGATTTCGTCAAGGCGTTTGAGGAGACACATTCGCTTGAGGATCACCTGAGCTACATCTTTCCTTTGCCGTGGGACAAGGAGGGTGCTTATACAACTGCAGGCGTGGAAGCCTTTGTGGAGACTACGCAGGGTGGTTTGCTCAAAATGGGCAAGCGAGTACCGTTGCTCAAGGTTCTGGGGACGGGCAAGGTTGAGGTGGTCGACGAGGTTGTGAGGATTTTCGTTGTGCCCAAGGATAAGGCTGAAGCCTGGACAAAGGAGCATAAGGCGAAAAGGGCAGCTGAGAAGGGAGAGGCGAGCTGATGCCACATCGAGAAAGAATAAAAAAGTATATGTGTTTTACAAAGTTGACTGCGTCGCTACATAGTGATGTCCCGATCGCCGTGCCTCACTTTCCCTCCTGACAATAAGCTATATGCCACTACCATTTGGTACAAGTCCTCAAAGACGATAATAACAATTTTAATGATTAAATGAAAGGGCGCCCGAGCTATTCCGTTCTATTCGCTGTGCATATATCCAAAATCCCCAAAACCCAAAACCTACTCCGAAAACAACTTTTACCCTGTTGCTGTACCTGTTCACTTTTAAACTTCAAGGCGAACTTGCGCGCTGTCTCTTGTTGCGGTGTTCTTCGATGGCGTTACCTACAGTGATACTGGGGGGCGACAGTACTGCACCAGAGACTGAAGCTTCTTGTTCCTGTTGCCTGAGGTTCAATAGGAGCAAAGCAGCACTTTGTTCGGCCGGATCTGCCCTGGTGGCTGGTCCTCCGACTAATCTCTGCCTCATCGGACTTGCTTCGGGAGTCGCTGCCATGATAACAGAGCTCGAGCTCATATTAGGACTGGCACTCCCTCTATGATTGTATTTCCATCCTTCGTTCTCGAGGCGTCGCTTAGAACCCCATGCCGGATGGGGAAGAGTCGGCTCATGGTGCAAAGACGGGTTGCGAGGTATGGCACTGAGCCAGGGATTTGGTTCTGGGCTGGGTCGGTTTGCGGGAGTCCAGCTGGAACCTGGCCGAGACGTAATCATGTACCCAGGAAGACCTGATCCAGTACTCGAGGCCGAGTTGGGGGCGGACATATAGTGACGGTCGACATCACTTTCCACCGCCCACGATGGATCACAAACCAAGCGAGGTCGATGCCGGCGTCGGTGTTCTTCTGGAGGATAGATGCTTTGCTGAAGATTTCGCTCATCTCTAGGGAAACTTGTCGGACTATGGAATTTCGGTGGAATTGCACTCATTTGCAAGCGCCAGATTTCGGCCTCACGAGTCGCGTCGATAATTATTTGTTGGTTTATGACCATTCGGCCATATTCGGGCATGCCAGGAGGTACGCACATAGCTGGAAACCCTGGACCGAAGATAGGAATCAAAGCGCCTGCAATGGGATGGCAGAATGTTGTGCAGATAGCTTTGGCACATCGGTACGGCATCCAATAGCCTGTGTGCATAGGTCAGAGAAGGATCCGGATAGTAGTAGACACTACGACATACCTTGAGCAGCTATAGAGCCGCCAGTAATACTGTGTGTGATTTCTTTTAGTCCTGGGTTAAGGCCTAACATCTTTGCGGGTATTGTCTACTCGGAAGTCAGTCTATGCATTACGACTCGAAGCATTCTTTTGAATTTACCTTTCCATAGCCTCGGCATTTGAAAAAGGGGGTCATTCGAACAAGCCCGATATTATAGTCCCACATGACAGCGTATTCAGTTCCATGTTCGAGAGAAACAAACTCATACTTGAAGACTAGGAGGCTTGGGTTAGTAAACAACAGCAGAACATTACGGGAAACATACCCTCGAAGCCCTCGCGTCCTGTTTTCTCGAAGAAATCTTTTTTGCCACTATTGTAAGGAATGTGGAGGCATGTTCCGTGAATGTTTCCAAAAGGAGTCACCCGATGTCTGCGGATCTCTTGCAAAGCTAACTCGTCTAGATGTTCGTGAGGAGGAAACCTGACTTGACCACGTAACTTGGATTTGGCCAAGTTGTTGGCGTCCTTGTATCCAGCCCCATCGACAGGTATCATAGTGCGGCCTTGCAGCTGATTTGAGGATGTTCTATTGTTTAAAATTGGTGGAAATTCGGACGTATGATTTGGTCGGGAGAAGGAGGAGGCATTTTCCCCCGAAGGGGCTGGGTTCAGGAGGCCTTTGAGGGACAGCATGATGCTAACCAGTAACGTTTGCCAACGCGTCGCAAGTTGTGATTTTTTTGTGAAAGGGGAGGATCGTGAGATGCAGCGGGCCACGGGTTTGGTTGTAAGCAGATGCCTAAACCAAGTGGTTTGGATAGCACGGCGGGCAAGCCGTGATATAACTACTTTTGGGTTGCAGGGAAGGACAGACGGCAACAACACACTAACTGATGGAAATTCCCTGTCTTTCAAGTAACTCCTAAACTTGGCAAACAACTCGGGGGAAGACAAATACGCCAGCGTGTACCGAGATGGGTGATGGTCAGGAACCAAGGACGTCTCGCTTGACTCAACAGTCAACGCTGTTTGGAAACTTCCAACTTCAAAAGTCGGTCACGCCTTGATTCGGTCAGTCTGACGCTCTTCGTTCCTTTTCCTTTGTCCCTTGTATATTGATACTGGCTTCCAAAGAGGAAGCGCTCTGTTGACAACCTCCCACCGCCTGGTGCTAGCAGATACTAGGAGCAGCCACCAAGTGATAGATGACGGGACGATGTCGGAGCAGGGTCGCATGCATAGGATGAAAGAAATTGGGTTCAACTGGAAGCCTTGAAGTCAAGTGCAGGGACGAGGGCTCTAAGCAATCTGAAGAATAGATACGTCTTGTCCCGCCGCTACGGTTTGCCCCAGGCGTCTAGAAGAGTTGCGTGTGAGTTCAGGCTCCGCTTTATCAAACAGCTCTCAATATGCCCCCAGACTTCTCCGCTGCATTAGGAGGACATAAGGCAGAGAGTGCTGCAGCAGGGGGTGCAGCTTGGAACCATTGGGCATGGGTAGGCCAGTCATGACGCCGTGTTGTCTGTTACACTCCCGCGATACCTCATAACCTCTGGCCAAAACTCGACAAGGCTTCCCACGTTTGCCAGAATATTTGAGTAGATTGCAGTTTGTCTCTCTTTGATTATCTTTCCAGTACCTACTTAGGACGTAAGGCAGACCTGGGAGCTGAGCATTGAGCCGCAATAAAGAACGACCAGCGACGAATTGGCTGGCTTGCCTTGTTTGAAACCGCCCCACGAGCTCAAAGCAAAGGTGAAGCACAGGCGGATGCGTGCATGCCACATCGTTCAGAGGCATCTACCCCAGTCTGTTTTCTTATATCTGTACAACAAGGAATGGCGGTCTTGTTGCTAATGAGATAGGTCCATCTCAACACTCCCTCAAGACTTGCTCGAGTCGCCCCCACGTGTCAGTATGACAACTGACAGCTAGAATACCTAGTCACACTTCTTTTGCTGTCAATCGACACTGCCGAATGCCCTATTATAACCGTCTCCTCTCGCGAGGGGTCATCAAAGGCAGCATTATGTGGCTCCAGTTTGTCGTGGATGAATTCCCAATCTGAGCAGAAGAGCTGTACATAGCCGTTACATACCACACCGACGGTTTGTTATTAGGTGAATTCGATGGCGCTTCCAGAAGTCGGTCTGCAAGCCTCCTCCCTGAGATTATCGCGTCCTTCGCGATGCCTTAGAAAACATGTCATGCTTCTGGTCCTTGTTACCCCTATGAGTTCTCTGGTGTACAGACACAAGAAAAATCCCCGAGAGGGAACACAAACCTATGCCCGATACGCCCGCCCCTCAGCGTTTCAGTGGAATACAAAGTTTGAGGAGTCAATTGGCCTATGTTCAAGGCACGAGGCATCCAAATCTCTGTAATCTTGCATGCCGTTGGGTGTTATGCAGTTCAGGATTTGAAGCACTGTATGTAACCACATCTTGATATGCGAGATGCGTCGCTACGCATAGCATAGCCTCCTGCCCTTTTTTGTCCTGTAGGTACGGGGTCATGTCCATTTTTTCGAATCGGAGACCCCTAGCAGAGCCGTCAACACTGTCTCGCCAAACTCATTACACTTAACGCGACCAGCCGACGGCTCGGACAGCGACACGCTTCCGGCGTCGGGTTTCTCTGCTCAAATTTCGAGGTTGCCTATGGGGATCCCATTTGATGGCAGCTCAACGGGCTCCCGAAAAGCATTTGTAAGGGATAAAAGCAGGGCCCAACAACGGGATCTGACATCTCTTGGTTGAACACCGTTGCAGTCTGCAGTTTTTGGATCTATACAGCACTGTCCAGACATGTAGTCATTCCCGATCAGGAATTGCATGACAGCCATGCCTATTTTGAAAGCTGAGCGATGTGTTTGATCTCCTGCTAAGCTTATCGGGCCGAACTGTGACAGATTCGGAAACAACGGATCGTCTATATAGGGATCAAGGTCTGTTAATGATTTCCTATTTCTCAGGACTTGGTTTCAGAAGATTGTACGATTTCGGCGACGTACGACAGCGGGAGGCCATGGCGAGCTGGCGTTTCTTTTGCACCAGGTGTAAAGAAAGGTACAGTGCGGTTCCCTGCATCGAATTCGGTCAGTGCTACCAATTTCCTTTCCTCATCGGTGTGCCATCAGTCGTTGTGCCCATGTCGAGCAGCTGTTTTCAAAGGTGAAGGCGATGCCCATAAGTCAAACTGATTGCAGAGTTTGTTCAAAATAGGAGGGAAAGAGTATCTATTGACCGGTAGTGTGGGCCAAATCGGCAAGTCATGAACTGGCCTCGATCCAGAACGACAGGCTGATTGGCGATGGGAGCTTGAAACTAGACTCAGTGGTAGTGTAGCCAGAAGACAATTCCAACTAACAGTATATCAAGGGCAGTGCGGGAATACCCAGACTAACTGAGGGTGAGGCGATAGCATATGCCTCGTTGAAGACCCTGTTGGTGACACGGCCAGCATCAGTCAAGCTAATCTCGAAGACAGTGCAACAAGGAGAATAAGTAAGAGCTAAGTTGCCATGGCAGGGCAGCACACGTATCTTTGACAGAGACTCTTCTCCGCTTCAGGTAACACATCTTGACTCGGCCCGCTAATCCAGTCTGAGCCCGGTGCATGTCTGACTTCGAGCTTGACAGGCTCGTTTCGGAGAATAGGCGCCCACAATATGATCAAAGCAGGGCCGGCCTCGGAACCTGACAAGTTGCCGTCTCATTCTCCATGGGGAATGTCCTTATTCTGGCAAGCCTGTGGAACGTATGGCATGAGCCGAAGTGCAAATGAAACGAGACAACAGTGTAAGTTTGCTTGCTGTTGCTATATTTTAAGGATGTTTTCGGTGCACATAATCAAACTGAATCAGCTCCCGGGCATGAGAGGGACTTGGTCCGAAAGTTCGTTTCATGATGAGGATCTTTGGGTTCATCCCGTCTTTGAGTAGGAATACGATATTAGGCAGGTTGAAGCAAACAGCGGCTAACTTGGTACTGTACCTAGACTAGCTGGGCCTTTGTTGAAGGGCAATATAGAGTAGATCGATCAACCACAAAACCTGGTTCTGAATAGAACCGGTGTCAAAGAAAACCATAATCTAGATTGATGCCATGGTAGTTGGAAAGTAATTGGTAAGAGAATGAAGCTCCCAGGCATAGGATGACTAACTTGAGATGATGTGTTGGGTAATGAGATCTGGCGTTCTAGGAGTATCTCACCCTGCAGTGTAGTGGTTTTACCAATACGGTACCTATCTACTATTATACTAACCTCCCTTAGTATGTACAGTACTAACGTAGCTGGTAGACTACTAAGTAATCTGGTACATAGTCTATTAGGTCCAACCTAAGCTGCTACAGTACACACTTACCTACCTACCTAGACTACTTAGAATAGTACCTACTTGCCTACCTCGAGTTCCATGTCGCTCTGAGGCCTGAGGCATCAAAACGCGGCCCCACCACGGCCGGTCAGGGGTGGGCCGCCGTAGTCGCGTCCCCTGTAAGATTTGTTGTTTATGTACATGCACAACAAAGACCCTGGCTAAGCTTACCACAACAACATAATCTCGTTGATGAGAAGTCAAGCATTGACACGTCTTGGTTCCTCTTTTTCACCCTCGTTGTCGCGACTTCATGCGCGGCCAGCACCCTTTGCCCGCTTTAACTGTCCTTTAAGCTTGAACCCTTTGTTCTCATTTCCTCCCTTCTATACACTTTCTTTGTCCTTACATACTACTAGTACAGGTACCTGGCCGTCTCAAGCCAGATTCTTTTCACCCACTCCAAACAGCAACAAAATGGATTCCGACGAGTCTATGTTCAGTATTGACGACGAGTCTGACGGCTTCGTTCCCGAAACTGTAGGTTGATTTATTCTACCCCTCTTCTCTTTGCTTCACGATAATGCATATTGAATTCGTGCTTGAAATCTTCTGCCTGCCCGCTTCTCCTCACGAACGCGCATTGTAGCCTCCCGATTCCTTTCAACCTATTTACCTGCATCAAACAACAGCATCTACACGTTTCGCAAGTAGCCTTTTGCGACGCATTGAACTAATGTCTTGAAACAGAAAGCGAAGCCCAAAGCCGCACCCAAAAAGCCTGCAGCGCCCAAGAAGATGGTGCAGTCAACCCTCAAAACAAAGGCCCAGCCTAAGAAGCGCCCTACCCCGGAGAGCGACAACGATGATGCGAGCGTTGCCTCCGATGCATCCAACACACCGCCCAAGGCGAAGAAACAAAAGAAGGAGACCGGGGACGACAGCATGGCTATCGATAGCCCTGCCAAACCTGCGAAACCTGCCAAGGAGAAGACGGCCACCGAGATGTACACAAAACTTACACAGCTCCAACACATTCTCAAGCGACCTGACACATATATCGGCTCCGTTGAAAGAACAGAACAGCAACTATGGGTTTTGAACAAAGAGACTCAACTGATGGAGTACAAAGTTATCAGTTTTGTACCTGGTCTCTACAAGATTTTTGACGAGATTCTGGTCAACGCTGCTGACAACAAGCAGCGCGACGGCTGCATGACATACATGAAGATTAATATCGACCGTGAGACCGGCGTCATCAGCGTTGAGAACAACGGAAAGAGTATTCCTGTTGAGCTTCACGAGAAAGAGAACATTTACGTTCCTGAACTCATCTTCGGACATCTGTTGGCAGGTTCCAACTTCGACGATGAAGAGAAGAGGACTGTTGGAGGTCGTAACGGTTACGGTGCCAAGCTATGTAACGTCTTTAGTACCGAGTTTACTCTCGAGTGTCAGGACAGTGTAAACGGGAAGAGGTACAAGCAGACATGGACCGACAACATGAACACGATGCACAAGGCCAAAATCACTGCCAGCAAAACTGCTAGCTATACCCGTGTTACTTTTAAGCCTGATTTCAAGCGCTTTGGTATGGAAGACGGCATTGACGACGACCTGGAATCATTGATGTATCGAAGAGTCTACGACATGGTGGGTACGATTCGAGGCATCAAAGTGTTCATCAACGGAGAGCAAATCAAGATCAAGGACTTCAAGTCTTACTGCGATCTTTACGCCAGGTCTATCGCAAAGGTCAGAAGCGATGAGGAGGGTGGCGCCCCTACCTGCACGGTGGAGATGGACAAGGATAAGTCGCACCCTCGATGGGAGGTGGGCTTCGCTGTCTCTGACGGCACTTTCCAACAAGTCTCATTTGTCAACTCTATCGCGACAACAGCCGGAGGTTCCCACGTCAACTATATCGCTGATCAGATCACCAAGAGTCTTCTCAACGCTCTAAACAAGAAGCGCAAGGGTCACACCTTGAAGCAAAACCACCTGCGAAATCACATCTTCGTTTTCGTCAACTGCTTCATCGACAACCCTACCTTCTCTTCACAAACCAAGGAGCAGATGACACTCAAGGCTAGCCAATTTGGCAGCAAATGCGTACTAGGCGATGACTTTCTCAAGAAGGTAGCAAAGTCCGATGCCATCCAGAACATCTTAGATTTTGCGGAGAAAAAAGCCGACAAAATGATGGCCAAGAGTGATGGCAACAAGCGATCACGAGTGAATAATGCCAAGTTGGTCGAGGCTAACTTTGCTGGCACAAGAAGAGGCCATGAATGTACTTTGATTCTGACAGAAGGTGACTCCGCCAAGGGTTTGGCTGTTTCTGGTCGTGCTATCCTCGACCCTGACCGAATTGGTGTCTTCCCGCTGCGTGGAAAGCTGCTCAACGTGCGTGACGCTTCGCCTGATCAGATCGCAAAAAACCAAGAGATCCAGAACATCAAACAATTTCTCGGACTCAAGCACAAGGCATCTTACACCGATACAAAGAACCTCCGGTATGGTCATCTCATGATCATGGCTGATCAAGATCACGATGGTAGTCATATCAAAGGACTTCTCATCAATTTCCTCGAGGTCCAATTTCCATCTCTTCTCAGAATCCCCGATTTCTTCCGGGAGTTCATTACCCCTATTGTCAAAGTCTGGCAAGGCTCAAACCCCAAGAAGCCCCAGAAACTCAAATCTTTCTTCACGCAGCCCGAGTACGATGAATGGAAGGATGTTCACAAGAACGAGCTTACTCGGTGGCATTCCAAGTACTTCAAGGGTCTGGGAACCAGCTCCAACGAAGACGCACAAGTCTACTTCACTAATCTTGACGACCATTTGAAGGAGTTTGAGGTTATGAAACCTGAAGAATCCAAGATGCTGGAGTTGGCCTTTTCAAAGAAAAAGGCGGATGCGAGAAAAGAATGGTTGGGCAATTTTGTCCCTGGCACCTACCTTGATCATTCGGCTAAGCAAATTTGTTACTCTGACTTCATCAACAGAGAACTTATTCTCTTCAGTATGGCCGACAACATGCGATCTATTCCGTCTGTTCTCGATGGGTTCAAACCCGGTCAACGCAAGGTGATCTACGCGTGCTTCAAGAGAAACTTGATCAAAGACAAGAAGGTTGTTGAATTGGCAGGTTATGTGTCCGAACAGACGGCATACCACCACGGTGAACAGTCACTTCAACAGACCATTATTGGTCTTGCCCAGAACTTCGTAGGTTCAAATAACATTAACTGCCTGGAACCTAGTGGAAACTTCGGTTCCCGTCTTGCAGGTGGCTCTGATGCTGCCAGTCCTCGTTACACGTTCACCCGATTGTCGCCTTTTGCCCGCAAAATCTTCCATCCTATGGATGAGCCCAACTTGCTGCACCATTATGAGGATGGCAAAAAAATCGAGCCAATGGTATACGCCCCGATTCTTCCCATGGTGCTAGTCAACGGCGCCGATGGTATTGGTACGGGTTGGAGTAGTAACATCCCCAACTACCACCCTGCAGATATCGTTCGAAACTTGAGGCGCCGAATGGGTCGCCTTGACGAGAATGACACGGAAGAGAAGCCTTTCGAGACCATGATGCCTTGGTTCCGTGGTTGGAAGGGGACTCCTGAAGTTGCTGGGCCCGACCGCTATAAGTTCAACGGTGTTGCATACCCCAACGAGCAGAAGGATAATGAAATCATCATTACAGAACTGCCGATTCGTGTGTGGACAGATGATTTCAAGGCAAAATTAGAAAAGGTCATTTCCGGCGAACTCGGCCCTTCGTGGATCAAAGATTACAAAGAGTTCAACGACCACAGCACGGTTCATTTTGAGATTGCCGTAGACGAAAAGCACATGGGCAAAGTGATGGAAGAAGGTATTCTCGAGCGATTCAAGCTTACCAAGCAGGTTGCTACCTCCAATTTGGTTGCATTCGACACCAGCGGCCGAATTCGCAAATACGAGAAGGTGGAAGAGATTCTTGAGGAATTCTATCAATACCGTCTTGACATGTATACTGATCGCAAGGTAAGTGTTCATATCCAAAACAGGTGGTGATCCAACTAACATTTGTAGAAACACTGGCTAGGGGTTTACCACGCAGACTTGCGCAAGCTCCAGAACCAGGCAAGGTTCATCAAGGAGATCATCGAGAACAAACTTGTGGTCGGTAAGAAGAAGAAGGCCGTGCTTGTACAAGAACTTCGTGATCGTGATTACGAGGCGTTTCCTCCCCGCGGAGACAAAAAGAAGACGGCGGATGAAGAAGATGATGAGGAGGACAACCAGGACGTCGAAGGGGACTCGGAAGGTGGTGCTCGCGATTATGACTATCTTCTCTCAGTAAGCTGCATGTTAGGTGGAGGAACAGTACAGGTGCTAACACATCGCAGATGCCTATCTGGTCTTTGACTTTGGAGCGACTTGAAAAGCTCAAACAAGCAATCGAGAAGAAAGAGGCTGAGCACGAGGAGCTTCTTGCTCTCAGTGAGAAGGATCTTTGGTGCCGTGACCTTGATGATTTCATGGCCGAGTGGGACAATCAGCTTGCAGTTGATGCTGAAATCAAGACAAACATCCGTCGCTTGGGCCGCCGCGTTTCTAAAAAGATAGGTGCTGGCACCGCTCGTGGCCGCAAAGCCAAGGATGATGATGATTACGCGCCTGAGAAGAAGGCTCGTGGGAAACCCAAGGCTGCTGCGGCAGCTGCTAAGCCGGCTCCTAAGCCAGTTAAAGTCGAGACGAAGAGTGCTCAACGATTTGCTGAGATGTTCAGCTCGAAACCAAAGGTCAAGAAGGAGGCTACGGCCGACGTCATGGAGCTCTCGGATGCCTTATCTGACGACGACTACGCCGCCCTGAGCCGCAGTAAGTCATCAGCACCTGCAGTGAAAACATCCCAGTCGCCACCGGCCGAAACACCAGGCACTGGGCGAGCCAAGCGCGCTGCTGCATCCAAGATAAAGGCGGTCATCGACGACGAATCTGAAAGTGACGACGACCAGATGCTTGGCGATGTCGGCGCCTTGGTCAAGGGTATTGACAAACCAGCTGGCGACGGTGAAAAGGGCAGGTTTAGTTTACATGCCATGAGCCGACCAGACTCCAGCCACGGCAACACCAGCAACAGCGGACTCCCAAAGGCCAAGGTTAAGTCGGCCAAGGCGTTTGACTTTGAAGACGATAGTCCTGACGACACTAACTATGAACTTCTTGCCAAGTCGTCGCCACACAAAACGGCGGCTAAAGATGACCATGTTGACAGCTTCCTTTCTGATGACGAGCCTTTTGTAGCTCCAGCCAAGCCAACATCTGCCAAATCCAAATCTACGGGTACTGAGTCTGAGGACCCAACACCAGCTGGCCTCGCTACAGTCAAGAAGGGTCGGGGTCGTCCCGCTGGTGCTAAGAACAAAGAGGCGACGAAACCCAAGGCCGCTCCCAAGGCAACCACGAAGGTTACGAAGACAGCAGCGTCAAAGGTTGCTTCACGTCCCGCTACCAAGCAAACCACTCTCTCGCCAGCAGCTAAAGCGTATGCCGCGAAAAAGGCTGTCAAGAAGCCAGTACTCGACGATGACTCAGACGAAGACATGGCTGAGCCAGATTCGCCCCCTCCGAAGGCTGCCCCAAGAGCGCGACCTGGGCGTGCCGCCGCCGCAAGACGACCCATTGTTGTTGATGATGATTCTTCAGCAGAACAACCAGATGAGAGCGACGATCCTTTCTCAATGGATGATGACGAAGACTAGTTGCAGGATGAGAAATGGTAGGACATGCCAAGAGTGTCGGTTGTTTTCGTTCTTGGGCCTCTGATGTCTAGTTTTGTTGCTATTGTTGTTCTGTTTCGTGAGTACGAGTCGTTGTGTTGAAGCAACTCAAAGGGGTGGTACGATGGAAGGGATTGATCTGAAGCTGAGAATTATTACATAAGTTTGGTTTGGGGGCGTACAGGATGCAAGACAATTGCTTTACATAGGGCCATGCCTAGCTGTTTATTGATATCCAATGGTCAAGATACCATTAGTATATAAGTTACCCGTATACAAGCTGCTAAACCTTTCATCTCTCCTAACTACCTCGTACCAAATCAGTGATGTCTCCAAATCACATAGCTTACTCCTCCCCAACCAATAGTTAGAGGTCAACTACTCTTCCTATTATTTATAAGGACGCTTATCGATAAGAGCTTCTTCCCTGTTAGCGCGGGGTCCTACAAGAATCCAAGGGTCTAATTTATCATCACCTCCATTCGACCATTCTCACTCACACTCATTTGTTTCCAGTAACTTTTACACCACTACAAACTAATACCCATAATGTCTTCGGAAGAGCCCCAATCGCTTCGTTCTCTTTACGAAGCAGCAGAAGAAAAGCGCCAAGCCTTAGAGAACGCCTTCGAAGCAACATCGCCCGCCTACCGCTCTGATCTCGAAGCTGCCCTTTCCCTCTACAACTCGGCGCGCGACCGGATCTCAGGTCTTGCGCTCTTCTCCCCCAACGAGGGCATCGAGGACGTTTCCACTACTGATATCCCGTACCTCTTACTCGATGCCCATATTGCAGAGCTCGTTCAGAAAACTCCCAATCAAAGTCCCGATCAGCGTCTTGAAGTCCTCGCAAAGTCTCGTGCGGCATACGAGCGT
Organism: Fusarium palustre; assembly: GCA_014899045.1. Lineage (NCBI taxonomy): Eukaryota > Fungi > Ascomycota > Sordariomycetes > Hypocreales > Nectriaceae > Fusarium > Fusarium palustre. The sequence goes on along the minus strand of JAAVUH010000113.1, from coordinate 118,906 downwards.
TTCCTAGCCGCTGTCGATGGGTACGGTCTTGTTCAGGCACCTTACGATCGTATTCTTGAGAGGTACCGTGACGAGCCAGAGAGTTTTTCTGTGGTCGCGACCACCGATGCCGCAGCGCGACGAGATGGCAAGATTGCGAACTATCGCGCGGAGAAGGCGCTGAAGGAAAAGCTGGAGTTGTTGCGACGGAACCCGCGATACGTGGAGCAAGGCGATGAGGAGCTTGTTCGGGAACTTTATATGACACAGATCACATTTGCAGTGCACTCTGCCCTTCAAGCTCTAGATTCGCTGAATCGTGAGGTTGATATCCTTGCGCAGGCGCCCCGACCACTTGCGCCTTCAACTACCGATACGCCATCTATGGATGACCACTCTTCTCGCCTTGATCAGCCTCTCCGTCGTCTGCATTCACTTCCTGGTGGGCCGTTGCTCTCTAAGCAGGGCAAGCCGCTCCAGCCCTTTACACTGGTAGGTTCCCGGGATCAGATGGCACGGGACGTGTTCCGCTCAGGACACAACTTGCCAACCATGTCTATCGACGAGTATCTCGAGGAGGAAAGAAGACAGGGCAACATCCTTCAGGGCGGCGTGGAGGAGAAGAAGGTTGTTGATGAGGATGATTACGATGCTGTAGATCGTGAGACATACAAGCAGCGGGAGTGGGACGAGTTTGTGGATCACAATCCGAAGGGAGCGGGTAACACTCTCAACAGGGGCTGATCCAGGAGCATGTACCCTACAGAAAAGGGCAAACAGGCAATGAATGGATCATGGCATAGGCGTTTGATAATAAATAAAAAAGGTTGGTAACATAAAGGGTTCAGCGTTTTACATGCATTGATGGCAAAGGAAATATACAAGGAATGATACCCTCAATATGCGCATTCTTATCCTTGAAATGCAAAAGCCATGTATTGGTGCTTCTACGCTTGTTGGTATCAAAATATAAGGTTGGAGTTATTGATGCCGCTATATCCCATAAAACAAGTGTATATTACATTCCCCAACTTCCATACTCAGCCATTTAAGAGAGTGTGCGCGTGCTGCTCTGGCTGCCACTATCGCCTTCCCACATGTAGATGTCATCATCGCCATCACTGATACTACCAACTGCGCTTCGACATTCAGTAGCAGATTTTGACTCTGAGTCAGTGGGCTCATCCATCGTCTCGACTAAGATGTTGATTGCTTCGTCCATTTCTTGATGGCCTGCTGGTAGAGCAAATCTAGCATCTGCGTACTCAGATCCACCAGCAGTGAAGGACTCCGAAGCTATGGATTTGTCCTCCACGATGACCTGGTCTGTTCGATAGACAGTTGAAATGCTGTCATGAACATTTATTGAAGCGCCTGTCGTGCTACCCCATACTCGCAGCGCATCCATATCTTCGATCATGGAACCACTGATGCTTGCGGGCGTTGAAGGGATTGTTTGTCCCGTGTGAAAGCCTGGCCCTGGCCCTTTTGGCCCCATATCTGTGGAGGGAATGGGGTCTTCGAAGACACCACCTGTGCCATCGTCACATCCTCCGCACCACAATGGAAGGTATTTGAGCTCATTGTCTGTCAAAGTGAGGAGAAGATGTCTGGTGATGTTGAGCGGTGGTTCAAAATTGCGACGCACCCATGAGAGTGTGACTGGACGAAGTCGATCCTTGACTTCAACTTCGAGGCGGTATAGAGACACGACCAGTCTGTCGAAATGAGAGGCTTCCTCATTTACTGGGTATGCCTGGCCCTTAAGCTCAAGTGTGCGCGTCCAGAGTTGATCATCCCGAAGCCTGGGGTTCGCGGCGAGAAATGCTCCCAGCGCTATCGTCGCCTCATTAACCAGGTCGCCGTATGTTTTGTGCTTGTAACGATGCTGTCTGCAATGACTGGAATACCATCTCCGGGCATCGAGATCCATGCCGACATCGTTGTATGGCGAAGCACAGAGTAGCATCTGAGTTGAGTTGAACTTGCTCACTATTATGGTCGTAGTCTCAAAATCCTGCGGTTCCACGTACGTCAAACGGTCTTGGTCTATGCTCTGGGTTGTCAGGTACTGGTTAGCCGGAGGAATCGATACTTTGGTCTCCCACGCCTGCGCAACCTCATTGACCAGGTTATCCATAAGGAGTCTAAGGGCGGCGAGTGCCTCACTTGCAAGTTCTGTGTTTTCTCGTGCGAGAAGCTGCTCAATCACTCGCATTCCATTCCACTCGTCAATGTCCCAGAAGTCATACAGGCAAGGATTACGCATCATTTTATCAACATCTGAAACCCTATCGATCAATGCCTGAGCTGCATGCTGCACGAGGTTGCTGAGTTCATCAGGAAGGCTTCCTAGTCTTCTACCAAATACTGTCGTGTGGTTGTAATTCTGGTGCGGTTCGGCTTCGCCGGCCAGTTTGAGTGCAAGTTCATTGACAAGGATTCTGAAAGCACTTTCAGCAACCTGGGGGATCTTGAGGGAGAATGCAATCTGTAAAGCTTCTTCAGGTGCCACTTCGACAAAAGTGGTGTTGGAGCCATGCAACATCCATTGGGTGACACGATCCCGAAGGAGAGCACCACAGTCGAAAATGTTGCCAAGTTTGACCAGAGTCCACATGCGTGCCGCCGAGTCAAGTATAACTCCTTTACCTTCGATCAACATGAGCAGCCTAACGATTCCATTGCGATGGCGAACTGGACAGTAGTCCGGGATGCGTCGATACGGGGGCGTTACAAAGAATTCGGTCTCGCCTCTGGCTTTCATCTGCAATGCAGTTTCTACCTTGACCCCAGGTGACAGTTTCTCTTGTGAGCGATTCCTTCTGTGAAGTCTGGCACCCGCTTTATCAGATGTACTGGTATTCCCTTGGCTAGGACTTAATATGTCTTCCCCAAATTCGTCGCTTTCTGCGGACATGGGCTGCCTGTTGCACATGCAAACATCGTCGTGACCTGACACCAAGCTCACATCGGTATCATTCTCGATAGCTGACTTCCACCACTTGATGAGAGCAGGAGTCAAGGATAGCTCAGTCATCTGGAATACCAGTTCGTCTCCTTCCGAGGGCGGTGTCAGGTCGAGCAAATACTTGATGCCTTCAGGCATCTTGTTGACCAGCTTACGGCGCCTCTGAATTCTGAACTGATACTTAGGGTTGAGCATCTCCTCGAACGCGGAAGATTTGGTCTCCAGAAGCTTTTTGGAGTGGACACGGAATTGCTGTGACTTATAAATTAGGCCATTGCAGTCGGTATGAGCGATGGCCTCTTTGTGGTAATCAGGGTAGTCGATGAAGACAAGGACGTCTCCATGAGAAAGCTCGAACCTGATGGAATGGAGACGGTATCTCTCGAAACTGCGAGATTGCTCGATCTCCTCGTCTGCCATAAGCTTCGGCACATGACTGGAATATACATGTCGGGCTTTATTGAAAGCAGATCCAGTAGATACTGACAAGGGAGCAGGTCCTAGTGATACATCGTCATGGCTTTGGTCTTCATACCAGTCTGCGTCTCCGTCTGAGTTGTGGTTTTGGTTGATAGCTTCACTGCCTTGGTGCTCACCTTGAGGCGGAGGGGGAAGCATGGAATGCTGATGTTGAGGGATCCCATGCTGAGATGGTGCAAGTAGAGACTGTATTTGCGTCATTTGATATACCGAACTGCTACTGGACTGGCCTAATGTATCCGAAAGGCGACTGCTCCAAGCACCTGGTACAGGGTCTGGTCCACCATTCGCCTGGTAGTTCTGCCATTCATCGGGAAAGTCCATGGTAGGTGACAAGACGTAACCTTGTCTGGGTTGCTAAGTATGTTGAAAGTAGTGACTTTTAAAGAAAGATTCAAAATAAACACCTGCGTTATAGGCCAAGGCAGACTTCAGCCGGTACGAGATAGGTGTAGGCAGTGCAGTCAACCCCAGAGGCAGTGTCGAAACAGACGGCGTAGTGCCAGGTAGCCTAGGTGGCGGTGGTGCAGAGAAGTCAAATGCAGGTTTCCCAAGAGGAATTTCTTGGATCTGACAATTTTGTGTATATATATCTGATAGGTAAGGATATAATGTCCATCGACGGATTAACCTTCGTTAGGGCGGAGATGTAAGACGTAGAGTCTAGGTAGACAAGACAGAGATGGGCTGACAGGACAGGCTATCAAGTCAGCCAGCCCTACGAACAATCGCACCTATGTACACATAGTACACAATTACCCCTCATGATCAACATGATGCCTGAGAGTTTTTGAGCTAGATGATGGTTGCCTTGAGGCTGCTTACTTGGTCTGAGACTTATGAGTCAAACAAATTTCACGTGTTGGCTGCATGCCTTACCACAATTGTCGCCTTCTAATTCGCAAACGTGTTTCATTCTTTTACCCTGGAATTCTGACAAACATGCTGCGCGCAATAAGGTAGCTTCCGTTGATACGTAGGTATTCATCTGTCGCCTTATTCCACACAACCTTGGCATCTGAAGTGGCAATAAGTCAACGCGTCCGAGCAACCAACCATTGGATATCGTGTAATTCCTAGAAAGGGACATCAGTGCGAGCACTAACTAGCTAGCCTTGGAAGCTCCAATAGTAGTTTAAGCTTAGGCGAAACTGTTTAGATCTCTACCTCCAGCTTTATGGTAGCCAGATCCGTACCATGAAAAGCATAAATAACTAGAATGCCTATTTTATTACTGCGTCTCAATATGATCACTGTCAAGTACATCTTGTTTTGATGGGATTTCACCGCTGTAAAAAACATGCAGTTGGTTGCACATATCGCAATAGTAATGGGAGATTCATGTGAGAAGACAGACACCAGATATAATGCGAAATGGTGGTACTTTGAGACACAGTCGTTGTGAACTTGCAATGAGTTCTATTCCAAGCCTAAGTCTCTGCGGTTCTGAATCCTTAAATCAATTCTAGCATTCATAGATATGGTTGGTCTATCATACCTATACTAGTATACTAAAGATCATGATCCGGTTGTCCTTGCGACACCTCGTCAAACGCGGCTAATAAGGTTCGAAGCGATACCAAATAATGTTCACTCAAGCATGAATGCATTATAATTATACGACTATCTCGGTCAAATCACCGAATGTTACCGCCTCATTACTCCACGCTCACCATGGATGACCTTCCAGCCATCCGTTGTCCGACATGCTCCAACGCCTTCAATGCATCCCATCAAAAGACATCGTATGCACGAATCACAAAATTCTGCCTAAACGCCTACACATGCCATGTCCCCCCCCCCCCCCCTCTNNGCCGAGCTACGCCCCCCCCCCCCCCTTTTTTTTTTTTTCTTCTTCTTTTTTTACAATGAGCCTCCCTTTTGAAACAAACTGTCGTCCGTTTCAGCTTCGTCGTCGGACTCGTATGCCACTTCCTTCCCTTTTCCCCTGGTATCCCAGCCCGGTTTGGCTTCCTTGAAACTTCGCCGACTGACTGGTCGCTTAGACGCCACCTTGCGTTGATTGTTTTCCATAGTGTACTTCCTTAGCCGATCTCGTCCAGCCACCTCGATCATCTGCGCCGACATGCCCTCGTCTCCGGAAGAGTTGCGTCGCGTAGTAGGGACTGTCGATGACTTCTTCAAGTCGCGCATTTCCTTGATCACGTCTGCGAAACTCTCCTCTAGAGTCTTCATTCTAGCCAGCACTAGTCTTCCCATCCTGTCGCGATCGCCGGAGTCGTTACCACCGGCCCCCCGCAGATGGTTGTCCTTCATCATGGCCATGGCCATCTGCGTTTGAAAGCTACCTGGCATGGCGCCAATAGGATCCCCTCCGACATGATCAGAGATAGCACTTAAGTCAACTGAGGATAACCTCCGGACGTCCTTGGGTCGGTTCCGTGGCTCAATGCTAAGAAGGGCCGATCGACTGACAGCTCCGGCCTCGGTCATGCCTCGCGGCGGCATCACTGGTCGAGGTTTGGTGTTGGTGACGTATATAGTACGGCGGGGTGAGCTACGTCTTGGGGTCTTTTCTCCCGTGGCCAGACGCCCACTAGTGCGTGGGCGTTGCTGGCCAGGAGGGGGCGAAAGAGAGGACGCTTTTGACGCTTGCTTGAAGTCCTGGGGATTGAAAAGTATGGTGTTGGTGGAAAGAGTTCGATTGTGCGCACCTCGTTTGGGTCGAGGAGTTGGTGCCAGGTTTTTGCTCTTGCCCGATGAGCTTACGGATGATGCTAGCTTTCCAAAGCTGTTCGCATTCGGTGCAAAGTAGCTGTCGGCTTCTTCGCTAATCCGATGACTCCTGGCAACTTGACTTTGGGCAGCATTTGTGTGGTGGTCGTCCTCGTCTTCATCATTTGTCACAAGCTCATCGTCTCCATCCGCGTCAGTCTGGTCCTTGTACTCAGCTTCGCCAGCCAGGCGGACTCTGGAGAAATGCGATGGCCGGAGAGGCTGCCCAGCGTTGGAAATCAAATCAGCAGGATCACTTGCTATCGATCTGACGTCCGAGACACGCCTCAAATTGCTGGTTCGAGCAAGACCAACGCTGGATCTTCGTTGCCAAGGAGGCATTGTGGCTTCTGGAGAAGCTTCATTGTCATCATGCTGGTCCATCCAGTTACGGATGGCTGTCTGCGTTTTCCGTCTCTCTTGGCGTCTCTGTGTTCTCAATGTCAGAGGATCAGGCAGGCGCCGGAACACTTCCTCCAGAGCTCGATCTTGTTGAAAGCCAGTCACCGACTCTTCGCGAATCCTAACGCTTGGACTAAACATGGCGGCTCGGCTTGCGGGATCCATGAAGGAAATATGTCGAGTTCGCTCGCGATTTGGGTGTTCCACCAAATCGGTAGGCTCATACATTGATGGTGCAAGCCAGTATCTCTCGTACAAGTAGATACAAAATAGCACAGGGAAATGTGTAACTTTGATAACTGTCCGATTGAGCCAAACGAAGTGCCGTAACGGCATAAAATACCGAAGAGGCATGAGGAGCCAGGCAAAGATATTGCTGGGAGCAATATACGAGAACAGCGCGTCGTTTTTCACCATAGAGATGGTGTTAATTGCGAATAAATATCTGGAATACGATTAGCACAAACAAATGATAATGAGATCTAACAACTTACTGATGCTCTTCGTTTGCATTACTCGCAATAGCCATGAAACTATTGGTCAAGACGGTGATCAAGATGGTTCTGAAAGGCTTAGCACAAGAACTGGAGAGTACCACGGATGTATTGTTTCATAGTTGAAACACTCAAGATGAACAGCTGACAGGAAAACTGGAGCAAAATTATGACTTACACGACAAGGAAATGACAGATGCTCAGGAACAGAACCAGCAAGGCTCTCCCCAACCAGTTGTACGCATCCCATCTACCAAATATTAGTTACGAAATAGGAACGATCAGTCTGGTTCACTTACACTTCCCAGGCAGCAGGAGTGAAACCCATAAGAATCTGGAAAATCTTGTAGGCAACATCACTCGCCCCAAATGAATTCTTCGTTAATGTGAAGAAGAAGAAGAATCCGCTGCAAAGGATTCCAATTAGAATGAATACCGCAACAAGATCAACAGCCATCAGTCGAAAAGCAATAAGCAGTTGCGAAAAGTATTGGTAGTGATCCAAAATACTGAAGATGCGTGGCAAAAGCAGAATCGCATTGGCTGCGAGAACATCATACGCCAGATCGTTCCAATGGTGAGGATCGACCAGAAAAACGCCATATGCTCGCATACAGTAATAGACGATAAGCAACAACAGGATGCCAAGATCAAAGACTCTCCAGACGCTCATGATGTAGAGCTCAAATCCCTGCTCATTGAAACCAACGAGCTCGTCTAGCATGAAACCGGCACTCCAGAACCAGAAAATCAGTTCCAAGCCTGTGATTTGAACTGAGCGCTCAGCAAGAACAGCAAGGAACAGTCCAATCAAGACCGCAAGAGAAATTGTCGAAAGGAAGGACCTGTATCGGGGAACTCGGAGTCGGGAGAGCTTCAGAAGAGACGCTTGTCGAGGATCGTAGAGCGACGCCGTACGGCGCCCTGGTGGAGTGAAATAAGAGTCCTTTTGAGCGGATGACCCAAGTAGCGGCGTTCTGTCATCTGCTTTTCCTATGAAGCCGTTGGAATTGCGATTGTTGATTGGTGGGGGCTCACGATGTAGGCTGTCGGCAGATGAGTGGAAAGTGATTGCGCCGCTCCAAATAGCCTCAAGCTGTTGGACGACCAGGGGATGCGCAAGCAAATGCTTGGCTGATGCTCGGATTGCAACCTCAAGAGTTGATGTCCGAGACGCAATCAAAGGTAGGGTATTGGCCGGTGGTGACTTTCGTGGAGAGGTAGGCAATTGGGATTCAGGGAGGCCTTGGAGCGGGTAAAAATCATAGGCCAGGGCATCAATGAGCTCGCGGGTATTGTACTCTTTCAAGAGTTTGAGACTCAGCAGTTCGCAAACCTTGGCACGAGTGCTACTTATGCCTGCATTGCCTGGGTAGCGTGCACCCTCTTTGCTAAACTGAAGACAGTTGATCATGAGAGCATACAAGGTCGCGCGGTTGAAGTGCTGAGCACGAATCTGTTGCTGCATAGGTTTGACCAGAAATTGGGAGACCTGAGGTGAGCGAAGTTGGTCCCATGACAGAGTCGTCTCGGTTCGTGTTGAAATGATAATTCTGATGGCGTGTGTTATACTGTACACTGGTAGAGAGTCTGTATAAGTGATGTCAGTTATTATCCGTGAGGTTTACAACTGTGTGATACAAGGAAGAATAATAGCACATACCCAAATGAGAGGCAGAAAACAAGGGCAGAACAGGGAGGCCGCTCTGTCGTCCATCCTCATTCGTTCCATATTCTTCGTCGCCGTCGTTGTCGTCTTCGTCATCTTCCTCCTCATCCTCATCGCCGTCATTATTCGCCCGCCTTTCATTGTTCCGGAACCGCCTCAAGCCTTCGTCATGGGTAAAGTCAGCATCGTCGTCGTCGGCTTCGGTGAAATCAGCCGTTGCATGTCGTTCCAGAGTGTAGCGCCGTCTCGCAGGGCCTGGAGAGGGAGAAGCACTCGTGTTCTGGCGACGATCGATTCGACGTGGGCCAGCCCTGGGGCGTCGCAGTAAAGAGGGGAACATTTGTTGGTGATTCCGCAACGTATGGGCAAGCTTTCCGCCTTGCTTGATGTCGTCTCAACGCGCCATGGAGGGGAGCAGCGCGGAGTATGCAGGTATTACTGTAAAGGTCGGTTGGTCGTTGTTAGAAAGACAGAAGAGGATCTATATAACGATTGTGGGAGGGGGTATTAGGGATGATAAAAGAAACAAGAAAAGAAATCAAACAACAAAACCCCGTTGCTGGAGTCGAGTTCTACAATCTTGGAAGGAGGAAGAGGGTGTAGGAGCGAGATGTTCCCTGCCGATATTTGCTTGGTCCGGGGTTCAAGCTAAGGATTGGAAGCAAGGCCTACTTGGTACACACTTCAAGGCCCGGCGCGCTGTCGCTTCAACCATGGACGCTAAAGCAGGCGAGCATCACGTACCTCTTCGCTTACTCCGCAGCCAATAGATACCTTCAAAGTCCCCTGAGCGAACTAGATGGTTAGCGGCTCCAGGATCGTGAGGGTGTAACGTCAATGGACCAGGTTTTATTTGGACGGGTGTCGAGAGGTCCACTGAAAGGTCGACTTACATGCACTACCAGAGGTTGAAAAACCAAGGAATTTGGCTTGCGGGACCTGAAGACCATGTGAGAGATGGAGGTTTCGTAGTGGACGAAGATAGGAGACAAAATTTGCATACGATGCCTCAAGGTTATTGTTTCCCCCTCCAGGGTGGTGTTGAGGCGTCTTGTTACTGACAATAACGATTGTGCATCCTTGCTCTTTCAGCCTCTGAAGGCCAAACAGACAGATGCCCCTTCATCATCACAAGCAAATATGACACTAACGGCACAACTGCAGACAATAGGGAGGTAGATCGCCAAATTACCTAGCCCAATGCCCCCTGTCAACTTAGATTCGCACCATCTGCGGGAAAGTGGACGACTCTGGAGATGAAAGGGAAAGGCTTGCAGCGTGGGACATGGCCTGTTCTGACTCGCAGCTTGGCAACTGAAGTCAAGTTAGTTAGCACACAGCTAACAGTACAGGGTGGGTGGGTGAGTGGATGGAAGGGTGGATGCGCATTGTTTATGGCTGGTCGATCTGTCAAGCAAGACATTCAAAGAGGTCCAAGATAAAAAGGCTGGCTGACGTCGATCCAATATCTGACCTCACTCTCGCTCACCGACACAACCGTGGCCGAGGGTTTTTTTCGTGTATTTTTTTGCCCTTTCTTTTTGGCAGCTCACAGTGTCGTGACCTACTATGATGATGGCGTAGTATGTTTCTTCTTGTGCATGTCGTCGCAATAAGCAATAATCTTGGCCTTTGGTGTGTTGATCCACTCTTCATCTGTAGGTATGAAAATAAACACAAAAGACCCGACCAGACATCTCACCTGGAAGTCATGCTCCACTCCCTCTGCAACGAAGACTGATCCCATGATCAGCAGATGTTTGACCCGATTCAGTCATCTTGTCCAATCGATCATGAAGAACCAGCACGTATCCGAATGACAATATGGAATGTTTGTCTCTGTCGCATTGTGCTTTGTTGCGTTTTACAAACACATGTACAGGAAATTCAACGGCATTTGCAAGTTCTTTTTTTTATGAGAGATGACGAAAGACATCTCGATGCAATGTCAGATTCAGTTAGACTCCTTCAGGCCATATTCCGGGGGGGGGCAGATAAAAACCGCCAATTAACCCCTCGCGATAGCTTCGCTGTGTTAAAGACAAGAAAGCCCCTCTATTGTGAAGACCCAACCGAGTAATTCTAGGCGAGAACGTGTTGCGATCTTTTTCGTACTGGAACCAGCCAAGGAACTACCTACATGTATTTACTTTACAGATAGGCTTTTGTTCTATTTAGCCATAACTGAGGTAGAGCGAGTGACACTACTTGAGCCGCATTACATATCCCAGCATATCTAGATAAGTACCTGTAGGAGGAATTTGGCTTGCTGTAAGATGAAGCAGGCTGAGCGTTCGGTGTTGCATAATTAGAAAGAGATAATAATTGAGATACAATAGATAGGTACCTAGGTAGGCAGGCGGGTCGCAAAAAAATAGGGATTTGATATGGATCAGATGAAAATATTAGCACACTTTTAGGCTATATCCTCGTGAAAGCTGATCTAACATTTCTATCAGCCACTAAATCAGTACTGGTTTTTATGCGATGCACCTGCTAGGTAGGATCTTCCCCAGTTTATGACATGCATATTTGCTTGTCAGCCAGCTACGTACATACCTACCGGTGATGACTGTCTCGTTGAAGATGCGAGCCCCCTCCTTCCTATGGACGGCTATTTTATGAATGTATGAGAAAATGCACCGGAATTCACGATTATATATATAGTTACCTCTCTCCTTGATGCTAATTCGTCTTTACAGTTTCATGAGGCATGGCCTGGAAGACTCCATCCAGAGCCCCTGGAGTACAATCACAATTAGATCTATGGCGATCGTGCGCCGCCCATCATTCGAATACTGACAAAGCATTTTAAGTGTTCCTGAGCGAATTCATCATAAGGTAAGGAAACTTGGTAGTTATTTTTGTGTTATTGCTGTTTTATCATACAAATATTGACGAAAAAACATTGCCGTTTAATGGATGTCACCTATGGCTTAGGCTGTTCTTACCTGAGTCACTACGAAAGGAAGCTGGTTTCAGTAATCCTTCATGGCTGCAGCCTCGATGAATCTGAGGCAGACAGAGTCTGTAGACGCCAAGGGCCTTATTGACTACCCAACTCCTTACAGACCCTCAGTACATGTTCAAGTATCATGTGTGCGACTGCATCAGCATCCAACGCCGTGATGTCAAGCTCCATGTGGAAGGGATCATCCTTTGGCCATTGATGTGTTATGGCGTTATCTCGCAGGTGTGCCACCAATTCTGCATCTGTGAGCTTTCTATAAAGCATTCGCTCCGCAGATGCCAATCGACGCAGGTTCTCATCTCTGCTGCACGTGACAGTTATGGGCACAAATGTGCAGCTACGGCGGGCAGCTACGGCGGGCAGGCATCTCGCGATACTCAAGCATGACACTGCGACCAATATCGTCGTCCGACTGGAAGTCGGTAAAGACGAAGACGGATCCTGCTGTATCCTGGGACACTGCCAATGCATCGAAAATAACGGATCGGAGTGCCCGACGCATTGGCTGATAGTCTGGGCTCGAACGTGGCAGAACAGCACCCACAGGGTCAATGAGAAGGTGGTTGTGAACGAGTTTTCCATTATAGGGTAACAGGAGGTCGGCGAGCTTTCGGGCGATGGTGAGCTTGCCCGAGCCTGGATAGCTGTTAATGTGAATGACGGGATGAGTCATGGTGATGGAGAACAAAATAAGCGGTAAAATATGAGCCCGGAGACGGAGAAATCAAGATGCAGCTAGTTTGTGGTAGGTGATTATTTTGGACTCGTTTGTGAGTGAGTACCTAGAGACTATTCAAGGCGGGTTGAATGTCACTTAGGAGGATGCTTATGATTTGGACCTCGTAAAGACTAATCGTGACGGATTGTGCTGTCGTGTTCCAAAGCAACCTAGAGATAAGTCCGAGTGTCAGAACTGCTACCAGAAACGGATGGCAACGGCAGTGTTGGTTGAGGTTGAAGTTATTAGCAAAGGATGAGCAGAAGACGGCACATGGTGCTTAGCAGCCACGATCAGGGACTTAGGTACATTGCGTGATAATGCAGCTGTACGTATAGCGAGGGAAGTGTTGGACTTCAGTGTTAGACATTAACAATTGCACCACAAAACCATCAATATGTTCGTCATGTTTGAAAATAAGGTTGCTTTTGGTGCCCTGCATTTTCTTGAAAATAAAGCCGTAGGCTTATGTGTAGCATAGCGTTAGACTTTGGTCTTCGGCTTGAATTACCAGGACAACCTTCAATGTTCGTCATGTTAACCATACTTTCTGTTGCGAGCCATCACCTTTCTTTGCAACACGGACGATCTTCCGGTCCATTTGACCGGCAGAACTGCCCCGGTCATGTATGTGTGCGTGAGTTCATCGCTTCGTGAGATCAATCATTGTTTGATCCCAATCTCGACTTGCTCCTGATAGGTCAATTCGCGCATTGCCAGCAGATTGTATGCAATTTTGCAACGCTATAGGGTGGTATCACTACGGCCATAATGTCGATTTCCCCACGCCCGACTGCTTCACCGCCGTAACGTATATGTGCGGGGACGGTTTCCATACGAGAAATATATTTCTTCCTGTTCTCACCTGATCGATTGCATCTTCCTATTTCGGATCCAAGTGCTTCTGACTACCTGTGAGGAGGCAGTCTGGAACATGATCCGGTAATCAAGCCACACCGCTGCGATCAACAACACACAGTAGTACAAGTGATTTTGGTTTCAGGGAGGAATACAATCCATTCTGATAAGACAATATTGGTTCACTAATAACGGATCGGAATATTTACCAAGTATTACAAAGTGGAGGATGCTGGCTTGAATTCGTGGTCCTGTCGTCCAATTGAACTCGAGATTGATATTGTCAATCTTAACCTGTAGTAGACAATGCAAGGTTGTTGTTTCACCTATGCAGACGGTCGCTTCCCAATGGAGATGAATGAATCTAAGCCTCTTTCCAATACTGAAGGCAATTCTATATGATGGTTTTGCAATTCAAAAGGGTAGATTTGGTTGGGATATCAATCGTAGATGACACGATATGTACCTGGGGACTAGTCTAGCGAGGCATGCGATAAGCGAAGGGCTACTAACTTTAGTTCCATACAGCATAAACCTGCATCGTTCCCAAGCAAGATGCAATTATCTTGTTAGTAGTATCATTAGTGACGCAAAAACTCATCCAAACTATAGAACATGTCATCCGTGTCGTTCTGATTAGTAACGCAGTAAAGTTGTATCGATGATTCAGCGTAGGTGGTGGTTGTCGTATATAACTTGATCTGTAACAAAAAGAAGAAAAACCCCTGGGCCAAGGCCACAGTTGAATAGAGCCTTTGACCAGAATAGCTTGCTTGGAAACTCGTTGGTACGCTTCACAACATACACCGGATTAACTAATAACAATGCGTACCAGGCGATGGCTTACAGTCGAACAATTGATAGTTGTCTGATGAGGCGTTGCATCCGTCGACTTCAATGGCGCTGCTGCTTCGAGAAATCCCAAGTTTTCGGATATCGTCTGAAGTCGTGATGCGCCCTGCATGCAACGACAAGACAAGACAAGATGCCAACTTTATTGTAGTAAAAGATAGTAAGAGCCGACAAACATGGTTTTGCGAAACCGGGTTTATTAAAACGAAATGGTCCAGACACCTGCAATGGCCGACTGCGGTAGCTGTCTGTGCCAGTAAGGCCTCTCCACGAGACACTTCTTGCTCCGCTTTGGGAAGCTCGTGGCTGCCCGACGCTCGTCAAGGGTCGCAGATAATATCTACGTTTTCGACAGGAGACGTATGGAATAAATTATATCGATTGTTCGTTATATGAGGATCCCATGCCTCTCGTCGTGAGTATTTAAGCCTTCAAATGTCTCCATTTCCGAATGACGATAAGCCAAGTGCCTCCTAATACAATGCCTCTATACAAAGGAAGCACATAGACACCTGCTTATCTTTATCAGATGGACACAGAAACAAGGATTCAGCTTTGGCTAAACGCACATTCCGAGCAACAACATGGAGTTGCAATAATCAAAAAGACTGCGCCTGCTGTCAAAATACAAGCAGCCTTCACCTGTGGGCCAGAGTCAGCATCTGAGCAGCAGCCAGTTCCCCACGACGCCGTTGACAAACCTGAAGACGTTGTCGACCATGATTATCCAATAGAAGAAGAGCTCTTGGAGATAATTGTTCACCACATCTTTTCACATTCCATTCTTCGACCGGTTCGGAATCTTCTAATACACTATATTCGGGACCAGAACGCCATCAAGCCAATTCGTTCAAATCCTTCCCTCGAGGTTATTGCGGACCTGCCCTCGATGCTCTTCAGCACTTTACCAATACTAATATCGATTTGGACTTTGACCAGCTACTGCTGGATCCCACTATGTGGGCTAATGATATGGGAGCGTACAGGGTCTGATGTCATATACGCTTTCCTGTACCGGATCTTGAAGGGACTCGAATGGATGACGGATCTTATGAGAGGAACATACGATATGGCTACTACGATGAATCATTCCGCCGTCATGTCAACAGGAGCCCGAAGGGTAAAACCGTGGGCAGATGGCCAAATGAATGACGAGGGAGCACTGGGAAGTCTTCTATATCCCCACTGAGGCAGCTCGTAGCTTCGGCGATGGTCATGATACGATGTGAAAGAATGACGAACGATGCAATGTAGCCCGCGAATATCACAAACTACTACCTAGACAGTTGATGCACAACGATGCGCAAAAGAACACTGTGAGTAAATTACTTGCTACCACATATACGGCTTTAAGCATGTCTGGCAGAAGTAGTGCGTTGATTGGTACCCTTCAGACGGGAAGTAAATCACATGAGAAGAAAACAAATCAATCGTGAATAGAAATCAATACTGATCGAGTTAGCATCTACATTGAATTGATCGTGAAAGTAAGAGGCGTTGTGTCGCAATGCTTTTCAAAGCTTAGATCTCAAGGCAGCATCCTCAGTGGTAGGAATTGGAGGAGAAGCTCCAGAACGGCTTTGGAGCATGTCGACACATTCCAAAGATAACAACGGACTGTCACTAGTAAGGCAGATCGGTCTAAAGTTAGAGAGAACTGCAAACCTTGGATCCAGACGTGCCACACTGTACGTGAAGGGCACCATCTATTGGATGATTGTTCCTGTCAGGGTCTCAGGGATGGCTGCAAGGCACCCGGAAACGTGCATGACAGAAGAAGCCACAACCGACGACGCGCCCCTCAAAGCAGTTCGGTTCATTTCATGCATGTCCGTATTGGGTGCCTATCTACCTAGTTACTAGGTAGGTATGTGTACGATTCAATCATTGACCGGGCAGGCAGGCACTGACGCCGGTAGTATCAGTTGTAGAGGATCGTGTTTTGGCCAAGTAAGGATATGGACCGGATGGATGTTGTTGGAGTCGACAAACAGCCCATTTCCTTCATGTTGGGTATGAAGCTGTTGCAGGAGTTTCATCACCTTGACAACAGAACATATAGTAGAGGTCAAGAATTAATATCATAGTACATGTATTGTTCACCAAAACAAGTGTGCAGTGAGTGAGAGGCTTGCCGTTTTAGATGGATAGAGACAATTGTGAGTCAGGCGTATCTTTAAAGACTTTTACTCGCATGTTGCAGTCGCGTCCGTGTTAGTTGAGATTAGGAAGAACGGAACTCATTCATGCTTTCCATCCACAACATGGCGGTCACCGTCTATCACTCTTAAACCCCCCGGATCACTGTCACGTCCAGCGCCCAGTGACAGGCCAATAGAGGCGCTTGGCCAGCTCTGGAGCGGATCGCCAAAGACGACATTGGCCAATGGGCGAAATGAAGTGGATCAATATTTAAGCATCGTGAATGGCTGTACCCTGCATGTTAGGTCAATGCACCCATCTACGGTTCAGTTCATGGAGGGTACCTCGCAGCCGACCTCTCAGAGCAACCTAAACGAGGAACCTACAGCAGATACCTTACCTAAAAGACTAATGGAACCAACTACTGCGCGCTGCACCTGCAAGGGTCCATATTATGGATTCTATGGACTACCCCTGGCTGACTTCAACTTCTTACTGGGACAGGGAGAATTGTAGGTGAAGAACAATGACCATCCCATTCAGTTCAGATCCCAACTTGACCTTGAAATCTCCACCACCAGCCTCGCTCGATTGTTGAGACGCTCTTTACCTTTTGTTTTGTTTTGTGCATGCTTCATCCGTTAGACTTCTCCATCGACACTCTATCCCTTGACCCATCTCACCTAAACATTTAGCTTGTTCTTAAAGTTTGGCCTGGATTCCAAATCCGAAAATCAACAATCGCCCCCAGGAGCTCCGTTTCAGCCTCTGGGACCACCCCTCGATGTGCACTTGAGACGTCGTACTCGACAGGCTGGTTCCTTCTTTGACCTCTAAACTCGCTTTTCGAGCTTTGCTACCGTTCTGCCGTGTTTTCGATATACGCAAACTCGACCCTACGCGCAACAGGACAGGAGAGACCCCCCGAGTCTTATCTGTCGCTGTCACAACCAATTCCTGTCAGCCCACTGGCGCTGGATTGTGTCTCTCGTTTCGGTCTCAGAGATTCACACACA
This sequence comes from Fusarium palustre, assembly GCA_014899045.1. Taxonomy (NCBI): domain Eukaryota; kingdom Fungi; phylum Ascomycota; class Sordariomycetes; order Hypocreales; family Nectriaceae; genus Fusarium; species Fusarium palustre. The sequence continues at coordinate 101,618 of JAAVUH010000113.1, read as the reverse complement.
GCTCCCCACTGACTTAACGGGCCGTTATGGACGCCCAAGTTGGAGAGAGCCTCCATGAGTCTCTCCCTTCAACCGCGTCTACCGAACGAGACTCCATGACAGCACGAGACCCAGCTCCCGAGACCCCCAAGATGGCCCACGATTCTTTGGTAACCGTCCGTCTCTCTGAACCGGATCCTATAGTCCTCGATTCTCCCCTAGCCAACTCTGTTGCCGATACAGATCAGACAACACCGACCAAAGACCCGGCCGACGACCTTGTTGAGATTCCCGTCTCTCCTTTATCACCCAAACATAGCCTGTTGGGTGACGACAAGGAAGAGAGTCTGGACGACGAGTCAAAAACTCTGATTAAGGAAGAGGCCGTCGACACTGGAGCCCTGCGCACATCAATAGCAAACATGCCACCGCCGATTCTCACAACACGGACGTTACAAGACGAGCTGGCCGATGATGATAGCTCATCAGATGATCAAGATGAAGTGAATTGGGAGAAACTCGAGCGAAAGGAAGACGAACAGACTAAGGACGAAGAAACAGATAACGTGAGTTAAGACAACTGTACATTTTCCATCAACAACAGGAAAAAAAAAGGCTAACATGCGTAGTCTACGGCGCTGTTATTGGCCCGACTTGAACAGGAGAACGCAAAATTGGCTACGAACCCGAAAAGCGTCAAAGTCCAAGGCGTCGACCGTGCCACTGCTGAACGCAGCGCAGTCAGCAGGCCTCGTCCACCCTCGATGGCACAGCTTCGTCAAATGGTTCAAGGACCAACGCCCCCCGCTCTACGATACTCGATGCTACCTCCACCTCCAATGACAGACCTTGAATTCTACGCTGCCCTCGTCAAAGATTACCAACAGACCGCCGCACGGCTTCCGACTCTTCTCTCAAACAAGATTCGCAAAGGTATCCCGCCGCCGCTGCGTGGGGTGGTCTGGCAAAGTATGTCTGGGGCTCGGGATGCCATGTTGGAAGACCAGTTTGATCGCTTCCTCGGCGAGACCAGTCCTTACGAAGTTATAATTGGCAAAGACTTGGGCAGGAGTTTTCCAGGCGTTGACATGTTTCGCGATCCAGAAGGTGACGGACAACGTATGCTTGGTCGCGTTCTCAAATGCTTCAGTCTCTATGACACAAAGATTGGCTATTGTCAGGGGCTGGCCTTTCTGGTCGGTCCATTGCTGATGCATATGCCCGACAAACAGGCATTCTGTGTTCTGGTTCGGTAAGCCTCTCTCAGTTTCTCTCCCTAATCTTGGTAGCAGCGGCAACAGCTAACAACAATCTCAGCCTCATGGACCAGTACGATCTAAGGGCGTGCTTCCTCCCTGATCTCTCAGGCCTCCACGTACGCATTTTCCAATTCAAGGAGTTGCTACGCCAAAGCCTCCCGGTTTTGTCGAATCATCTTGATGAGCTCCAAGTTGACCCTGCTTATGTCTCTCAATGGTTTCTCAGCTTTTTTGCCGTAACTTGTCCCTTGCCGATGTTGTTTCGCATATATGATGTGATATTCGCCGAGGGCGCTTCAGAGACATTGATGAGAGTCGCGCTATCCCTAATGAGGAAGAACGAGGCACGCCTATTGGCTTGCACTGAGATGGAAGATGTGATGCAGCTTCTTCTATCTCGTGGCCTTTGGGATTGTTACCATTACAACGCAGATGAATTTGTACAAGACTTTGTCGGGCTGTCAGGCGCTGTCACTGCCGAAAACATGCAGCAGCTCGAGCAAAGCTATCGGGACTCTAAAGCAGCTGCTACTAACCCTGTGAGAGGGTCCGAGATCACCACCGCAGCTAGTCGTTTCCTGGGTCGCATATGGGCTTCATCAAACAACAATAAGTCCTCAAACCTTAGCCCTGGTACTAGCGCACCCGCACGACCCTCAAGTATACTGCGACGCACTGCATCAAAGCAGAGCCTCGCATCAACATTAAATTCAATGGAGGCCAGCTCAGCAAGCGTAACAAGTTCAACTTCGACAGATGCTACCACAATGTCCAGAGATTCCTCCAACACCGAAGACAGACGTGATTCCACCCCGGTCGGTAACAAAACAACAGCTACTCATAAGAACACGGACGAACGAAACCTACATAGTCAGATCGAAGACCTCTTGACTGCGCTGAGTGAGTTACAGCGCAACCACTCATTATTGTCGAATCAGTTGCAGCGAGAACGTGAAGATAGGCAGGAAGATCAGAAAGCAGTCCAGTCCCTCTTGAACGGTTTAAGACAGAAGGCAGACTTGATATCGTCTCGATCGAGTAGCCCGCAGGTCACCGCATCGCTTGACAAGGAAAATGTACCAAGTGACGAGGAAGACGAATCCACAACGCCAAGCCCCAAAGAAACCGTTGAGCTCAGCGAGGATGAATCTCCACAAGAAGAACAACCTAAGCTTGCCGAAGATCTGGAGAGCTTGCTCAAAAACGTCGAAGAACGGTTTCAGGTCGATGAAGATAAACGTCGGTCATCGATGCTGGTTTCAAAATCGCAACTGCAAGACGAGTTAAACCACGCCAAGAATCAGCTCGCCGCAGCCCTTTCGCAATCACAAGAGTATAAACGTCAGATCTTGGATCTAAACCACGAGATGTCGGGTGTGAAGGAGCAATTGCGTGAGAGCCATACACATGTTAGATCGCTCCACCAAGACAAGCAAAGACTCGAAAAGCAGATACACGGATTGAAGTCTAGAGTATCGTCAGCCAGCTCAGCACACGAGACAACTAAGGAAGTCGAGGTGGATAGAAGCAGCAAGACTGGAGGCGGTCTTCGAGAGTTTAAGCTCAATCGCAGCAAGACCACCCCCCCGCAGCCTCATCCTTTTCGACATCAGCATCAGCATCAACATGAGCAGGAATCAGAAGCTACAAGCAAGTTTAGCAAGCGACTGTCATCTCTGCCTCGAGGTCATGAAACAAGCGTGCCAACAGTAACCACAACGGGACCCGCGCCGTCTCAAAGTGAGCATGAAGCGCTGCTTGCTGAGCTGGTGCAGGCCAAAACGGCAGAGGCGGTAGCCAAACAAGAAGCTGAGGAAGCTCGGCAGAAGCTGGAGTCGATAAGGAAATCACATGGGTTGAGTCGATCGGTATCAGGCCATAGTTCGTCTGCGTCGCAATCCGGTCCTGGGGGTGTCTTTGGATTACTTACTGGTCACGGGGCTCCAGCTGCGAACGATGTTGCAATGAAGCCCGCATCGGCAAATGCTGGGTCCCCGGGATCAGGAGGAAGTTTCTGGGGTTGGCGAAGGTAAAAGGCGTTCGATATTGGGTTGAGTTTGAAAGACCATTGGGCCATATGCGTAAAAGGGTTACACAAAATGACTCGATGTGGAAGTCGTTGATTCTTTGTACATATTTGGGAAAGCATGCGTCGCTGCAGCTGTGAAGCGTATTTGTTGGGACGTCACGGCGAGAAGCTGAGACTTTACTGTTTTGTGCCGGGCTGGATGCCCCTCATGGTTGTTTCTTCCTTGTTTTCATACGTGCCACCAAGAGCACTATCATTGTCGTCATATGTTAGGGCGTTTGTCTACTTAGCATAGGAGTTGGTGTCAAAAGGTGGTGCTGCTCATTTGGCAGCTTCTGTGGAGATTTCCGAGAATGGCGCACAATCGCGGATTGATAGATATCTAAGTCTATGTAATGAAAAAAAAAAAAAAATACATTTTGTATTCTTACTTCTTTTCCCTTTTGTTTCATTCTCAAGGTTTGGCTGAGCTGGGATCGAAGCTGGGATGGAACAGAGAATCAGGCTGGACGTACAGATGACGATGCAGATCAACTACCTAAGGCTTGGTTCGCGACCTTGACAGGTTCTTGAGGCAGCGAGTTAGACTCTGAGTGGGCAAATTATATCAAAGCCATGTCCATACTAGAAATCACCGATGCTGCAAGACGCTGTATTGGTAAGAAAGTGCAGTGCATGATGTATTTCTTGTCCCTATTGTGGACAGGCTGTTGCTATTCTCGATCATGGATGCGATGGTTTATGATAAGAAGATAGGGCCTATGCTCTTCGGGCTGGAGCGCTAAAGACCACCCATGTCAACGCATTGAATGTCGGGTCGTTTTTTTCCAGGCCTAGTAGTACTCCATATAGTAGTAGGTCAGTAGTAGATAAAGATCCCCCTTTTAGTGCGACTTTCACATGCATTGGAAGTGACCAGATCATCACGTCAAAGCAAGCGATATTTAGTTACAGCATCCATTGGCATTGGGCTTCATGCAGCTTTGTGGACCATGCCATCAATGGGGTAAGAATAGACTGTGCTTGAAACAGTAAACTGTCGTCTGCAACAATCTTGGTTCTAAGCTCCGACTTGGCTGGACAGTGCACAGTATTCCAAACAAAGAGAGCTAAAGCTCCCAATGCTGCACATTGGATGGAATGTGTCTTTGTAGTGAGTGTCCTGATGACGGGATCTACACTTGCTTTTTTTTTTTGCTTCCATTTCTAAGGGGTCGTCCTCTTTTCTTTCACAGAGATGCCTTAGGTGACCTTGACGGTACCTGCAGCTGCCGTCATGTGGAGAGCGTGGCAGAGGTATCCCATAGGTCTAGACGTTGCGTAGCACTGCGTCATCTTGACCTAGAGCTAGAGAGCTCCACTGGCGGGCATCATGGATGAATTGAATCCAAGCTCCATCGTCCAGCTTTTGCTCTGTTCTCAGGAAACAAAGGGCCTGCTAAGCTCACTGCACCTAAGCATATGTGTATGCACAATCGATGAGCATTATTAGTACGTGGGCAGTGAGCTACACGGAATAAAAAGAATTGCTTATAAATAATAACGCAGTAGTAAACCGGATCAGATCAAATCTCGGTACCTTGGTAGCTCGGAATACAGTGTACGGATAATACGTGGGGTGCACCAATTTAGGTGCCAGAGGAGTCGGGTTTTGGAGCTGTAAGTCAGTCTAGATTTTTTCCTGATTTTGTGGCAGGCGTTACTGTCGTCACTGTGTCCCGTCCAGTGTTTGGCCCCTCCAAAAAGAGAAGCCTCCTTCTTGTACAAACGTCATTTCCCTTTGCCGTTCTCTTACCCTCACTCCCTCTTCTTCCAACTTAATCCGTTGCCCCCCTCTCTCCCCTTCACTTTTACTTTTAACTTCAGAAAAAAACCCTCTCCAGCTTTTTTATCTTCTCATTTCCGACGAGATACCACCCTCATCTACTAATCCTATATCACCTCGCCCACAAGGTAGCATAGCACTCTTCAGGTATGTTTCACATGCTATCCATGCCTATCCCGGACCTCGTCCCTCTCTGCTTGCGACGGGGCTACTCGTTTCGCTTGACATGCCCATTTCTCTCACACGACCACTCACCTCGCTCCCCCGACTGGATCTCCCCTTAGGCCTACCTTAGTTCTTCGGCTGGTCAGACAGTGACGGGCAAGGAGGACGGTGACGGTGCAGTTACCTTGAGCTGTATCCGCAGGCCCAGAGATGGGGACCGGAGTGAGGGAGTGAGAAATAATAGCTGTTCCCTTGTCGCCCTTGTTCTTGCCTTCCATTATTAAACGGCTTTCCAAAAATTTCTCTGGCCACCTTTACTCACGTCGCTTTTCGTTTCCTACAGAACACCTTCTCTCGAGTCACATCCGTTCATCAACGTCGCAACTCACCGACGGCACTTTCGCAAGCGCACAACTTCTTTACGCACGGAATCTTTACACCAAATCTTCGAAATGGCTGATTCTTCTCTTGCTGCCAACGGCAATTCTCTTCTTGAGACCACCAAGACCAGTAAGGTAAGTTTTGGCCTTCCGAAATCGCTGGCCGTTTGGCCGGACAATCCGGACAGATATGCTAACCACTTAATGTAGTTTCCTCTTAAGCTTTTGGCTCATCGCTACGCCGCTCGCAGTGATTTCGGCTGGAACTAAATAACTAACTTGGATTGTAGACGCTGCTGCTGCGTACCAATCGGTTGCAAACGGTATGGAAAACTGCCAGAGCCTTCTCGTCATCTGATCTGTTACTGACACCCGATTTCTCTCCAAGGCCCCGTTGCTCAAAATGTCTATGGTCACACTCAAAAGGCTTCCACCGAGCTCTCAAACCTTGCTGCTTCTCGACGCACTCCTGCGAACCCCGCTGCCACTGGCCAGCCTCTTACTCACTACCACTCTTTCTTTTCTGAGCTCCTGTCATGGAACAACCCTCGTAAGTTGATATTTATTCTATGCACAATTGGCTCGTGCTGATGTCAATGATGCAACAGGCGCATCTGCTATCGCTTATGCCACCATCGTCTCTGCCATCTTCGCTGCACGATACCTAGATGTTCTCCGATGGGGTCTCAAGACATCCTGGATGGTCCTTGGCGTGACTATTCTCGCTGAGGTTCTTGGCAAGGTTATTCTCAACAATGGTCTGGCTACCCAGGTTCGCCCTCGACGATACTACACAGTCCCCCGCGAGACCTTGGACGCCGTTATTGGTGACGTTCACGAGCTCATCAACTTTTTTGTCATTGAGGCTCAGCGCATCATCTTTGCTGAGAATGTTTCTGCTTCCGCTGCTGTGAGTTCTAAATGCAATTAAGCAACTTTATGACGCTAACAACCAGCAGGCTTTCGTTGCCGCTTTCATCTCCTACTATCTTGTCAAGCTCGTTCCCGTTTGGGGTCTTTCACTCATTGGTACCACTGTTGCGTTTGTTGTGCCTTTGATCTACACTTCTAACCAGGAGCTCATCGACGAGCAACTCCACCACGCTTCTGAGCTCATTAACAATCAGACAGCCCAGATCCAGAGCGTTGCTTCTAAGCAGATGGAGCAGGTTTCCAACATCAGCAAGCAGTACGTTGGCGATTATAGCGGCAAGGTCCAGGGCCTCCTTCAAGGCAAGACTCCTTCTCGCCAGAAGATCGATATGCCTCAGAGCTCCAACTCTGCTCTCCCTGCCAAGCAGCCTCAGTTCCCCTCTCCTCCCACTGATGAGCCCATTGCGTCTGCCAACCCTCCCCAAATTCCTACTCCCGCTGCGTTGAGAGAGGAGATCAACGAGCCCACTGCTATCGACACTGCGGCCCCTGAGCTTCCTCACGAAGATGTTGTTCCCGCCAAGGAGCCCATGCTTGCTTCTTAAACGACTGAAGCACTGCAATTGCCATATGTACTCGAGCTGAGAAAGGGTATAGTTTGCCTGGGCAATGAATATGTTTTACGGCATTTTGGGGCGCACGTCTTTCCTTAAATCGGGAGCAAAGGATTTTCAGATTGGACCAGGGCGTGAATCGGTTTTTTGGGAGCATTGCTCAGCATGCAATACAAACGACTCTAGTTGACGTTGATGGCTTGTTTTTTTTTTTTTTTTTTACGTTTCTGTCTCGAGGATAGGTGTTTAGGATCGTTACTGTGCAGCTTGCTGAAAGGTGCCACTGGCGTTCGACCTGGAAGTTAACGCACTATTTCAACTCTACTTTTATTGTTATGGCTCGGTTTATGAACAGTGTGAAGTCATCGATTAGGGATATATTGGGTACCAGAAAAGTTACCACTGGGCTTTAGGGTATAAAACAAACGGTCTAAAGTGTTGGGCCTAAGTAGCATAAGCTGATCTAATTATTTCGTTTTTTATGCTCCCACAGGCCAACTTTTCTGATACGCTGATGGGTATTAAGATAAATTGAAGTTGAAAATTTCCAAGTAGTATTGTGCTATGTTGAACAATTATATGTAGTATGGTTGAATTTTTTTAATTCTCGAAACGCCAACCCAGCAAAGTATACATACATCTATCACTTTTCTAAACATCCTCCCTGTAGCATACAGGTAACCAAGATGAGGAGGTCTCCCTTTTCTTTATTTCCTACGCTTGCCACCGCCTCCTTCCTCAGCAGCAGCACGCTTGCGACCATTCTTGCGCCAAAAATCCTTGGACTCACGCTTTTCGCGAGCCTCCTTCTTCTCCTCGTTCTCGGCCAGCTTCTTCTGGAAGGCAGCACGGTTCTTGTCCTTTGCAGCGCGACGTTTAGCAGCAGCATCATTGCGGATAGTGAGCAACTGCTGCATAAGAGCACGTGCCTTCTTCTCCTCAGAGCCAGGAGCCATGACAACAGCGCGCTTCTTCATGTATGTTTCCTTCTTCTGTTTCTTGGTCTCAAGAATCTGAGACTTGAAAGGAAGCTCAGCGGCGAGGGCGCGGGGAACTCGAAGAGGGTTGAAGTGACGAGTCTGGCGCTCGATTTGACGGTACTGGCTGTTCTTGGGCTGTGGGGTGGGAACGTTCTGATCGCGACGTACTTCACCCGTAAGACGCATGGGTTGCCAGCCGATCAGGTTGGTGACAGGGTTATAAAAGCGGTGAGGCTTGATGGGGTACCAGGCTCGCAGGAAGACTATGTCACTAAGGAGGATCTTGTCTTCGAACGTGGCACGGAACTGACCCTCTGGTTTGGATAGAGCGCGCTTGATTTGACCACGGATACCAGAAACCGTCTTGATAGAAGCGCCTTCAAACTTGGCGATCTCAAGAGATGTGTTAAACATGTCCTTGATGAAGGCGGTGTTCTTGTAGATCTTGGCAGGTGTACCAGTGAGCTTGAGTTTCTTGACTATCTCAGTAGATTCATCGACGCTAAGGATTGTACCAGTAGCAGCAATGCGAAAGCCAGGCATCGAACCTGACATGGAATTGAAGCAGACGAAACCCGTGTTTGGCGCAATCAACGGACCGTAGATGGTAGCGAAGCAGTGCATGTGCTCAGGTGTGTACTTGAGCATACGGTTACGCGTCCGCGAGTCGGTGGTGCTGTAAATAGGCATGGTCTGGAAACGACGCCAGCCAAGAGAGAAGATGAGAGGATCGTTTGTCTTGAGGATGCGTTTGTGCCATCGGTGACGCTTGATGCGGACCTGGAGGTAGCCAAAGCGGTCTTCAGTAGCAGAGAGACCGCCAACAACGATGGGACGGCGAGCGTCGAAGAGCTTGACGAACTCGGCGGGAACGCCCTCAAGGACAATCTTTGCGTATTTGCCGGCGCGGTAGCCTTCGACAACAGAGCGCTGACGCTCGTCAAGGTTCTCAAACTCCTCCTTGTTGATGTCGAGCTGCTTCTGAATCATGGCCTTTTGCGCCTCATACCATTGATCCTCGCCAAACTCTTGGACGTCGCCACCGTCTCGTCGAGCGTTGGCTTTGTCGTTCAGGAAACCTTCACGATCTTCCTCTTCGAATCTCATCTTCAGCTCTTCCTTTCGCTTGGCATTCTTCTCTCGCTCAGCCTCGATATCTTCAGGTGTTGGCTGTGCGGGCTGCGCTGGCTGTTCTTGGCCTTCGGCTTCAAGATCCTCAAATTCACCGTCGCCCTCATCATCATCATCCAAGCCCTCGAAGTCACTACCTGCCTCATCAACGTCCTCGTCGTCACCTGCAGCAAGAGCTGTCGATGTGAACTTTCGCCGTAAAGCTTCGACGTTCTTCTCTGATGCCCACTTTGCAGCTAGATCCTGATAGTCATAGGTGGGTATCGACCTATCCTCCACGGCATCTTCCTGCTCTTGCTTTGACTTTTTGAAGAAGTCATCATCCTCCTCATCATCTTCGATGTTCTCCTCGTCAGACTCATCCTCATCGCCTTTCCATCGCTTCAATGCATCTTCAGGGCTCAGTGATTCGTCGTACATAAACCTGGCCAGGTCGCTTGTGTGGTATGACCGTCTCTTGCCGTGAAGCCTCATTGCAGTGCCGTTCAAGTTGTCCTTCCATCTCAATGCGGCTGCTTCTTCATCGGAGTCATATTCCTCGTCGTCATCCACCTCTTCCTCTCCAGATATCGAACCAAGATCGGAGTCACTATCAGCAAAAGCAAGATCGTCATCGTCAAGGTCCTTGTCAACATCCTTGCGGAACATTTTACCCAGTTTGCCCTCATTAAATTCAACCTCAGCATCTGAGTCAACGTCCTCACCGCCGCTGGCGAGATCCTCATCATCCTCATCATTTGGCTCGTCGCCTTCTTCTGGCTGTGCGAACCTAGCCTTCCTCTGTGTTTTTCTTCCTGTATCCTCCTCTTCAGGGACTGCTTCGACTTTCTCGCCGCCCTTGAAAAGTTGAACACCACCCTCCATCTGACCGAGAAGCTTTCGCTCAGCTTGAAGACCAACGATCATCTCTTCTCCCTCGCCCCTGTCAGCCTCGTCCTCTTCTCTGTCGAAGCTGAAACCCTTGTCGCTGGTAATCCAGATAGCATCACCATCGATCTTCAGGCCACTGCGATCCGACATAGGCGCATGGAGCTTCTTTTCCTTCTCGTCAAGTCGCCTTCGTCCAGTCTTTCCTGTGATCTTGGCCAACGCTGTTTCCATGTTTGGTGTTGGACAGGGATCTGGCATCACTTCCATATTGGACACCGTAAAATCTCCTAGACCAGGAACATGGACTCGTTGGTCTTGTGAAGCAAAATTTGTACCTCGCAGATAACCGGATAGTACAATTGATCGGTCGCAATTGGGGTCTTCTTCGATCTTGGTAGGATGCGTGATGTCTCGGAAGCTATCGATGATGGAGTAAGGGTGGGAATTGCGCCAGACAAGAGGGCGAGGGTTCTTCATAACGGAGAGGAAGCGCGACAGGTTGTGAATTTCGCGATCAGGGTACCGGCCGTTTATGACACCGGAAAGGTAAAATAGATGAGCTCCCTGGTACAACTCTGTCCAAAGTCGTCTCTTGAGCCTCTTCTTGGCGTCCTTGAGTGCTTGTGGCTTACGGAAGAGATCGAGATGGGTCAGGATACCAAAGACGTTACCGGGCATACCGGTGGCGGCGAGAGTGTTGAGAAACTCCATGGTCTCCATCTCGAATCCAAAGTTTCCGTCAATCATCAGGAGAACAATGTCGGCAACCTTTGCGATATCGACCATAGCCTCGAGCTCATTGGGGCACTCAACAAAGGTCAAACGCTGCTTCTTGGACGTAACGACCGTGACGGGACCTTGAGGGTCTGATATCGTTTCCTTTGCGTATCTTCGAATGAGAGACTTCATCAACGTCGTCTTTCCTACACCGGGGGGGCCAACGATGGTGACGAGGCGAGGCGGGGCCTCATCGGGCAGTCGGTCGACGAGCGGAACATGGAGGCGTTTCTCTTTGATCTGTTGATGATAGTTAGAATTACAGAATAACATAGTAGCAGGGTTAAGGAGAGTCCTACATCTTGCGATCTTGCTGCTTGTCTCTGAAGCTTGCCTGGGTTAGCGAAGGAAAAGGCTTTTGGATTGCGCTCTGTTGTATCATTAGCATGCGCCTGTCGCGAGTAAGACTTATGAACAGCAATAACCTACCTCCAGTATGCTGTTTCTTTTCCTTCTTGTCCTTGGACTTGCGATGCGGCTTGTGCACTTGGTCCTCCATGTTTGTGTGCTGCGTTTTCGCCAACTTCAAAGAACCATCAACTAAACTAGCACGGCCTGTCTCGCCTTGACTTCCAAAAATTTAGAAAATTTGCCCGATAAGCAGTCGCGCTACTAGTGGCTTCTTATCGATAAGATCCACAAGATAGGAAGTGCAGAACGGTGGGGACCTGCCGCCACAAGACACCGCCACATATTGCTTCCCATGATGCACAACTTCGAGGTTTAAATAACTACCCATTTAAGCATAGATCCGGCTGACTTGACGTGCAGCAAAAACGCGTGGCTATATGCTCGATAGTGACGAATGCTTTGGTACCTGACCAGTTTCCCGTATGACTCAAACTGCAAAGTTGAATAGATAGCAAGCGACTAGATAGTTCTCAACCCCGTCGACAGCAAACAACATCATTACGCGGCTAAGCGATACCTCATGAAGCGTGATGCAAACGCGTAGATCAATTTGACTGGTAATACATGGTGTAGGTAACTGGAGGAGTACGCATACAGAGTGTTGTGGAGTTGAAATCCAGGGGCAATCGCTTTCGGCTCCTTAGTGTACTGATGTTTGTGACGTTATCTCCTAAAATACTTGTTCTAAAAACGCCCTGTAGTTATAACTTGAATCCAGGTAGATTTCTTTGACATGAACCTGAACAACTAATGGCATTTACTAGCAGAAATCAGAGATATTTTCCTTACATGCACTACACCTTGGGCCCAACACGAATTGTATTCTAATTCTCGAATTAACCCTAGGTAGCTTTGGGCGCTTACAAGGCAACGCGTTCCGATGGAGAGGAGGGTGGTGTCTGGCGTACTCTTATGCACGTTTGTATTATCCCGATACACCTCCATTATGGCACTTCGTCAGCCCTAATACGTGGGCTGTACTTCGTCTGCAACTTGAGACTACCACTTCATTCATTCGCCAGCCCTAGTGAAGGGTATAGTAGCTTTCGTCATGAGTCACGCCATGCGCGAGGTATACGCAAGACTGTGGTGGTTCATGCTTGCCTCTGAGTAGCCGGTAGCAATTCCTTGTAAGTGATAATGGTATGCCGAACAGCATGTATAAAACGTCCGGGAACGACGCCTTGTGAACTTTATTCTCAAGCAGACAGACGCACGCGACATCTCTAAGCCAACAAGCACAAGCATTAAGCTTAATATCTTTGTTATACAATCTTATCCAAGATAAAGCCATTCGCATCACACTAAGACCCCCTTCAGCCCTATCAATATGTCCGAAAACGCCAGCAACAATAGTCTCACCAGCTCCAACTGTAAGCTTCGTTTGCAAGAGCCTTGGGCACTTGAATACCGACTAACAGTCATTGTAGTCCAGGCGGATGCTACCAAGTACAGCATGTCCAAGACTGCGGATCCTGAAACTGCGTCCATTGCCACTGTTTCCTCTTCCACGCCACTGGTTAAGGAAGAAAAGAAGGACAAGAGTGGAACAGAAGTCGATGTCAAAAAGCTTCAGGAGCAGGCTCTCAAGTCACAGATCCGATTCAGTATGTAGACGGCTACGCTGAGGACTTGCTGAATAACACTGATCCAGACAGCGGACTAGGATACGGACTTGGCACGGACTTGAAGATTGAACGGAAAATGGAGGGTATCTTTTGGCTATATATGCGGCTAGTGATTACATTCGTTAAATAGACAGCGGTGTTCGCTCTTCTTACTCAGAATTGACTGCACTAGAAGCTATCGTCCAGGATATCCTCGTTCATCTTTACCATTGAAGGGCTGTATTCAGACGAGTTCGGATCAGCACCAGCATCTATGAGAATATCGCCAACAATTCTTTGACTTGCTTCGCGGGCTATAGGCAAACGTTAGCACATGAAACCCCTTTTTTTTCTATTCGGGGCGTGATAGGACTAACCTGGTGTCTGCAATAGCTTCGAGGGAGGCAGGGCAAATTGGATCGTTTTGGGTGGACTCATGCCAGCATACAAGTCAATGTCCTCATCCTCCTCGTCACTGTCCCAACTGAGTTCATATCTGTCTTGACCCTTGGCGCTATCATCAGTAGCAAAGACATCTCGCGTCTTGCGTGCTGTTGCTGGTGTCTGTACACTAACACCCGGTGTTCGAGGACCCTGTGTTGCAGCCGCAAGGCGTTGTCGGGCATTGCTCTTGTAAGGTGACATAAAGGCCTCACTACGCAAAGTCGGCACCGCCATCTCGGGTGAAGAACCTGGAGAATCATTCCGGGTTTGTATATTCTTCTTGACGCTCTTTGGTTGAGCACTCTTGAGCGGCGAGGTTCGCAAGGCAGGCTTGTGAGGTGTAGCCTGGATACGGTAGTTCTTGTCAAGAACACGGTGCAGTAAAGGATCTCTCTGGGGCTGGACGGATTGCTCGCCGGTCATTGTGTGGTCGCGCTGGCCCTGTGGTGTCATCGACATGTCGGGGAGTCTGGCGGTGTGTTGGGCGAACAAAATCGTTGAGTCCTCGTTGTCGTCTAGAACCGTGGTATTATCGTGACCGTCATCTTCGTCCTCCATCTCGCGCTTCATAACTTCGTAGGGCGATTCCATGTCGGAGAATCGAGTCTTTGTCTTCCCAGGTCGAGGTGTGCTTCCCGAGAGCTCTGCATCATCGAGCATAGAATCCTCTGCTTGGAAGGTAGATTGCTCAGCACCTGTGGCAGTAGTGACATCTTCGTTGTGCTGAGCTGTGTAATCTTCAGATATATCTTCTCTGATAGCTGTGCTCTCTTCCACACTTTCGCTTTCGTCATCATTGGCAAGCTCCTCATAGCCGGAGAGGGATACGTTGGCCGAGGCCTCGAAGAATTGCTTCCAGAACTGCACCGTGTTAGCTCAGTGCTTCCAAATTAGAGGAACCAAGCTCACTTTGGAAGCTTCCCATACGGCGCGGGAATGATCGCCATACTTCTCTACGAGAGGAAGAATGCTTGTTGTCACGATACGATGCGACTTGCTGAAGTTATGATCGATTTCTGGATCACTTTGTCAGCGAAGCTTGGAGAAAATAATAAGACTCAAGTATACCTTGAAGAGTGAGAGTGATGGACTGCTCAAGTCTCTCGAGTTCTTCTGTCAAAGATAGGTTGCGCGCCGCCACGCTTTGTCGGGACATGTTGGCGATCAATCGAATGGGTTGCTATAATGATTGTTTACAACCTCCAAGTGGAAGCCCGAGTATACGGGCTAGGTATAAATCCAATGGGACGTGTGGGGTTGGAGGCCCGAGGGGCACGTCCCCTTGCACGATGTTGGTGGGGGTGTACGCAACTGTATGTACCTACCTGGGTAGTAGGCAAACCTCACTGGGGCAGGGTATCAGAAAAGTTGGCCGCTAGGTACGAACATCAGACGGCGAAATTAGTAGGTCAGCTTATACTACTTTGATCAGACTTCTTAGGCTGTTTAATTTTGTACCTACTATCTTAGGTAGGTAAGCTGAGGAGGTCAACTTTTTCTGCTACCCACTAGGCAAACCACCGACACGCTGGGTCTTAATGACCACAAAGGGACAATACCTTGAACGAGAGATCTTTTATTATTTTAATTATCGTAATGCCCATTTATACACTTGGAATCTAGTGCTTGGTATAATAGTCGCTCATGTCCAACTTCATCAAAAGCTGTGCAACCATATGGTCCTCGCCAATGCCCTCCTGTTTCAATCCCAAATCATCTGATACCTTGTTACTCGTAGATCGACTCTTTTCTGTCAAAGCTCGGCAAACAGTAATGAAAATCTGTACCTTCGTTTTGAACTTCTTATATAGACGATGCATCTCTTGTGTCTCTCCCGAGTCTGGAGCTTGGTTCTTTTCTATAGCTTTCATTCGGGAGAATTTTGCATACTCCAAGACTGCAGAGAAGATCTCCTCAAGCAGGTTCAGAACGGGCTGTTGACGTTTTCGAAGGAACAGAGATAGCATAATGCGATCCAATACCCTCGAATGAAACTCGCGCAGTCTATCGGGGCTTTCAACTTTGTCAGGACTACTCTTGGTATTCAAGGGGTCCTTCAAGTCGGCTTGGATCTTGTCAAGTTTGGCCTCGAATGCTTGCCACGGGATAGCGACTCCAGCGTCCATGAAGAAGGAAGTGATGCCAGAAACGAAGTGATGTGCCTCGCGTGTGAATCGGAATGAAATGTCCTCGGGGTCAGCCCAACGACTGGTTCTCGCGTTAACATCCCGAAACAATTGATTGACGACATAGACCATCCGCATGATTCTCAATAAGAGTTTAAAGATTCGATCGTACTGTGTCAGAATAACCGGGGAAATGATACTTGACAACGCGGTTGGTGCTTTGTATGATAGACGCAGAAAGTCCAGAGCCTCCAACGAGTCTGGGTTCATGCATTTGTCAATCTCTTCTTGCGTCAAGTCTCGTACAGCAAAGCTCATGTCTCCGGGCAACTCGGATACATCCCTAGAAATACTGACCAGCTTATTTGTAGCGAACTTGTTGTCTGAATCAAAGCTTTCCGTCAGGACCCCCATAAGGGCAAGCCGCAACTCCGAGCTCGCTGGCGGCCAAGTGTCTCGGCCACCCAGACGAAGTCCCATAACACCTCCTTGCCGTGCAACCCCCATTTGCCGTTCGGCTGTTTCTAGGTCGGGGTCGAATAAAGCGTGAGATAGACGGCTGATGAACATGCCGCTGCCAAAAAGCTGAAAGTCGCGGTGCATCTTTAGGTGGCCACGCAAGTCGTGATTATTAAATAGCAGCCGTAAACTCTCTTGGTTAACAACATCCGACTGGGCTGAAGCAATGCTTCCGAATGAAAGCACAGGGAGAAGCGACGGATGGGGCGTGAAGTCAAAGCCACTAGTGGGTGGTTTGGATTTCCTGGTAACAGACTGTACTAGTCGTTCACGGAGAATTTGGCTCAAAGTGTCCTCTTTACTCACAACATCGGGCAAAGGCTCATCCATACGCGCTGTGAGCGCATCCAGAAGTCGGCTCTCTGGCTCGCCATACTCATCCGGAAATGCGATTGTACAGACGGCCTTAATAGTATGCTTAGGCCTTTCTGACACCAACGCTCGTTGATGAAGTGAGCAGTCGCGAATCGCCCGCAAGAGATCGTCATGGTATGTGGTGACTCGCTTTTCAAGATCTTCAATAGCGTCCCAATCGTAAAGCCATCCGATCTTTGGTGGTTGAGTCGCATTAACGATGTGGGCCGAAGCCAAGGGATGCTCTGGGTGACACTCCCTAATGAACCTCAGATTCTTCCCCGTCTCGAAAATGGACTTGGCAATATCAAATGGCATGAAGTGAGGCATCTTACTGTCGTCCAATCGAAAGTCGACATCTTCGCATTCATGTCCAAAATCGTCTGTATATTTCTCTGTATCGACTTTGATAAACCCCTTGCTGGCTCCCACGTTGGCCTTTGTTAAAGGGATGCCTTTCTCTTGCTTAGTCCCGATCCATTCTTCCAAGAACTCAATCCAAGGGGAGGAAACTCGCTGCAACACTTCACGCATGATGCCGCGTAATTGCTCCTCGCCATAATCGACTGAGTACGCCTCGTGAAACACAAAAGAGAGAACATGCTCGTCTGAGTAACCTTTGCGAAACTTGGAAGTAAGCCTTTGAAAGGGAACGAGGATCGCTAGGAGTCCTTTGACAGTCGATTGAAGCTCCAAAAGAGACCGGGGCGTCTGTCCATGGAGAGCTACATATCGCTGGACGTCTTTGAGAATTTGATCGATAGCACCAGCCAGAGCAACACCACACTTGGAAGTACGTTTTGCGTAAGTGGAAATTACGAAGGAGCGCAACTCAAAAAGCATTGAACCACATCTGTGGCACTGTTTTTCCAATCCACGAAGTACATCCTTAGAATAGCCTATGACTCTCATACTGGGGATCCTTGATTTGAAAGAACGGCCTCCCTCTTGTTTTGAGAAGAACACCGACTCTTGATCGAGGGCTAGGGAAAGCAAGGATGACAGATAGGCTTTAATGTCAACAACAGGGACTTCGGAACTTTCGAGCTCGAGAGGGTCGGTAGAACAACTCAAAAAAGCATCATATACGGTTGCTCCGGCTTCGCTAGCCATCAGCGGCTGTCTTCCTGTTGGTGTGCCTGCGATAAAGCCATCCCACGTCTTATGCTCTGATGGATTCTTAACTAGCTCGTCGGTTTCTGCCCAGATATTTTCCTCGGGCTCCGAGCTATGCACGCTTTCCGTAGGTACTGGGCCATCATTGTTGGTGGTGACATCGGTTTCTGGATCCAGCTCGGACTGAAGCCCAAATTGTATAGGTAACTTGAAGAAGCCGCTCTTTTCGAGGGAGACTTGGCCAAGCTGCACAAGATCCGAATCCATGTCATCTGAGTGCTTTCGAGTTAGCACAAGTCCACCGAAGCGTCTATGTTTAAAGTACCTTTGAGTCCGGAAGAAAAGAATGGATCTCGTGTATGGGCATTGGCATTCAGATTATGAAGCCATTTTGACGATTTCCAGAAGTCTGGTATAGCAAACACAGCTGCGGGGTCCTCTTGACATTCATCCATTTTCTTTGTTTTCGATCAAGTGCATTCAGAGTTCGATGTTGTCGTAGTTGGCGACATGACTTGTCTTCAATATTGGGAGAGATTGCTCATTGCGCACGAATGAAAGTCAATTAACGCGAGCTCATGGTCCTGCCCCTCCGTGACGCGCTAAAGGGAGCAGAACCTAAGTCCCATGGTCGCGTTTCAGGACCCTTAGGTTGCGCTGGGGGGAACGTGCCCATCGAAGCACATCCATTTCTTTCCTAGCCCGGCTGGTTGGCTGGCACGACCCGACCTTAGTACCTAGGTACAGCTCCACGGGGGTAACAAATGTCCACTGCATCGAACACTTAGGTAGTTACGTATAGAACTGCTTTTTTAGTAGCCAATCTTCTATAATTCTCTTGAAGATCAACCCAGTATTATCTCGATCCCTGTATTAAGATAACTATCTCTTATTAGTATGATATCTTCTGCAGTGGTAAAAAATACTTTTTAAAAAAGTAGAAAAGCACATTTGTTACCCCTGCGGGCTGCTCCAACATATCTACTGCCTAGGTACTTACTAACCTACCTACCTAGGTACCTAGGTGGGTAGGCGCGCAGGGACCTTCCACGCCAACAAGCTGTAACTTAACCTACCTTAAGGAATTGGATGATTATTAGCCAAACTTTGCAATTCAATTTTGTTTGCTTGGGTCGACAACAACATTTAACACGTGTGGAAACAACGAATACCGTTCCCCCGCCATCAGTTTTTATAAAGAGAATAAGTTCTACAAATCGCATCTTTATAATTACTCCGTTCGGCACAGCGCATTCACAATGGCACCCAGAAAGCGTGCGCGGACTAGCACCCAAACCGCTGCGACACCAACTCCGGCACGAGATGATGATGCGATGGATGTCGACACTCCCCAGACCGGTGACCAAGATGCTTCGAGTGAGATAAGGGAACAGGAACCAGACAATAACTACAATGACCTCTGGACGGACGATCAGGTGGCTTCATTATTCAAGGGCGTCATTCGATGGAAACCAGCCGGTTAGTGAACAGCTTCTTTGTGGTTTTACTCTTACTGAATAGCGTCATGCAGGTATGCACAGGCACTTTCGAATGATAGCGATTTCGGAACACTTGCGGAACCACGGCTTCGACCCAGATCTATACCAGCACACGCGCATTCCTTACATATGGCAGAAGCTCAAGACATACTACAATATCGAAGTCATTGATGAACGAGAGAACTTTGACGAAGACGAAACTGAAGACAGATACAACGAGTTTTCCCTACCGAGGGACCAGTTCTTCGATGCGATGATGGAGCGCGCCCAAGCCGATCCTAGCGAGGCACCAACATCACCTGCACAACTGGACCTATCGCCGCCGCCACCATCCCCGGCCAGGAAACGCAAGCGAGGCGAGACCAAGACTCGAGGCGCGTCAGTTGAGGATACCGAGGAAGGTACGGACGCTCCTTCACCAGCGCCCAAGTCGAAGCGAGGTTCCTCGCGGCAGAAGAAGAAGGCCACGCCAGCCAAGGCCGAAAAGCAAGAAAAGGCCGATACCACAGAGGAGGAAGAAGATGATGACTCTGAAGATGAGGGGGAGGAGGGGGAGGATGAAAGTGACGGTTCAGCTTCTAATGGTGAGGAGGAGAGTGCTGAAGAGAGTGGAGCACAAGTTTCCAAGTCAACTCGCGGCGCCAAAAAGGGTCAGAAGGCCGCGACCACGAAAGTAAAGGCGAGACCAAAAAGGAGACGTTGAACGGCAGTGTTGCCTGCCATACGATAGAGGCGCTTGGGATGTTTCAGATACCCTTCGCACGGAAGCTATGTGCGTTATTAACGTTGAACATATATTCAACCCTCCTGTCGCACCAAGTTTCACTAATACCCATCCCATCGATGGCAGAAGTCAAGTATAAATCTATTGCTCCCATTCGCTGCGATACTTTGTCTTGGTTCTCCAGTCTCTTCCTATGGGAAAGATGCCCTCCACGTCCATAGTTGATCGCTGTAGGGGACCTGGTTCGAGCACCCTGGGTAGTTCAATAGGTGGTTTCTTCTGTAGTAGATCCCACATCTCATTCTCAGCCTGCCAGTTTGAATACTGGTCGCGCTCTTCAGCGTATTGCTCCTGTCGACGTTCAATGGTGATGCGATTCTTCAGAACCTCTTTTTTGCGATACGTTTCTGGGAAGTCGGCGGCAGAAAACTGCAGTACTTCGTCTGCTTCCTTGTCGACGGCTGCATCTTCTTCGTCGGATAACAACGGTGGTTCCTCAAAATCGGGACTCAAAGCTTCTGGCTCCGAAGACTCGACATCGTCGTCGAATTCGGGCTTGATGATTGGCTTGACATCTTCATCAATTTGCGACAAAAGGTCCTCAATTTCTTCGTAGCTGAGAGGTTCACCTTCGCCTTCCTCGTCGTTGCTAGGTGGTTCTTCTTGCACTTCTAATCGTAGTCGTCGTGCACATTTGCTCCAAAACTGATGCGAATCTGGCTTCATTCCTAACGAGGCGATGGCTGCTTGCACGTCTTGGGCTCTAACGATGTCGCGGGTGTGGGGATGAAGTTCCCTCTTAGCTCTGATTCTTGACATACTCAAAAAAAGAGTTGTTTGCACGAGTCGCTTCGTTATAGAAACAGCCAATGAGTGGAAATCCTCGAACGTTGTAGCCCACATCGATGGAGGCCTGTCGTCAATATGTTGCCAGTTCTCGCTAGGAATAGACGAATTCATAAAGACACGTTCTGAAAGCCTTAACCAGGTGTGGAGGTTGAATAGCCCCTTGAATTGAAGATCTTGGCTTCCATTGATACTTTCACCCTTGTCGAGTCGATATGCGATCTTAGGGGTGATCTCCCAGCACTCTCCCCATTTACCCTCTTCTCGTAGTTCCTCTTTTCGTTCTTGTCGTACAGATATGGCATCCGCGGCTTCGTCTAAGGCATGGCAGCATTGCTGACTTAGCTCAACAGCAGCGGGTATTTCTGAGAACTCTATTGCTGGACGTCTGACCTCGCGCTGTCTCAAAAGTCGAGCTCTTCGGAGCACATCAAGGTAATGATTTACCTCGATCTCACTCTTGGTGCCTATACGGGATGCAATGCCCCGGAGGTCGGTTTGGCCTAGGCGGGCGATGGCCTCAAAGAACAACTTCTTTTCTGGTAACGACCAGTAGGTGAGACCGGTTTGGGTTGGGTACAAGACGGTCTCCTCGTTGTCGTGGGTGAAGCAAACACGCTGTGCTGCATCTTCAATGTCCCTGTTCAGAAGATCCAGGTAGTCGGTGTTGAGCACTCCTTTTTGTCTCTTGAATTGTCGAGGTTGCAGATCATCTTTGGCTGGCCTTTTGAGCGAGTACTGCCTGTTATCTTGATCGAATTCATCTTCGATGTCGGTATACACACTGCCAGACACATCAGAGTCATTGACAGCGTGTTGTTCGTGTGTAAAGGCCAAAGGGATTATATCTTTCACTTCCATGCCTTTAATTTGCTCTGTCTCGTTGAGGTCCTCCTCGAGAGGTTCGTGATTTGTTTCCGACTCCATACTGCTTTGTTGACGAAATCTACTAGTGACTTATGAAAAGATAAAAACATGGTAACAGAAGATTGATAAAGAAGGACTCCGGCTCAGGAGTGGAGATGAGCAAGTGAAGAAGCGGTAACCAAAGTCTCAAGAAATTAGGCAGAAAAGGTAAATATCGTCTGTCAAATCATGGTTTAGTTATACCTTTAGTGAAATTTTTATTCATTGTAGGTGAATCTTCTGTAGGAACTTAGGAACTGAAGCAAGTACCGGATGTTAGTGTAGTGTGCTTACATAATACATTTTACGGCAATGTTCAACTTTGTAGGCGTATACAACGATCCATGAAGTATCTTCACTACAACTCAATGAGACAAAACCTATTCTCGTCGCACTCATCATGTGCAATGTTTCGACTCGTACCGAGATGCATTTTCCGGCTCAAAGCCTTGAGGTCTCCCTTTGTGATTAAGCCACAGACATTTCGGTCATTCGCTTCAATTGTTGCTTCAACTGTTGCTCGTGATAAGCCGCCTAAATTACAACTCCGAGATTATCAAGAAGAATGTATCGAATCAGTTTTAGCCTCTTTGGAAAATGGGCAAAAAAGAGTTGGCGTGTCACTCGCTACTGGAAGTGGAAAAACAGTAGGTAGTCTTTTCGGTTCTAACGACCAATTGATTAACCTTTAAAAGGTCGTCTTCACTCAACTCATCGAGAGAATTCCACCACCAAACGAGAATGCCCAGCAGACATTAATCTTGGCCCATCGTCGCGAGCTTGTGGAGCAAGCAGCGAACCATTGTCAACGCCAGTATCCAGATAAAAAGATCGAGATTGAGATGGGTAATGTCCATGCAACGGGAACAGCAGATATCACGATTGCTAGCGTACGGAGTATAACGTCACAAGGTCGTCTTAAGAAGTTCGACCCGTCTCGTTTCAAGCTTTTACTGGTGGACGAAGCCCATCACATCGTCGCTCCAGGTTACCTCAAGACCCTACGCCACTTTGGACTCGACCAGAAGCGACCAGAGTCTCCAAATTTGGTCGGTGTATCTGCTACATTTTCGCGTTTTGATGGGGTCAAGCTTGGTGCAGCCATCGATGAGATAGTCTACCACAAAGACTATGTGGACATGATATCAAAAAAGTGGCTATCAGATGTCATGTTTACCACAGTCGAGTCCAAAGCAAACCTATCACAAGTCAAGAAGGGCGCTTTTGGCGACTATCTTCCCGGAGAACTCTCGAAGGCAGTAAACACTAGCGAGATCAATGATATCACAGTGCGCAGCTGGATGGCAAAGGCTGAAGGAAGGAAGTCAACTCTGGTGTTTTGTGTTGATGTTGCTCACGTTGTTGAGCTGACAGATCGCTTTAGACAGCATGGCTTCGATACAAGATACGTGACCGGAGAAACACCAAAAGTTGAAAGAGGCCAGACACTGGATTCTTTTCGAAGGGGGGAATTTCCAGTGTTGATCAATTGTGGTGTGTTCACTGAGGGAACTGACATTCCTAACATTGACTGCGTCATTCTTGGTAGGCCGACAAAGTCTCGCAATCTCCTCGTTCAGATGATCGGTAGAGGAATGAGACTACATCCAGGGAAGAAAAACTGTCACATTATTGATCTAGTCTCGAGTCTGGATACTGGGATCGTGACTACGCCGACATTGTTTGGCCTTGATCCAAATATTCTGGTGGAGAGGGCAACAGTGAGCGACATGCGCAAGATCAAGGAGACGGGTTACGTCAAGAATGAACAGCCTTTGTCGTACCATACCACTCCTGGACCCGAATCTGGAAGTGTCACATTCACAGATTATGACTCGGTCCTGGATCTCATCGCCGATACATCTGGCGAGAAGCACATCCGCGCCATCAGTAAATACGCCTGGGTGCAAGTTCAAGGAGATAAGTTTGTTCTGTCCGCACCAAATGGTTCTTATATCCGCATAGAAAGAGTGAGCGAAAGGTTGAAGACTTCGGCACCTGTCTACCGAGCAGTGGAAGTGCGAGCACTACCAGGCGGTGTTGCCAAAACACCATATGCAATGCCAAGGGAGATTCTCACTGCAACTACGTTCACCGATGCAGTGCACGGGGCGGATAGTTTCGCGGCCAAGGTGTTCCCTCACACCTTCATTCACCGTTACCAGCGCTGGCGGTCACTGCCACCTACACAAGGACAGGTCGACTTCATTAACAGAATGCGCGGCAAAGCAGAGCCTTTAAAACCCGAAGACCTGAATAAAGGCAAGGCTGCGGACATGATCACAAAGCTCAAGCATGGCGCGCGTGGCCAGTTCGCAAGGATAGAGGCAGGACAGAGAAAACAGGATAGGCAGAACAAGATAGCTGAGGCTAAACGGCTCCGAGAGCAGGTTACGGTAGGACCTGTGGCATCTTGACAAAGAAGTCACATGCCGCGGTGTCTGGCTTTTTGCGATAACATGTATAACACGGACAATAGATATAGGGGGGCGTTTGGATAGAGACCTTTCTTTTTTTTTTCTCTTTGGGTATGCCAGCGTATAGCAAGCGCTTATGGAAGGCTTCCAGAAAGTCTGGCATAACACAATGTTCAACAATTCAACGTTACTAAACAACCCGAGCCACGAGTCTGATCAAGTAGACCGGTTTCCCCCGAAGATGGAACTGTCACAGAGATCCTGTGTACACTCGAGACCCGTAGCTAAGCACCAGGGCATCAGAAACATTGGTTATTAAGAGTATGAGAGCCGAAATTAGCAGGTCGGTCTATGCCGTTCAAATCTGACTCTTTGGGTTATTTATTTTTGTACCCTGAAGCTTAGAGGTCAGCTTTTCTGTCACCTACAAGACAAGGCAGCGATCGGTTTAGAAAGAATTATTTTTCCATAAATACAAATGGCATCGAGATCTGTCCTTCATCTTGTGATTCACTGGGGGGAGAAATACACCATGGAGGAGTCGTCAGCTCATCAAAGTGGTTGAAGGACTCTAACACTGACAAAGATGAGGTAGAAAACTCTTTATCTTTTATCTACACCACAATACAATTGCATTTCAAAACTCAAACATGTCTAAACTTATTCTCTGGACCTTATTGATCATTGTTGTTCGCAGTGGCTGAATTTACTTATTCTAAACTCTCCTATGAACTCTGCGAGGGGGGCAACAATATCACCATTGGTTCCTCAACAAGAGCAGTCGCTGGTAGTACAACTTTGTAACGTCATTAAGATTTATTATATTTTCCATTGTTTGGACTTCGTCTGAAAGGTCGATTGTCATTTACATTTACTTAGAGCAGGCCTTGCGAGAGAGTGAGCGAGAGCGAGCCTGAGTGAAAGTGACTGGCACTGCTGGGCAGCTGTTCGGTTCGGTTCACTTGAGCGCATGAAAGCGATATCGTGCTTTCTCCTCGCGCACTTAAATATTTCCCAATTTCTATTCATAAAATCCTCGCTCTTGCAGAGATTCAACTGGAAAGGGAGAATCAAGATATCTATAACACAATCTCGACCTTCGCCATGGCTTCAAATACTTCTTCGGCCTCATGCGCGCAACCTCCCCTTTCTCTCCTCGTGGAGAAGCACTTCCAACCGAACACTCCCCAAAAAGAAAAAATAGAGAATCCCGAGAGCTCTGTGTCCTCTTCTCCTGGTAGTGATGGAAAGCCCTTCACGCCTAAAACTCGACAAAAGCTGAAGGACTACCTCTGCAATTCCAACTCAGTCGCTGTATCTTCAGTTGATGAGCATACTCCTCCTACTGATCCTCCTAAAGCCACTCTCAGACGGGATTTGGTACCAGGAGCCAAACGCCCAGGGAAGATTATCCCCAGACAATACAAGCAAGTTAGATATGCTACTCCGCCTGCCTATGCTACCCCTACCTCGACTGCCATAGGAGATGCCGACTTGGAGCTTCCACCTAACGACCTGTCTCACGCTATGCGGCAAACTTGGGCTCGCTACCCTCCGCCTGCGAATGAGGATTTTCCCGTGGACGAAGAGTTCAGCATCACTCGGAAGTTCTTTGCCAACGAAATTGATCCTGAAGGTCCGCTCGAACAAAGCAAACAGCACAGTCAGGCCAACTTCGTGCAGCCCCTGTGTCTTCAGGGCGCTATCCGCAATGAGTATACTGCTCATCTTGCCTGCAAAAAACAGGGCCACGACGAGCTCATGGAGAAGGTCGCTGCGGTGCGCCGTGCGAAAGCAGAAAATGATGCTGTCGAGTTCTACAACTCCAAAACCAACGAGCCCATCGAGTTTCCCGCACTCGGTCCCAAAGTCCAGAAAAAGATCTACGAAGACAAGGTCAACATTTCTGCCTTGACGCGCAAGATTGCAATCTGCGATGGCAACATTGAGGGCATAATTGCTGGCGAGTTTACTTACAACAAGGACACTGCTCACCTCCCACCCACTGAAGAACAGATGGCTATTTTACGAGAAGCCAAGGGTCTCAGTCATTTATTTCCACAAGTCCCTCCCAAGCTTTCGAATTACGACCAGTGGCTGAAAGACCAGTCTGCCAACCCTTGTCCTGCCTCCAACTGGCTGAAGGATGAAGAGAAATTCGCGAAGAAAAAGGCTTTTAACTCAGCTCTTTCCGAGCAGCTCAAGTCCCGATTCCCTTCAAAGCCAACCAAGATGCCAGCCAAATTACACAGATCAGATGAACCCATCTGTGAGGAGAGCAATTTCCCTTACGTGCTGCCCAAGACCTCCACGGCTCCTGAGCGATACAACATGTACGAAACCCCTGTCGCTGTGCAAGTTCCCAAATGGCTCCCTGCATTCGTCGACTCCGGCATCATTCCCATCGACAAAAGCGCCAGTGCTGAGAAGCAGTACAAGGAACTTCTCACTACCATCTGGAAGCTCGATTCACAGATGCTCAAAGAGACCAAGCCCAGCAAGTGGGACAAGAAATGGCACGATCCCAGCCCTCGCTGGACGAAACCTCACCATCAGGAAAGCGGCGGCTAGTGGAAATGCCGCTTGACTACTGGGAAGCCCATCAAGCAAGAGTTCTGCGGTGCATATCACCAGGGCGAGAAGGAAACGTATGAAACTCTCAACCAGACGGAGCCGAACCAGAACCTCTCAGAGACAGATGTCATCTTCGAAGAATTCAGCTTCGACAAGGTCTTCACGTTCGGCCAGGATATCGAAACCAAGATCCCCGACAAGAAGAGCCCTGACGTTCTCCTCATGGAGATCGCCGAGGGAGTGAAAAAGGCCATCGCAAAGGTCGGCATGTAAAAGTGCGAAACAACCCAACGAGAAGAACGAAGACGGTGAACCAAGGAAATACCATGGCAGGCGGTTTTCGTGCAACCCGCCCGCACGGGTAGAATGGATATCGAAGAAGAAACGGATCATTCATCACCTTGTAACTCAATAGCATTCTCGTACATAATATAGTGATTTGGGTAGTGTTTTCTAATTCTCGCTAGTCTATGTTGCTGTCCGTCAGTGTATCAGAAACATTGGCTGTGGGAAATATAAAGACGAAATTAGGTCAGCTTATGCCTCCTATCTAGATCATGTTTTTGTACCCCAAAACTTAGAGGCCAACTTTCTGCTAGTTGAAACTTTTAACCAATATGTTATAACCATGTAGCCTCGATCTCAAGTACCTATGATTGTAAATAGGTGTTATAGCCATAAAACTAGTGACACAAGTTTTCCATAGAACATACAAACCATGCGGATAGTCGCAGGTCTTTCAACCGCATATGGTATCAAGCTGCTCCCTCTTCAGCTTCCATAACAGATACATCCACCACGTTGTCCTTCTCGATTCTCACCTTCTCCAACAACGGAAGCATCTCACCGCCTCGAATTAACACAAGCTGGCTCTTATCCTCTCCATATTTAACACCAACCGACAATCCGTCCAGACCCATTTCCTGAGCTTTCAGATTCCACAGCAGCTGCGCCACTTCGCCCTCCTTTGTGCAGCATACATATCCCAGAGCCGCATCTGCGGAGTACATCTCTTTCTGCACACCTTTGGTAGCTGGTTTCTCGCCTACCAGGAGCCCAAGAACGTCTGAACCTCGCCACCCTGGAGGTGCTACCGCCATGGCGCCCTTGAGCTCGCGAATATACATAGGGCTTGGGCTCCGAGCACCCGCTTTACACTGGATTATCACCTTCAACGCCTGTGATGTTGAAGGCAGTGTCCATATGCCTAGGAGATCCAGGCCTCGGTCTGAATGACCCCCAACGCGCTTGAGGAGGAAGCCATATTGTGAGAGTGTGTCGGCGACAGTGTATTCGTAGTGTGTGCCCCGATATACAGTTGAGTTTTTATTCAGGCTTGTACGTTCAACATATGATAGAAACGTCGCGAGATTAGAATGTTCTTTGTTGGTCGCTTCAGGATATATCAACTGTGAAGGTTTGGGGGGTTTGCTCCTGGTCTTGCTGATGAGCCTTGAGCCAACTACTGCGCCGGCCAATTTTGATGGCTGTACAGCACGTTTCGAGGCGTTTTGGAAGCTCCGGAACAAGATAGACATTATTCCATGAGGACTAGTTGAAATGTTTCTTTTCTTAGCTACGGATTCTACGTAGGTACTGAAATGAGATCTGCATATTCCAGACATGCACTAAACCAATATATCCTCTAATCCGTACCGTAGACCGAAGGTCTTTACAGAACCCTCGGAGCGTCAGAAAAGTTAGCTGCTCGAGGTAAAGTCAGTTTATGCTATTGGGACTATAATCTTAGGTCATTCATTTTTGAACGGTAAAGTCCCGAGGTCATCTTTTCTTATACCCAGCAGACAATGTCTTTATAGCAAAGGCATACTGCTAATTCTCGCACTGGAACAGAGATCAGGGCAAGGCTTTCCAATCTACCTAGATAGAGTTTTTGAATGTATTCAGTCGCTTTGTATTAAATCGCATTTTTTCCATTACGGCAGTTGCCTGTCCAGGTCCTGGGCTAAATTACACGCAGAATCCCCGACGCCACCGCAGTCCTTGTTCTACTGATCATACAACACTTCTGACGTTTATATAGAAGTATGGCTTTCAAGCCAACTCCCTTTTCTCTACATAATCATAGCATGTCACCTTCCGCATGCTCTTGCATCCCGGGCGGGTACATGTTGTTTGCTAGTCGTGATGCCGACCGAGGCGGTGGCTTTTCTCGACTTCTCTCATCTCGTGAACGAACGCTTGGTTGGCGTCTTATCCTCGACTGTGGCCTTCGAGTCACAGGCTTGATCATATTCTCCAAGTAGAAAGCACTCTCGGTATGCCCCGTACCAGGTCGCTCGTCGTCGGCGTCCGAGTAGCCTCCAAGGTACTCATCGTCGGATGCAATGTCGCCCATTTGTGGTTGGTAAGAGGCTGGCGCAGAAGGGGATGTGATGGATCTAGAATGCAGTCCCGGTCGCGCTGCAGGAACAACCACACTGAATGCACCTGGTGTCATGGTGTTCGAACTCGCTTCTCTTGAAAACCCTGGAGATCGGTCTGCGAAGCCGTTTTGGAAAGATGCATTGTTCGAAGCTTCATGGAGGATAGGCAGGGTCTGCTCATCATATAGTTCTGCCCCGGTCTCAAACGACTCCGGGGTGTATTCAGTGATCGTTCTTGAAGACCGGCCATCATCATCGGTCGTGGGGCTTGACGGCTCGTCAAAGAAGTCATCAAGGCTGTCCAGCTTAGTTGCCAAATCTGCTGTGTGGGCGTCGCCACGGCCCTCATCAGACAGCATAGTTTCGGTTCGCTCAGGCGCACCAAAGTATTTGTACGGGAAGTCGTCGGCATGAAACTCTACATCTGGCGTAGGCGCGGTTTCTGTTAGCATGCCTTCTGAGCCCTGGCAGGTGTAAAATGCCGCGTGGATATTGGCTCGCGTAGCATCAGTCTTCTTTGCAGGTATAGGGATAGCCCATCCTGATGCTTCGGGAATTCCAAACAGACTCTGTGTACGTTCATATTCCTTTCGGATCGCCTTCGACGTCGGTCGTGTCATACTCATCCTCAAATGATGCTTATCCATATGACTTCCAGACATTGTCATGATGTTGTCTAATACTTCCAGTGCCTCCATACAAAATTCTGTCTGCAGCAGTCGAAGGAGAGGGGAGATTAGGTCGGACCCGTGCCCAGCAAGTTCAGGTTTACGCATATCCACTTCGGGGATCGCCACACAGAGAATTCGCATTGTCTGGATCTTGATCCAGGATAGGGAGTTGGTGAGGAGGCCAAGCAAAAAGGTCACCATCTGGAAATCCATCTGAGGGAGATAGTACTCGCGCAAAGCTCCCCATAACTCGACGAGGAAGTCCTTGCTGCTATCCTGGGGGTCGCCCAAAGCAAAACCTTCCAGTGCCTCCGCAATACCAGCCAAACCCTGATTGTCCGCTTCCTCCTGAAGCAGTCTCGCTGTACGCACAACACTGTCGTCTGGAACAGGCTTCTCCACTTCGTTGAGAAAACGCGGGAAATTGGCAAGTAGCGAAAAGAAAAGGCGTCTATCATCACCAACTAACCCATCACTGGGCAGAAGAATCAGTTTGTCTATAGTTTCGAGAGTGGGCTGCCAGCAAAGCGACGACCTAAGGCCTTTGTGGAGGAGAGGCTGAACACCTTCGAAGATTCCCTCCCAACGAGATGGTTGCCCGTCGGCAAGTATTCGGCGCACGTTAGGCGAACTTAGATCTAGCTTGCTGATGAATTTGTTGAGCATCTCAACTGCTTCTAAAAATTCCCTCTCGTTGATTGACTCTAGACAAGCACAAGTAGTCCAAAACAACTGCGGAAAGGTGAGAAGGTCGTCAGCTTCGAGCTTGACAATAATAGTCTTTAGAGTTGTCAGAATTTCCATCGAGAAGGATTGGATTTCCGGGTCCTCGTCCGCAATCGTATTGGATAATCGAGCGAGCATGTCTCCAAGCATGGCCTGGTCCACAGATGTAAGAACACATCTGAAAATTTGGAACGACCGACAAGCGAGATGTCGAACTGGACAAGACGTGGCCCATGTTAACGACAGTCGTCCCCAATGTTCTTTGATGCCTGGAAATGTAATCTCAAAAGTCTTGATGACCTCTGACGTAAGGAACTCCATGCTTGGTGGCACTTTGGTGTCATGATCATCGACCTTACCGTTGCTATCCTCGTACCCCCAAACCACGGATCGATCGTGCCGGCGGACTAAATCTATCAGGTCCTCGATAGCTTTTTTGTCAACGTCTTGTGTCTGATCGTCAATCCGGGAAATTACTACTTCGTGAATAAGATGTACAAGCATCTCTCGCGCTTGCTCCTGAACCAGCGGCGTGTAGTGATCCCACAGAACAGCGACAACTTGAAGAAGGAGCGGGACGTTCTCCTGAGTGAGGTGAACTGGTGACACCATCAAGTCTACAAGAAGAATGAGGGATAGTTGGCCAAGAGAAAATCCAGCTTGCTTGGTTCCAACAGGAAGAGCCTCGGCAAGGTCGGCACAGTATGGCAAGAGATTGATATCAGCCGGTGGCTCAACTGCATCTCGCTTTTCGTTTGGCACCATTGCTTTGGGGGTTATTTGCATGAGGAGGAACTCAACAACCTTAATTCCAGGTGTGCTGTTCGTTGTTGAGAGGAACACAACAATCTGCTTAGCGTACTCAACAAAGTTTTGCTCTCGGCGCTCAAGGCACAGCTGCATGATGAACTCGAGAGCCAAGCGGACATTTCCTGGATAAGGTCCTGTTGCAAGAGCTTGCCAAAGAGCCTGGACTTCGTTGTGTAAAGCACCACTGGATTTGATAGTGATCTCAAGGAGGTTTGCGAGAAGCACGAAAGACGGTGCTGCGGGTCCACCACTCGGGTCCAGCTTTAACTCTATAGATTGAATCCATGGCAACATGACTGCAACGACATTCCGTTGGGCCGCGGGCTGAAGGTCTTTGAAATAGAGTGTGAATTCAGAGAAGATGTGAAAGGCCAACTCAGTATGCTGTTTGGCAAGTCGGGTGGAGATCTCAAACTGTGCTAGCTTGTATACAGCCTGCGTTTTGTCGGAAATGCTGATATCGAAATCCTGGATCTTTGAGTTCCTCTGTTGCCGTACTTCCAAGCTGCGTAGAACAACTGCAGACTTGGACCGGATCTCACTTTGATCGTTGCCCAGAGTAAAAAGGCAGAGGCCGAGTAGCTTCCAGAAGGGACAAGGGTAGTCGATGTGATCTTGCAAGACTTGTGTGACCACAGTGAAATAACTTTCAAGCACCTTGGGAACCTCTGCCAAGTAACATCGCATAATGCAGTGCTCCATTAAGTAGGGAACTTCTCGGTTGTGGACAATCAAATTATGCAAAGCTCTTCTGCCAATGACGTTCATCTTGTCGCTCCCAGAGTTGAAAATGGAGTCAATCCAAGCAAGCATGCGTCGAACATCGAACTGAAGAACGACGTTGCTTTCAGTTGTGACGCTAATCGGGCCACCACATAAAGCGGCCATGGCACTGAGAGCTGCAGTGCGAAGGTTCCTTTTTTCTATCTCCATTGCAGCAGTGGCAGTTCCTCTCTCCCCCAACGTCTGCTGATCGATCAGCGACTGACGCATGGTATCTTCACGGACGCGGATCTGGTTTTGATTCGGTGAAAATCCACACCAATCTTCCATAAGCGAAAAGGCCGACTTCCGAGACTCAAAAGTCATCCATCGGGATGGATCTTTGGTTCTGTTAATGCCCTCAAAAAGTGCTTCCATAAGACCACAATAGTGACGCCGGAGTTTCTGGAATTCCCAGTCCATCTGGACCTCTCCGTCCATGAGGAACAGCTTCAGGTCCTTTGTGTACGTAGTGAGAGTGGTCAAGAAGAACTCATTGTTATAAACATCCGGTTCGTTAAGAAAATGTGAAGTAAGCTTGAAAACGTGCGTGATTTCTGTTCTCAGAAGATCCATCCTCCTGTTCCTCCTAGGGTTGCTGTTCGTCCGTTGGTGTATCCGAGCTCGTGCCTCATCATTGCATCGAGAGACCTGACCCTGCAGTTCCTCGAGTAGGGTCCGATAAATGTGAATATTGATGGAGCCCATTGCAACAACGACAGCATCCCGAACAGACGCCGACGAGACAGATAGCAAAGGAATAAGGTACTTGAATAGCATCCGAGCTGTCACAATCTTATCTTTGGAGGATGCCTTGGAGGCCATTCGGACATGCTGAGGATCCTGCGGCGTAGGCAAAGCACCTGGATCTGCTAGCGTAGTGCAAGCAAAGATCAAGTATAGCTTCCATTGCTCCACCATCACCTCTGGTTGAGTTGTTGCGGATCTTGCTCCAAGTCGAGCACTGCCTGTCTCGTTGTTATAGTATAGACCTCGCGAGGGTTCAGAAAGGTATACGATCGGTTTGTACATTTGCAAAATACGATTGCAGATAAGATCACGGCATATAGTAACTGTAAATGGGCACTTCTCGTAAGCCATCCGGATGAGTTTGGGGAAGATTTTGAACCATAGAGTCGTGTCATAAGAGACATCACTGGCACAAAGCTCAACAAGCGGACCCTGGTTGTTGGTGTTCTGCAGGCCTCGTTGTAATCGACTTCGCTCAGCGACAGATAGCTGCTCATCGTTGAAATCCATAACCTTGCTGGATTCGTTCTCAAGGATATCAATGAGTCGTATGGAGTCTTTGTCCTCCGCCACTTCTTTTCTAAGGGCCTTGTCGAACTCAACGATCAAGCGCAGAACTGTGACTGCAAAGTGGCGAACCCGGCGTGATTGTGAACAGAGGAAGAACAGCCCATGAGCTTCTGCTTGATCAACCTCTGCCCATATGCTGGAAAGATCAAGTTTTATGGCTCGTTTGTCTGTCGCGTTGGCCTCCGGCTCATCTGTGGCGGCGTCTCTGGTCTTTTGTCTGATTTCTTCAATCCATATCTGCAGTAGCTCCACGTATAGGCGCAAGGTGTTTTCGATGTGACTATGACCAAGCATTCCACCGTCAGACATTGTCGAGTACCGATCGTCAAAATTAAATATAAAGCGGGCAAAACCCATAGTAACCTGCTGAGCATGCGATTGCCTCGCAATGGCCTTCAAAGAATTGGCCGACGACTCGGCAATGTTATATTGCACATGTGCTGTTCCAGTACATAGCAAATTGACTAGAGAGTTGAAAGGAATGTCGACAGAAAGACACCGAGGCAACGCTTGGACAGCTACGTGAAGGAGTTCGTAGAATGCCTGTTTTTGATCTGCGGCGTTCTGGTGGTCGTCTTTACGGGAAAAAGTGAAGGTTTCAGTAATGGGTGTTTTTGGCATGGGGCTGCTAAATTTCTCATCCAGCGCTGCTTGTCCACCAAAGGTGTTGTCGCATATGATTGTGATCTTCCCAAGGATTTCACAAAAATTGAGGTAAAAATCCCGCACTCCATCACTCAGAACGTGTGTCAAAACTGGGCGGGATATATACTCTTCTTTAGAAGCAGTTGTTGGTTGAGACAGAGGGAGGTTGCGAGGAGATGGCATAGCTGGAGAGGCAGGAAATCGGTCAGGCAGCGTATTATGACTGGAAGTTCCGAAATATTGGGGAAATGGCGGTCGCCCTTGTTCACCATTTTCCAGATCTGACATGATGTAGAGGAAGGCTCTGATGCCCACTACCACTCTATCAGGATCCAGCTGCTCAACCTTCAGCTCTTTGTTAGAAATAAAGAGTTCGGCATTAATGAGAGGAAACACCACATTCCTGAAACAGTATTCAGGATACTTGAAGCCAACGATTCGAATGATTTGGATTAAAGGCTCAGTACAAGCAGTATCAGAGGCAACCAAGCTTCGCTTGGAAGATGGCAAAACCAGTTTCATAACCTCGTCAATCTTGCGCAAGCTGCTTTGAAAAGTCTCATTAGTGCGATATAAAAACGTCCACAGCAAGCGTGAGATGACTTGAAGACAGAGTGGCTTAGTGGCCCGATCCTTGATTTTGGCCTGCAGAGGTAGTATCAGTTGCAACCACTGAGAGCCGAAGTTGTCGGGAGAGGAAACACAGAGCAGTGTGGCTGTAAGCGGAAATGCAAAATTCCAGTGTCTAGGCTTCATGAACATCTGAGCCAGGCGAGGTCCGATGGCAGCGACCACTTCTGCCCATTTCGGATGCATAAAATGGCTATTGCTTGCCTTTGCTGCAATTGGAAGAAGAAGCATCTCTATCACCTGACAAAAGGCTGTCTTGATCTTTTGCCCATGGGACTTCTGAAAGAGACGACCAAGGGAGATGAGGAAATCACAACATTGTTCCCAAGATTCTTCAGGTGAGATCTTGAGCCTCAGATGTTTCATGCCTCCCAGTACAAGTTCCACTTTTCCCTCGACATCTCGGCCAGGATGCGAAGATGTCGTTGGGCTCTTGACCACACGTTCTCGAGCCTGAAGGGAACCTTCCAAGTCTTCGATGAACCTCTTGGTAACTCCGACAAAATTAATGCCACTCATATGCCCCAGGAGTTGAGCAAAGAGATTCCAATTGGCAAGCTTGAGTGGCGATACCATCAATTGTTCAGTATCAGCAATTTTGAGTTGTCCAAAAATAATGTTCTCTAGCTTGTCCTCCATTTCAGGCGTAATCGAAGCAAGGTTGCTTTGACTAATGACCTCAAGAAGAACACGACAAAGGATATATATAGACACAGTTGACCGACGCTCAGCTTGTGCCACAAACTCTTGTCTTGTTGCGAGAGTAGGTGGGCCATTTGGGAAAGCAGCATCAGGGCCTCCCTGGCCAGGTAAACCGGCCTGCACTGGTTCTGTATTTCTTCGGATAAGAGGTCCTCCTCCCGGCACCGCATTCCGAGATTGCTGAAGATGACTGCGAGCTTCATTGGCGGCATCGCTCTTGCTTTTCCTCCAGAGCATCATGGAGTCTATTAACGCTTTTGGTTTCGGGCTAGCGATGTGGCCTAGAGCGACAATCAACTGATCGAAGGCCGGGTCAACTCCTGGGCCGCATATTTGTTCGACGTTGGGCTCAGGATCGAGAGGAACCGTAACACATTCCGTTAACTTTTCTTCGGCCTGTGCGATAAACTATTTCAAGTCAGCTGCGGCGCGCATTGACAAAGTCGAAGCTTCACTGACTGAGGTGAATAATACATGCAGCGCATATTCGCCAACCGTCTTTTGCTCGTCCTTATGGTGACGGGACGAGTGGGAATGATGGGGGGTATGGTCGCGCCGTGATTTACTATGTATTCGTTCGAGCTTGCGTTGTGTCTGGCCATAGGGGCCATCAATGGGATTAGGACGTTCCATGGTCGCAACATTTCCTGAGAGGGATGTAGGGGGCCGTGATGGATAGCCTGCATCGCCATCGATACGGGTGGCCACCGATTGCATGTCTGGACGATCGAGGCCGACGCCGGCGGCTGCAATCATCTGCGGGCTTAACGGGCTGGAACTGGTCGAGGCCAAGCTGCCATTTCTTGAGTGTTGGTAGCCGTGTACGATTGAGGTTTGACGATGATGGCCGTATGTTGCACTCTTGGGATCGATAATTCGTTCAACGACACCGCCAAGGGGGCTTTTCGAATGCGATCCGTGAAGTCGTGGGGAGGTCACAGGTTGGTGTGCCTGGGGGATTTTTTCGGCAGAGGAGTCTCGCGAGTGTCCAAATCGATTGATAACCGGCGAATCTGAAGCTACAAGACGTAATGCTCGGTCCCGACTCCTCTCATCTTCTTCCTCCGCGTCGAGTCTAGGAACAGGCCGGGGAGCGTACCTGAGTGTATCCTGCAGGTGGTCCGGCAGCGGCTGCGACGGCACTATGGGTCACACAAGGGGTTAATCAATGGATATTTATGTATATTTACTCAGATGCGTTCGAAGATGTTGGTGAAACAGGAGCGGAGACGTTAGGAGCGGGAGGGCAAGGCCTGAGAGCCAGCGACTAAGCAACACCAGCTATGGGTGAACAGCTCTGATGTACGGAGTAGCGAGCCCTGGCACTGACGGATGACGAAGGTATTCCCGCGATACAGCCAGAATTTTAGAGGTGGTGCGGGAAGGGAGGGGTTGGTTGGTGTTGGTGTAAGGGAAAGCAGAGAGGGTGGACCTGCAAAAGCTTTGGACTTACCCATCCTCAAGTTCTATGTCGCAATCCCATGATCTATGGCGATTCCCCAGTTTCAAAATCAGAATCGTAACTGAACGAAAGAAGAGAGGAACGAGAAGAGTGCTGATTATTTACGGGTCAGGGGTTGGGTGTGAGTTGAGGTTGACAAGGGATGCTACTGTGCCATGTGCAGCATACGAGGGAGTCTTTTTGATGGACAACAAAGACCAAAAGACCATAGATAGACGACTGGCTTTGAAGGCTTGACCACAAGCGCGCAATGACGCTACTGTCAGCTTGCCCACCAAGCATTGGCCCGGCCCGCTGTATGGCTTGTTCAAACCCTTAAAGAGCATGTGTGCCATGGGGCCAGAAGAAACCCGAAGCGCTTTAACACATGGCACATATGCTAATATGGCAGACGATTCGCGGTGGTTTAGCATTTATCCTTGCTATCGTCTGCAAGGGCCGCAACCCAGTAGCGGAACTAGGATCAATCGACAGGGGATGACAGGCCCTTGGGAAACCGGGTGCGCCACTTCCAGCTGTCAATTGTTTTTCTTTTTCTTCTGGTTCTTTTTTTTTTCCCCTTTCTAGAAGGGGGCCTGAATGCTCCCTTGGCTCAGGGTTCAAGGCTTATTAGGTAATTCGTCTGTGGAGCATTGGTTCGAGAATGACTCGTCGAGGTTGAATGTCTGACATTGATAATACACGACAGCTCGGTAGGTAGCTATTAGGACTCACGCGAGCCTAACCAATTGAATGAACTAGCAAGGATTAAAAGGACCCGGATGCTCATCGACGCAGCACCTGTTTCTATGCTGATCATTGTACCAATATGAAATACTATCATTGTATGGAGCAATTGGGGGCGTCGAGGCTATTTTGCTTAGCATGATGTAAAGCTCAGGTGAACTCAATGCTTCACTATTTCGCTATGTACTACTATGTAATATGTAACATAGCGCGTGTCAACTCCACGTGCAGAAGGCTTTCGATCGAACCCTCGTAGGACAAACATGCTACCCTAGATACACACGTGGGTATGTATGTACATAGTACTTTCTGCAGCTCGTTCTCAGGCAGAACACCAAATATTATGCATGCCTATAAACTGAGAACTGGCCACGTTTAACCATTGTTATAGAACAGTCAGCGTCCAATGGTAACTCATCTCATAGGCAAAAGAACAGGCGGTGTCAAACTCGCATACGGGCAAGAGAACAGCCAAGTTTCCAAAAAATACAGTCTTAGTGTGGACACAAAATATTGATTCGAGGGAATAACTCGTGGTCATGTTAGCGGTGTGATTTGACAGGCATTGGTTGTAATGTCCAAACACAGATTCTTGCTTTTGTTATACACACGATCACACACAAAGGAATTCTTCTCTGTTAACGTTTACTACGCCACCGCTCTCTTCCAAGACAAACTTTAACTAACTACCAGGCAAGATAGGCAGTGTGGCTTATCAATATCCGCATTCCAGAGTAACCATCTTATTTGAAAAAGATGGATCTGGCTATTGTCAGTGCATCACGACAATGTAAAGGTTTTATATTGCTGTTGGCGAACAGCGAACCAGTCGACTTGAAGCCATATTCAAACCAACAATTCCTAATAACTACGGTGCCTGGACCAGGTAATGTATTCCGTGAAGTCACATGCCCAGATCTGTAGTTTCCCCTTTGCTTCGCGAACCTTCCAAAAGTATGCATCGTCTGAGTCAGATAGAGTTTGAGGAAGATAAGGTAGACAAGGCATTTGAGTTCGGCACTTCAATCATTGCCGCGGATAGGATCGGGACATGGTTTTCGCAAAAGAATCGTACAGCGGAACCAATAGACATGGACTTGGAAATATTGGGGTAGACATTTTGGGATACTTGAAAATGAGGAGAAGAACTAGTGGATCATAGAAGCGGGAAGCAAACGCGGGGAGTGTAGTCAAAGAGAGCAGAGGCATGTCATTCATTGCTCGGAATGCCGAGGCCGAGTTGAAGAAAGTTGATCGGGAATCGGGTACGGTAAGTGCGGAAATTCCATGGAAATGGTGGTAAATGGCGGCCGTGTTCGTTTTCGGGACCCCGCCGGCGTCGGCAGCGAGATCTCATGATAAAATAAGGCCGGCCGTTTCTTGGCCCGGGGTCCCGGCCTCGCTCTGGATACATAGCACTAGTCGTACGCTTGTCATGGGTGGGGATCATAATCTTCGGAATCCCTGCCTCAAGTCCCGAATTTTGTGTATTTCCTTCGTCTTGTGGTAGATTTTTATTGTCCTCCGAAATTGACGACACTCTCTACATTGCCAGGAATCCCTCACAACATTGGTTACTTTCTAGATACCTACTTTCTGCAATATAGGTACCGATACTTTGGGGAGTTACGAATCACGGGCTCCCACTGAACCCCTGCTCCAGAGTCCCAACAGCGAACGGTCCCCCAGTTTGGAAGGGTTCAATCCGATTCCTCCGACCGAGATAAAAAGCCCAACCGTGGTATTCCGCGGCGAGTAGCCACCTTTCACTTTCCAGTTCCCGAGTTGAAGTGTCCACTTGGAGTGGGAGCCGGTCTGCCTCACAGCTTACTTCTACTTATCTACTTGCACGGGTGCTGTTGTTACTGTTACTTGCTTTGTTCGACACGTCGTCGAACAAGGAAAGTTTGCGAGCAAGTGGCCAGAGTGTATTTAGTGCTGATCCTTTGATGTAAGGCCGTCCCGCCAACAAACCCGCCTCGCACCATGAAGGATCCTAGGATCATGCATTTAATCTCCTAAAACTTTTTAGCGTGAATTTGTTACTGACAGCACATTCTTCTTTCTAGACACTCAGCGCCACATCCCACTGTCCCTCTTCCCCCCGCCTCCTTTCCGGCCGACAACCATTGGTGATAACGCAACCATTGGGATAAATCCACGAAACTTGGTCGAAATTGTGCAGATTCTACATCGTTGTTGGCTTCATTGTTTGTGCTTGAACCTAGCCATACTTGACCACAAACTCGTACCAGCGCTCCAGTAGCCGTCATGGCTGAACTAGACACTCTAGACGTTATCGTCCTCGGCGTCATTTTCCTCGGAACGGTCGCATACTTCACAAAGGGAAAGCTATGGGGTGTTACTAAGGACCCTTATGCCAATGGCTTCGCTGCCGGCGGCGTTGCTAAGCCTAGCCGCACGAGAAACATCGTTGAAGCTATGGAGGAATCTGGCAAGAACTGTGTCATCTTCTATGGTTCTCAGACTGGTACCGCTGAAGACTATGCCTCCCGCCTCGCCAAGGAGGGTAAGAGTCGATTCGGACTCAACACCATGATTGCCGATCTTGAAGACTACGATTTCGATAACTTGGATACTGTTCCCAACGACAACGTTGTCATGTTTGTCCTCGCAACTTACGGTGAAGGCGAGCCTACCGATAATGCAGTCGATTTCTACGAGTTCATCACTGGCGAGGACGCTACCTTTAACGAGGGCAACGATCCCCCTCTGGGCAACCTCAATTATGTCGCTTTCGGCCTTGGAAACAATACCTACGAACACTACAACTCTATGGTCCGCAACGTTAACAAGGCTCTCGAGAAGCTTGGTGCTCACCGCATCGGCGAAGCTGGTGAAGGTGACGATGGTGCTGGTACCATGGAAGAGGACTTCTTGGCCTGGAAAGACCCCATGTGGGAGTCTCTTGCCAAAAAGATGGGACTGGAAGAGCGCGAAGCCGTCTACGAGCCTATCTTTGCCATCAACGAACGTGACGACCTGACTCCCGAAGCCAACGAGGTCTATCTCGGTGAACCTAACAAGCTGCATCTCGAAGGCACTGCCAAGGGTCCCTTCAACTCCCACAACCCCTACATTGCCCCTATTGCCGAGTCTTACGAGCTCTTCTCTGCCGAGGACAGGAATTGTCTTCACATGGAAGTCGACATCAGCGGTTCTAACCTCAAATACGAAACTGGTGATCACATTGCTATCTGGCCCACGAATCCTGGTGAGGAGGTCAACCGTTTCTTGGATATTCTCGATCTCTCTGGCAACCAGCACACCGTCATTACCGTTAAGGCTCTTGAGCCTACCGCCAAGGTTCCCTTCCCTAACCCTACGACTTACGATGCCATTCTACGATACCACCTTGAGATCTGCGCTCCTGTTTCCCGCCAATTCGTTTCTACTCTGGCTGCTTTCGCTCCCAACGACACTATCAAGGCTGAGATGAACCGTCTCGGTAGCGACAAGGATTACTTCCACGAGAAGACCGGCCCTCACTACTACAACATCGCTCGTTTCCTCTCCAGTGTCAGCAAGGGTGAGAAGTGGACCACGATTCCCTTCTCCGCCTTTATTGAGGGTCTCACCAAGCTCCAGCCCCGTTACTATTCAATCTCCTCCTCCTCTCTCGTTCAGCCCAAGAAGATCTCCATCACTGCCGTCGTCGAGTCCCAGCAAATTCCTGGCCGAGATGACCCTTTCCGTGGCGTCGCTACAAACTACCTCTTTGCCCTGAAGCAAAAGCAGAACGGCGACCCCAGCCCAACGCCTTTTGGTCAGACATACGAGCTTACAGGCCCCCGCAACAAGTATGATGGTATCCACGTTCCCGTCCATGTTCGTCACTCCAACTTCAAGCTACCTTCGGATCCCGGCAAGCCTGTCATCATGATTGGCCCTGGTACTGGTGTCGCTCCTTTCCGTGGTTTCGTTCAGGAACGTGCCAAGTTGGCCCGTGATGGTGTTGAAGTTGGAAAGACCCTGTTGTTCTTCGGTTG
The DNA here is from genome assembly GCA_014899045.1 of Fusarium palustre. Classification (NCBI taxonomy): domain Eukaryota; kingdom Fungi; phylum Ascomycota; class Sordariomycetes; order Hypocreales; family Nectriaceae; genus Fusarium; species Fusarium palustre. The sequence continues at coordinate 60,342 of JAAVUH010000113.1, read as the reverse complement.
CCGAAAGCCTAGTGAAGATTTTATGTACGAGAAGGAGTGGCAGGTAAGTCATCGACATCAGTCCAATTCTAAAACCGTTTATTGATCATTTCCAGGAATACAAGGAGGCTCTCGGCGATAAGTTCGAGATGGTTACTGCATTTTCTCGTGAGAGCTCCAAGAAGGTTTATGTTCAGCACCGGCTTAAGGAGCGGGCACAGGAGGTCAGCGACCTGCTCTCCCAGAAGGCCTACTTCTATGTTTGTGGTGATGCTGCAAACATGGCTCGCGAGGTCAATACTGTTTTGGCGCAAATCATTGCCGAGGGACGTGGAGTGTCCGAGGCTAAGGGTGAGGAGATTGTGAAGAACATGAGATCAGCAAACCAATATCAGGTATGTAATGGCTACATGCGGCTTCCGACACATCTCATCGGAAAGCGTTTACTGACTGAGTGGCTCGCAGGAAGATGTTTGGTCATAAAAAAGAGGCCTCAGTGGCATGCTGCATTTAGGTTTGTTGATGACGAAGACTTGTCAGGTTCAGAGGCTCTACTACTATCTATACACAGTGGTGGTGGGTTCTAATGAACGTACTCGGAGTAGACTTGGGACTTTTCCTGCGGGTTATAGAACGGGTGGTGTTGGGATTGACTGGTATATATGCGATGAATGGTTTGTGGCATCTATACTATTGTAATTACATGTCACATATTGAGAGAACGTCAGATACTTGTTTATGTTGCCAGTGTGCCTCCCACTCACCTGGGTCTGGTTAGGCAAGCAGAAGCAAGTTGTTAAAACACATGCTGACTTTCAAGTGTAGCCTACTCGAGCTTTTAGGACAACGAGGTGTATGCATGTCACGTTATGAGATCAACCGGTGGCCAGAGTGCTTACCCTGCACATGCATAGATGACAAGAGTTTTTCTTTTATTTACACAATGATTTACTGTGGTTTTTAGAACTGGTGGCTCAAATCTTTGATGTATAAGATTACACAGAATTTTTCACTTCATATGTCGTTTATTATCTTGGATTTTCGTCTGCAGATTCGAGGCTGAGCTTTCCAACCTACACACCTTGCATAAACCTACGAACGCAAGGCTCGTGGCTGCCGCTGCGCCGTGCCGACTAAGAGAGAGAAAGAACGATGCTTTGGGACATTAAACGACCAAGTCACTGCTAAACGTACAAAGCACCAGCCAAACCGAGGGCAAGTCGTGGAAGCGCTGGTGGTGTTATCTCGACGTGCAGACGAAGATAGCGATGAATTGTAATTCAAGCTTGATGTCAAAGACCACTTGCAGCATACTCAAGACAAGACATGGAAGCTAGGAGCTAAGACCAGTTTTTGAATATCCAAGCACTAGGTGCACCAACGAACATGAAAGTTAAGGAGCCATGCGTGCTAAGGTGGTTGTGAGTAATTGAGACTCCCAAAACTTCTGCATCTACTCCAACTGACCACTTGAGTAGTAAGCCCGTCCGTTTCAAAGACACCCGCATTCGAGCAGACTGTGGATATAAGGTAAGAAGGAAATATGGGTCCGTAGTTTACCTAGGCATAGACAAGTGTTTGTCAGTACCGAGCTCATCTGGAGAAGGAGACGTACGAGGGACGAAGCATACTGAGATACTTGACAGGAGAGGGCTACATATTTAATTTTGTAAAGCTCGACGCTCCATCTTCTGCATCCTTTTGGATGTCATTTCCTTTTGGGTGCTTCTCATCTTGCTACCGTGTTTAGTACAAGCACAACACTCACTTCCCAGTTAGTCGTCTCCTCGATCCTTCCCATCTCACAACTACTAAATGAGCAAGACAAGAGGTCTAAGGTCATCTTTGTGTCAGAACCGTCATCCCGCAAGGATTATTGTTTTTGGGGACTGTGCATTTACTTTCAGTCGCTTTCGGTCCCCTTCCTTCTTTAAAACCCCCGACCTGGACGATATCAAGAAGCACAAACCACAACTCTTCCCTTCTGGTGCGGTGGCAGTTGGCCCGGGCTTCATCTTGCAGCTCCTGCCGATTCTTGTCAGTTCCTGCCAGCTGCAGAGTTTCTTTCCCTAGGTAGGTAGGCACCGATGCCACTTCCAGACCGTTTTCGCCTGGCGATTGTTCTCAGTTTCTATTCATCACAAGCAGAGATTCTATTGTCTTCTTCCATCTCACTTTCTCATTAGAATTCTCCATTGTCAGAACGTTTTTGGTTGTGCAACACCCGCTATTCATCTTTTTGGCATTGATTCAAGCATCATTCTTGCCTAATAATTCAACAATACTACATCCTTCCTCCTGCAGCAGTGCTTCTTTCCGGCATTTACTTTTGTGAATTCTTAGCTATGTAGGTAGGTGCTCGTGGAGGATCTATATCTTCTTCCTCATTTCACTCTCTTCCATCTCCCTTCTCTCTTCCTTTTCATTTTTCTCTCAACATCCTCTCCGATCCTTCAATCTCCTTCGTTTCCATCTTGCACGGTATCGTGGACTATCTTACTTACTTTCACTTCATCTCAGTCTTGGTACCCCGAGTTCGTCATCATCGGCTTCTTCCAGCCTGCTTTGTTCATCAGGTGCTTGACCATCAACTAGGCGCTTGAGGTATGTTTGCTCTTCCGCTTCCCGGCATCATGTATTCTCTCTTGTCCTATCATACTCCCACCGTTCCTGGTATCAGTATTTCACCAAGATACTCATACTGTTCAAGCTTTATTCTGATCAGTACCGCAAGCCTCTCTCTTATCCGTTTCGCTCTTCCCATGTTGATATCGTGGACCCGACTGTTAACTGATAGCCTTGTACTATAGCTAGATCTTCGCACATCCACGATTATTCGCATCTTGCACTGCTTTGCAACCGATCTGTTGCTTGTGAGGTAAGAAAAGTCTTTCGCTCATACGTGTCATACATTTAATTCATAATGGATGGGTCGCATCGCATTGGTCTTGAATGGAATTTTCATCCGAGCTGACTAGTATACAATCATCAGATATCTCAATCGTACATCTTCATTCAACGACGATCATGGAACAGAACACGGCTACGGCACCTTTTCTCTCCAACCATTCCGATCGACGACCTCAGCATCTCGCTATCCCTGGGTCTGCCGACCACAACGCCTTGTTGAGCCAATTCCATGGATTGAGCCTCACTGGAATGAGCATGTCTGCCCCTCAGGCTGCATCTGTTCCTATGCAACCTCCTTACATGGTCGCCCCCGATGGGCTCATTCTTGCCCCCATGCAGGGTGCTCAGTCTCTGGCTATGAATCATCCGAACGAGCCAAACTATTCTGGCTATCAGATGAACGCAGGCTACGCCAGCCCATACGCCCTCCCCGGATCTCTTATGCCTTTCACCCCAGCCCGTGCCAATACTGGTAATCCTCGTGCTGATCGAACCCAGTCAGAGGTTCCTGGTCTGGAGAATCGTCGCGGCTCTTACTCAACTACTGAATCTGCCCCTGCTACTCCCTTCTACGGAAGCTGGCCTCCTCGCGAGCATGATCCCCGTGTCCACAGCGAGCGATCAGCCTACACCACACCATCACCTCACCAGCTCATGGTTGCCCACCACGCTGAGACTGCGAACAAGCCAAAGCCCTCCCCTGTCTCGGAACGTGTGCTAGACGAGCTTTTGGCAAAGAACCCCCGTATTCCTGCTGCAGTGCCTGCAGTATTTACGCCTGCAGGTCACATGAAGAGTCTTGAACAGAGTCTCGAGAACCGCATCCCTGGCAATCGCAATGTCTACATTCGTGGTCTTCATCCCACCACCGACGATGAGTTGCTGTTTCACTACGCTGCTCGATTTGGTAATGTCGAAACTTCGAAGGCAATCATCGATACTGGAACCGGTGCCTGCAAGGGGTAAGTTTTTGCATCAACCGCAGACATTGAAAAAGCTAACCGAGACAAGATTTGGTTTTGCCAAGTTTTATGACGTCTCCGAGTCCGAGATGTGCATCCGTGGATTCCATCGCCTTGGATACGAAGTTGGTTTCGCTCGGGTTTGTCTCCACTGACACACAAATGAACGATGAATATGGAGCTAACGCGCCAAAAGGAGTCTTTTAACTCTCGTCTCAAGGCCGAGGGTGATGAGTTGTCAACCAACCTCTACATCTCTAACCTACCCAAATCCCTAACTGAAGTGGTAAGTTCGACTGGAGTATACCAGCTGACCACAAGATCACTAACCTACTCTAGGAACTCGGTGTCATCTTCCGGGGCTACACTATCTTGTCTAGCAAGATCCTTCGGGACAGTATGGGCAACAGCCGTGGTGTTGGATTCGCTCGGTATGTAGGCAGAATATGATGGATTGAGAACTTGCTAACCATGCCTCAGTTTCGAGAACCGAGATGTCTGTGATGATGTGATCGAGAAGTTCCATGGTAAGCCTGTTGGCGAGGAAGGTCTTCTCATGAACATCCGATACGCGGACACCCCAGCGCAGAAGGAACTCAAGCGTGTCACAGCCGAACGCCGCCAGTTCCGCACCAACGAGTACAACATCGGGGCCTACGGTACTCCTCTCGTCGGCTATGGAGGCTCCATGTTCCCCCACCACGCACAGAACCGACGAGCGGCGATTCCCATTACCCGCCCGTGAGTTTGAACGCATTCGATTTTCGTACTAATGCTGACAATTTTCTAGTCCCATGTCTCCAGAACTGACTGCTTCCGATGCCAACGATGTAGATCGACGTGTGGGACCTCGGCGTCAATCCACTGGGTATGAAGCGAGGTTTTCAGGTCGTGACTTTGTGAGGTATATCTAACCTTGCAAGCAGAATGGTGCCGAGCCTGCACGCCGACGAAGCAGTCGCCACGCCTACCTCATCCGAGTGTGGTGAGAACACGACAGTTCGCGCCGAGACCGTTGTTGTTGGTGCTAATTTCGACGCATCTCCTTCTATCAAGAAGGAAACCAAGAAGGATGCCTAAGTTCTCAGTCCTATCGACTATTTCTACTGATTTCATCTGGCCGGTCATGGCCACATTCGTGCTTTTCCACCAACATTTTTCTTTCTGGTTTTGGAGTGTCTGACTCGGACATCGAGACAAGAGCAATCCTGGAACATCTTATGGCCCAAGTAGACGTTACGATCGACGATTTCATGCCATGAGCTTTTGTAGCTTAGATTCTGGGGCATAGATGCTACTATCAGACGGAGGCGTTTAGAGCAAATCTCCCTTAATGTCATATAATCCTTCAATTCTTCGCCGAGACAGTGATGTTATAAACTAATTGTCTTGATGTGTGGTAATAGTTGTCTGCGCATTTCGTAAAAACATGGGTATCATTGCATCATATCTAAACTGCCAATTTTGACATGCTATCTTCAACGGAATCGTCTTTGGAATTCAAGACATCATCGCCGAGCAGACCACCGGATGTTTGAAAATCTTTAGAATCTTCCGGCTCACCCTCATCCTCATCTTCGCCGTCCTCATCATCCTCATCTTCCTCACCCTCGCTTTGTTGAGTAATTTCGTCTACCTTTTCCTTGATGGCAGCCTCGAGATCTTTCAACATCTTCTTTGTGAAACCAGACGCTTCAACTGTAGCATCAAGTCTTTTGAGGCCCTCCTTGGTCATTGCTCTCTTTGCGTGTTTAAAGAAAGGACCAGGCTCTGTTGGCACGAAGTGAAATCTGCGTTCGAAAAAGCGTTTAACACAGTTGACGTCCCGATCGAAATACATTTCGGCGTTTTGATGCTCCATGGAAACCATTTGGGGGAAATCGATCACGACCGGCTCAAGTGTCAGGGTCTCCTCGCCTTCTTCCGATTTTGTTCTGTTCTCCTTGATCAAGATATTGAATTCATTGAAATCGCCATGAATCAGTCCATGCTTGGCAAGTCGTAGTATGAGCGCAATTAGATCACCGTACAGGGATGCTGGGTCAGGGACCTCAGCGATCTGTCGAAGAGGAAATGCGTCTATTAACGACATGACGATTGTGTGGCGAGATTGTGCAAAAGGTTCAGGGACAGGGAAGCCCTCTTCGCGTAGAGCCTTCATGAAAGCAAATTCCTTCATGGCTGCTAGCCTGGAGAGATACATCCATGATCCGGATTGTCGCTTTTTAAGGTAGTCTCGGTTCGATTTAACGGACCGGAAAGAGATACGGCCGAGTCGATGAATCTTGAGAATTCTCTGCGTGCCGGTGTGGTCTGCCACGATCATGATGTCGCTTTCTTTACCAACACCGACGCGATCTCCTACACTGTAAACTTCGTTTCGCTTGGCATAGGTGTGAAGGGCGAGGTAGTCGAGACCACCATATGTGAGTCGGTAACCGTCGTACTTTGCTTCCTTAACACGCGCAATGAGGCCGACCTTCGCAAGAGCTGAGATGCTTCTGTGAACGCTACCAGCACCACCACGGAGGCGTGCGAGCTTCTCAATCAAAGACGTTGGAACGAGTTCGTGATTTTTGCTTCCCATCTCGGCCTATGGATTTGGTGTAAGTCCCATGAATTTTGCAGCTATGATAACCAGGATTGTACTTACAGCAGTCAAAACTCGCCAATCCTCATTGGTGAGGTAGCGCATCGCTTTTGTGTCTAATTTCATGATGAATGAGTTCCTATGCGTTTCTGATCTATGTGTTCTGCTTTTCTGTCCTCGAAATTTTGTTGTTCAATCGACTTTTTCGTTCGTTGATATTGGAGGGGTTGTTTCTTCTGATGGTGGGGTTAATTTTTCTTGGTAAAGATCTTATCGCTCACAACCTTAACTCCCGCTTTGACCTGGATGGCTATGTGGGTCTTGAGGCATGAACACGTGATGAGGCTTGGGCCAGGCGGCAGCGCCTCGCGTAACCCAGCAGAGCTACCTACAGCAAAGCATTGAGCTTAGCCAAGCAGCCCTCCATTACCTTCCAACTACGACGACCACGACTCCATCGCCAATTGATTTTCCACGCTGTGATCACTGACGATACAGCCCAACCACGTATAGAGAATTGTATCCCGACTTCTTTTTGCCCTTTCAATCTATTCAATAAAGCACTGCCAGGCGCCCAACCCGTCGACGTCAACATGGCTCAAGACAGCGAAGTGCCCAAGGCGGCCGACAAGGGCAAGGGCAAGGCCGTTGACGATGTCAAGAAGGACAAGCAACAATCAAATGGAAAGAAGGAGGAAGAGAAGATCGAAAGTATGGGATTCCCCCGTTTTATGAGGTAATGATGTACTGACTAGGGTTCAGCCGCTGAGGAAGAGCTCAATGAGGAAGATCAACAACTCAAGAACGAGCTCGACATGATGGTCGAGCGCTTGACTGTAAGCCACTAGACGAGATTTGCGACCTGGGCCATTCTAAGCATTTGTATAGGAGTCGAACACGGAGCTCTATAAGCCCGCCTTGGAAGCAATGAAGACCTCGATAAAGACATCGACGTCATCCATGACAGCAGTTCCAAAGCCCCTGAAATTCCTACGACCACACTACGAGACTTTGACGAAGCTTTACGAACAATGGCCTCAGACCGAAGACAAGACCTCGCTGGCTGATGTCCTCTCCGTCATCGGCATGACATTCTCAGACGAGGACCGACAAGACACACTTCATTACCGCCTTCTCGCCCCTACATCCGACATCAGCTCATGGGGTCACGAGTATACCAGACATCTTGCCCTGGAGATTGGAGAGGTGTATATCAAGCGAATCAATAACGAGGAACAGACCAAGGACCTGATCGATCTTGCCCTTGTCCTGATCCCTCTTTTCCTTAAGAGCAACGCCGAGGCCGACGCCGTGGATCTTATGAGCGAGCTTGAAATCATCGAGGAGATGCCTAAGTTTGTGGATGAAAACACATACGCTCGTGTGTGCCTGTACATGTCCTCTATGGTCAATCTTCTTACATACCCCGATAACGAGACCTTCCTTAAGACCGCGCACGATATCTACATGGAGTACAAGCAATTTGCCCAGGCCATTGTTCTTGCAATTCGACTACACGACATCGACCTTATTAGGGCCGACTTCGAGAAAGCCGAAGACCCTGCCCTCAAGAAGCAGCTTGCATTCCTTATCGGCCGCCAAAGAATAGCTCTTGATATTGAAGATGACTCGGACGAGAGCGACGCAATTTTGGAGTCACTCAGTAACATTAAGCTAACAGAGCATTTCAAGGCGCTAGGCAAGGAGCTGAACATTCTTGAGCCCAAATCCACCGAGGACATCTACAAGAGTCATCTTGAGAGTAGCCGAGTTGCGGGAATGACCAACTTGGACTCTGCCCGACATAACCTTGCAGCGGCATTTGTCAATGCCTTCGTCAACGCTGGATTTAGCAACGATAAGATGATGCTTGTCGAAGGCGAGAAGGAGACATGGGTGTGGAAGACCAAGGCCGATGGCATGATGTCTACTGTCGCTTCCATGGGAACCCTCATGATGTGGGACACTGAGGACGGACTTGACAGGATCGACAAGTACACCTACTCGTCCGAGAACGAGATCTCGGCCGGTGCCATGCTCGCTATCGGAATTATGAATTCTGGCGTGAGAATGGACTCTGACCCTGCCATTGCTCTCTTGGCCGACAGCGAAAAGCTACACCACGCTGATCCTCTAATTCGAACAGCTTGTATCATGGGCCTAGGATTGGCGTATGCTGGATCGAATAAGGAGGACATTCTTGAGCACCTTCTACCCATGATTTCAGACTCGTCTTACGATATGCAGATCTCTGCGATGGCCGCACTGTCTTGTGGCCTTATCTTTACTGGTTCCTCTCACCCAGAGATCAGCGAAGCTATCGTCACCACCCTAATGGACGACGACCGTAAGAGTCAACTGACTGATAAGTGGACACGGTTCTTGGCCCTTGGCTTGGGTCTTCTCTTCTTTGGCCGACAAGAAGAGGTCGATGTCATTCTTGAAACTCTCAAAGCCATTGAGCATCCTATGGCCAAGTCTACCGCCGTGATGGCTGAGATCTGCGCCTGGGCTGGTACAGGTGCTGTGCTCAAGATCCAGGAGCTTCTGCATATCTGTAATGAGCACCAAGAGGAGACTGACGAGAAGAAGGGTGATGAACTACTACAGGCATATGCTGTCATCGGCATTGCCCTTGTGGCTATGGGTGAAGATATTGGCCAAGAAATGGTTTTGCGACAATTTGGCCACCTTATGCACTATGGTGAAGCAAATATCCGCAAAGCTGTACCTCTTGCTATGGGTCTTATCAGCCCCAGCAACCCTCAAATGAAGGTCTACGATACTCTTTCAAGGTACAGCCACGACAACGATCCCGAGGTTGCTATCAACGCCATCTTTGCCATGGGTCTTTTGGGTGCTGGCACTAATAATGCCCGATTGGCTCAGCTATTGCGACAACTTGCCAGCTACTACCACCGTGATCAGGACGCCCTCTTCATGGTACGAATTGCCCAAGGTCTCCTCCACATGGGCAAGGGAACCCTGACGATCAGCCCCTTCCACACAGACCGACAAGTTCTATCTCGCGTCTCGGCTGCCGGCCTGCTTGCCACCCTTGTCGCCATGATTGAGCCCAAGGAGTTCATTACCGGCCAGTCACACTACCTACTTTACTTCCTCGTTACCGCTATGCACCCCCGCTTCCTCGTCACCCTGGACGAGAACCTCAAACCTCTCAAGGTAAATGTTCGCGTTGGCCAGGCCGTTGACGTCGTTGGCCAAGCTGGTCGTCCCAAGACTATTACTGGATGGCAAACCCAGAGCACACCGGTGGTGCTTGGATATGGTGAACGGGCAGAACTCGAAGACGAGGAGTACATCAGCCTTAACAGCACCCTTGAGGGTTTGGTGATCTTGCGGAAGGTGAGTTCGATCAAACACATATCATTTGCTCCTGGACACTAACATGTACAGAACCCCGAATGGGAAGCTGAGAAATAGACGGGTTTAACTTGTTTGGGGCATTGTGCCGGTTACAAGGACATGCTTAATTACACTGTATTCTATGGTAATCTGCCGGAAGCGCAGCGAAGAAGGGGACGGGACTGAACATTCGATAGACGGAAGAACTAGGTTCCCAATTTTGAACTTGTTCATATCGTAAATGTACTATGCTTATTTGTATAGAACTGAGTCTACCTATGCTATCCAGCGCTTCGCTGTGTAAAAATCACGTCGTCCTAATAACGTCCATAACCATCCATGCGGTCTATCGTTGTGGCTTTCAGATAACAAGTTTAGATCTATATGTAACGCCTTCCAACATCAGCCCGGCTTTACCATGTTTTAGGTCCGAAATGCTCGCCTTCCGGAACGGTGTTGTATGAACAAGCTTGCCAGTCACAACCCTGCTTGTACACCTCGGTACCCCACCACTTGAGATTTTGCGCAAACCCAGGATAAATAAAACCAAAAAAGACAACCACAATACCAAAAGCAAGGCCAGAATCGAGAGCTGCACTCAGAGTCATGGTGTACTTACTCCACCAAGCGTTATGGCGGTTTTTGATCAAGTAGTTGAAGACGTAACAAACAAGCACCCAGACAGAGAAGTTGAGACCTGTGGCAGGGGGAATCCAGGACATGGCGCCAAAAATGACGGGGAGATTGACCTTGCGCAGGATGCTGGAGCGGTGACGTCGGCTGTAGAGCCATAAAGGAATCGGGAGTAGTGCACCAAGCGGGAAGAACCAGACCAGAGATCGATAGATGGCCTTTGGACCAAAGAATTCGTTGGGCCCGACGACTCCCCACAAGATGGAGCCGTTAAAGTGAACTCTGGCGATGGGACATGTGAAACCATTTATCGCTTCAGAAGTGCAGATGCCCCGAATGTTGGCAAACATCCAGTTGAGCACACCGATCTGCGTTAAGGACGAGACGAGAGTCGCAACGATCTGGACCAGAAATAGAATTCGTGGAGGAATCTTCATATAGTGGCCGAGCTTGAGATCGGATGCGAATTTGATACCCTGGGCTGATGAGATGTAACCGTATGTGACAAAAACCATGTTGGCGATGGGACGGCCTGGGAAGACGACACCGCAGATAAGCTGGCAGATGAGGTAAATGCTACTGTGCTGGTTGGTGACAGCCATGATGATGCCGTTAGGGATGAAAAAGAGGGCCCCGATGGCGAGGGCGAGCAGAAGACCGTACCAAGGCAAGTGGACAGGATAACTGACTGTATTAGCAAATAAATCTCATGAAAAGTCAAGCAGGAGTACCTACTATTCGACCACAAAGATTCCGATAGCGGTCATGGTGAGGAATGTTATCAGGTACCAGCTCAGGGGAGCATCCTTGTATCTCTTCATGAGCTTGCTGTGAATGTCCTCACGGCTAATGATTCCGTCAACATGCGATGCGGATGACATTCGCCTGCCACTTTCGTCGGTTGACCGGCGAGTCAGCGATGCAGGGGAGTCGGCCACGGGCTCGTACTTTGCTTGCCCATCCTCACGGGCCTCTTGCAGGGCTCGTTTCCAAGACCTCCAGATATCCTGGCCATGCCAGCAAGCAGTATGCGTCAAAAGGGCAGATAGACCAGCGAACTGAACCCCATAACTCAACACATATGTGATGGGTAAAAAGACTCTGCTGTAGTTTTGGTACGCTTCGCGATCAAAGAGGAATTCGGGGGTAAGGATCTTGCTGACGTCGTAGACCTTGCCAGTATTATCGAACACAGCTGCTGAGAGAATTGGCATATACGAGGAGAAGAGAACATTGCTGTAGTAGAGGATAGGTGCGATGATCCACATGACCACAGCAAGACCCCCGATAACGTTCATGGCAGCCCAAAATGGGACCAGCAACGGCGAACCAACATATGTGACCTGCGCCCAGTCGAACGTTAACGGAAATAGTCCGAGTCCGGAGGAAACACCAAAGAGGTTGGCGATAACAACGTTCTTGGGGGCGAACCAGGTAATAACGTTGAAGTAGCTGAGCGCTGGCATGAGCAGCCCAGGCAGAAAGTAAAAGAGGAATGATATGGTCCACACAATATAAAAGAATTTCCACCTGCTGATTGTCCAGCCCCCTGCAGGCTTATTCTCTTGTTTGTGAAGTGTTGAAAACATGGCAGCCGACATGAGAGTTCCAGGCCAAATCATGCCGCTGGGTCGAACGAGGAAGCGGCGCGTCAAGCCTGCGAAACCATAACCGAGGATCTGCGTGGATATAGTGAGAAGGAGCTGATAAACGATAGGTGCTTCTTGGTTGTAGAATTGGGTTTGTTCAACGATAACGTCGGTTGCAAAAGCGAAGCCAAAAGCAACGTTGCTGCTAACATAGACGCACGTATGCTCCTTTTCGTTCCAACGACCTTGTGCCAGCCATCTCCTCACACGGGTGCGTTTTTTAAATTTATGTAAACTATGCGCATCGTCACTCACGGACGGTATCCGCACGCCGTCAACAAACTCTTCTTCAGGGTCGTAGGGCCGCTTCAACACGAAATCCCACAGATGTCCGAGAGGGTGAACAAGCAATAAAGCAATAACTGGAGTAATGGCAACACTAGGGTATCTTAATGAGAAGAATAAATTGGTCGAGGAGCCGAGGATGGCGAATAAAACAGAGAGACACCACATGCGCGGCGTATTTATGGAAAGGGTGGTGTTATCGGTGGGCGGAACGGAAGCGCGGACAGCCTCGTGGGGGGAGTTTTCTAGGTATTCGGTATCCGAAGCAGCAGAAGAAGCGTCGTCCAGTAGTGCGCCATCCTCAGACAGGTCGTCCTTCAAGCTGTCCTCGAGAACACCAGGATGCGTAGGTTCGCCGAGACCCATGCGGCCTTCCAGACCAGAGACTAGGACAGCACCATCGATTTCTTCCGACAATCTTGAGGAGGACTTTTTGCTGAGTCCAGAGCGGTGCGAGGTTTCGCTGCGCATTGTATCGATAACATGACGCAATTGGTGCGAGTCGGGATCCCAGCGATCACTGCCAGCTGGCGAGTTATTGCGACTGGGTGTTAGCGAAACAGAGCCATACGGAGCAGCGTCGGAGCGAGCGGCAGAGCGCAAGAAGGGCGTCTTCTTGGAAGCCATGTCTAAATCGGCGTTTGGAGGTTGGGAGACAGCATCTAAACTGTCATCGGTGATGATTTGTTCAAGAGACGGCAACACTGCATTTTGATGGTCAACGAGGGCGGGTGGGAGAGCAGAAGCAGAAGCAGAAGCTGCTGGGGTAGCAGTTAATAATGGTAGAGGAAATATATCAGAGGCTGGAGCCTGGTACGGCAAGACATGGCCCTGGTCTTGGACTGGGTGTGAGGGTGAGACAGTCACAGTGGACCTGGTGGTGGAGGATGAGGACGAGGATGTTAGGGGCTGAAGGGCAACGTCCTGGCGCAATGTCGGGGAGTCGTCAACAACCCTGTCTCCAACCCTCTGTGCCAGGGACGAGGACGCTGAAGACTTGCGGCTAAGGTTTTGTTTGCTGGAGGACGAGATGGACGCCGAGGAAGAATTGGTAGTGTGTTTGCCCATAGCGGGGAGGGGCGTGTGCTGTACTGACAGCAAGGTATCGCGTATCGAGGCTATCAACTACCTATCGCTTGACTAAAGAGACGAGGCAAAGCGGTAAGTAGCGGGGCAAGATCGATGGGCTCCAGATCATCGATCCGGTCTGGTGCAGTATGTCTTTAGGTATAGCTACAAAGCAAAAGGTCCGTATGTGACAGGACATTACCAATGCCGTACTTGGAGAAAGATAGGGGTCGCGCCGCTAGTCGGAATAGTTAGGAATGAACGAATTAAATTGAGCAGAGAACAATGTAGTCTGATAGTTAAAGGAAGAGACAGCGAGTGATTGGCAAGAGATGGAGAGACCAAAAAAAGCAAGGCCACGGGCGTTAGGGGAATTGCTATAACTAACAGCCAGCCAGCCAGCCCTGTCTGTACAAACGGATAATACGCGTGGAGAGCCCAAGGGTGTTTAGTGGGTGACTGGGATCAGGCGGATAACAAGGGATTCGGTGACGGGATGACGCATTGTAGCAACCAACTAAGTAATTACCTAGACTACACTCTAGATGGAGCGTTCGTTTGATTTAAGTCTAACCTAGGTCTAGTAGTTAATCGACATATTCTAGAGAGAAGAGTTATGCATGTACATTGGCGGTCATGAGTTGAAAAGGCAGAAGCACATACATTTTGAGCCATCATTGTAACCCACTACCAACCTAGTAGTTGATGGTTGCGGGTACCTGGGAAGTTGTGCAGGCATGAAACAATGAAGACCATCCAATTGGATCGTAATTCGCAATTATTTTCGGGAGGCTGTCGAAGCCAAGCGCCATTTTACGTGGTCATGGACTGACTGCTGAATCCTCATATGGGTCATGACTAGAATGGGAAACACGTCGTCCTTGGCCCTGTCCTTCACTAACCTCTCCGCTTGAATTATAAGTGCAGCAAGTATTTGACTTTGGCCCTATACGAACAAAAGTCATAATTTTGGGTGGCCATGTAGCAGCAGCTCATATTAGGTACCATACCGTCGGTGAATGTGTTCACTATCACTTAATTCTCATTCTTATACAACTTCAACCCATGTCCTCGTCCCCGAAACGCACTGAGCACTGCATCTCAACGATGGCCGGCAACGAACAAGCGGGCCGAAGAATCCCTGGCCAACCCCATCTCGGCTACCTCTATACAGGGAAGGGGACAATACTCGTTAACGAAAGATGGATGGATCTGATTAGATATCAGTGGACGTAGTTCAAGATGTCACTATTGGTTTTTAGCTTATTCGCCTGCTCTATCTGGATCACGCCTTCAGCGTATCTCTACAGCTTACTTTTTGTATTGGTTGAAAACGTGCTGATCCGGCCTTTTGGAAAGCTGTTCCCAATTCAATATCAGTACAGTAAAGATCTTCTGCTGATGGGCAAAGCTTCAAAGGATAAACCTTTGGCAGCACTATATAGGTTTAGAGTTTAATTTCTCCTCTTCGAGACCCCGACCCATGTTCAAACTCGTCACAATGCCTGAGACATGCCTGGGTATGGGCATGGGCTCGAATTTCCATCCCAACTTTCGGTCAATGAGACGCGCTGGATTGCAAATGATTAGCGTTTCCTGGTTCATGCTTGACAGAGACACGGACGTTTTTATCCATAGTCTGGACCCTGCTCGAGAGACCTTGTACAGGAGAAGAATTTCTCTGCCAATCCGAGATCTGGCAATTCAAATAATTCGATATTGATTATGAATTTGAACTAAATGAAACTCTTTACCCCTAACTCACCCCCAGGGCACTTGTGGTATGTGACAATACCGATTATTGTCGTAATGTTGTATCCTAAAGCAAGTTCGGAGAGCAACTATACTGTCTTGCTGACGGACAAACTGTGGGATACATTGTGCTAGCACTTCTCCATCTTACGAAGTGATCAATTTGATATCGGTAAAAACAAGTTGACCTTGAATATGGTGTGGGGGTTCCCATCCGAACGAGACCTAGTTTATTGTTGGCCGCCTAATAACTGGCATTCTTTCACGATATCCGCCTTTATCGAATAAAATAATGAACAAAGAAGACTGGTCTCAGATCTGTTGCCGCGGGCTTCACCGCCGATGTCTGCGTTGACTTCTTAGACGTCGCCGGCGCCGGGTCCGGGCACATGAAGGAGGGCCAAAAAACTGAAATGACGCCAGAGACCGAATTTGGGTTCGGCTCGTATCCGCTCTGTCGGTGCCAACCAAGAGCGCAGCTTTCCAACTCCTTATTAGCGTAACTTACACTGCCGTTGGACCCCTTCCACGGAACAAGTTAAACACCAGCTAGAAACACTCTTTCTCACCAACAGGAACCAATATCAATTCACCACCTCGGTATATCAAGTCTTGTTAGCCTTACCATGGCTATGGCGTCATCCCTTCCTGCTGCTAAACAGCAGTTGAGGATGCTCGTGAAGCAAAAGCTCTCCATGATATCACAGGACTCCATCACTACCCAAAGTATGATCGCCAAACAACCAACCACTCGTTCATTCATTTACAATGTCAGTTTTTTTTTTTTTGTAATACAGCTCGCCTAACTTAAGTCACACAGGCCGTTGTATCTTTGAGTCTCTGAAAGAGCTTCAGCCTTACAAGGACGCTAGACGCATCAGCATCTACCTGGCCATGCCTACCGCCGAGGTCCAAACAGATGCCATTGTTCGCCATGCACTGAGTGCCGGCAAGCAAGTTTTTGTCCCTTACCTTCACAAGTCGCCTTTCAAAACACCGGACACTCCGGCACGCGTAATGGATATGGTCCATCTGGAAAACATACAAGACTACGAAAGCCTGAAGCTGGACAAGTGGGGAATCCCAAGCGTGGATCCGGTTACTGCTGATGCAAGGAAACGTATACTAGGAGACCCTGATGTTCAGACTTCTGACCCTGCCATTCTCGACTTTATTGTCGTCCCTGGCGTTGCCTTCGACTTTGATGAATCAGGGTCTATTCGGCGTCTTGGTCACGGCAAGGGTTTTTATGACTTCTTTATCAACAGATACATGGCCAAGCTCGAGTCAAATGGCATCGCTCAGCAAAATCCGCTGCACTTGTATGGTCTGGCTTTGAAGGAACAGATGGTCCCTGGGACATCGGAGCACCAGATTCCAACAGATACTCACGACCGTAGACTCAACGGCCTCATTATCGGTGACGGTGAGATCAAGCACGGTGTTCACGAAGCTTCTACTTCATGATATCCATTCCAAGATCTTTAGAACAAACACCGAATCAAATAGGTAAATATTAGTTTTGGAATAAGAGTCCAAGACATAAAATACCTAGACACGTGACAGACAGTATTTCTGTCTTTTGTCACAAAATTGTTTGATATTTGTGAATCATAAGTACTTGGCAAACCAACTTTCGAAGGTTATTTTTGCCCGGACAAAAGCAGCTCAAGTACTATCTAGACTACTTAGATACTAAAGTATTCAGACCATCACCCGAAAGTCATTGATTGTCAAGATCTCAGGTCCTTTATGATGCGTTAAGGTATTGTCGGCTAATCTGCGGCCATCAGGTTGCCCCGCCATGACTGGCAACGTCCATCTGGCTGGCTTGCTGAGTTGGGTGGGCTTTGTGTATTTTACTTCTGATTGACTCTAGCCTCAAGACATCATTTATCCCACCTTGAACTTTGGTCTGATCGTAAAATCAAATCTTCTCTAACGTTTTGGGGTCCTCTTTCTCCTCTTTCCCACAACCTCACTTCGTTTCTTTCCTTCTTTCTCGACTGGTGCTCCCAGCCAGCATTTCCGCCAACCTTTACGCTTGCGACTCCCAGTAACACCCGTCGACGCCCAGCTGCTGCCCGCCCCCCTTTGTATGCGCCGCAACCACCACGGTCTATCGTGCCCACTACAGTCAACTTATCCGAACATCTATTCCTGTACCTTCTGCCTGCCTCTTGATACGTAATGGCTACGAACGGAGCCCAGGAGGCCTTTGCGCCGCCCGATGTGCTGGCTGCGGTCATGACCATGAGGAGCGGGGAGCAAGACGCAAAGAAACATGCTCACGAATACTTGGAGAGATTTCAGAAGTCGGTGGGTTAATGAAACGTTCCAGCTTTCTCGTCGGCCCGCTAATGTTTGAGATATGCAGAAGGATTCCTGGGCAACTATAATAGGTATCCTGCAGTCAGATGCTGAGCCAGAGGCCACTCTCTTTGCTGCCATCACCCTCCGCGGAAAGGTTTGATGCTCGTGAAAGCTCCTTATGGACTCTCGTCACTAAAATTAATCAGATAACATACGACCTATCTACCCAAGTCCCTGCTAGCGAATTGCCCGCCCTCCGAACCCAGATCCTCCTGCTTCTAAAGCATTTCGCCCCAGGACCTAAGCCTATCCGTGTCCAGCTCTGTGTATGCCTGGCCATTCTCGCCATTCAGATGAAGGAGTGGAACGATGTCCTGTCATCTGTTGTTCAGTCACTCAGCGACAGCCCCGAGAGCCACGCCTGTATTCTGGATTTCCTGCGGGTTCTTCCCGAAGAAGTTACCGAAGGTCGAAAGATCACCTTGTCTGTATGTGGATCGCGCAACTATAGATCGGAAACGCGCTTCTTTCGAGATTGTCGAATCCGGTCGACCTCAACACCAGTTCAAGTCTAATTGTTGGAATTAGGAAGAAGACCTTGCTATGCGAACGCAAGCTCTATTGGCAGACAACGCGGGCCAGGTTGTCCAACTGCTCATCAACTACTCCCAGTCTTCACGTAAGTTGTTTTGGATATTCTCACCCACAAACTACTGACATCCGCTACAGCTGCTGCTGCCCAGAACCCTCAGTTGATGGAATGCATTACATCTTGGCTTCGAGAGGTCCCAGTCGGCGACGTTGTCAAGTCGCCTCTCATGGATATCGTCTTCAACGGCACGACGAGCGATAATTGTAGCCAGGAGGCCTCAGAGTGTCTTTGCACCATGCTTCGAGAAACCAGCGACGTAGACGAGAGCCAAGAGATTATCGAAATGCTATTCCCCCGAATTATCTCACTCAAGCCGCAAATCGCAAAGGCAGCTGACGAGGAGGACACTGACACACTCAAGTCTTTGACCAAAGTGTTTGCGACGGCCGCGGAAAGCTGGGTTGTTGGGATCGCCCGTCAGCCCGCACACTTCCGGCCTCTGGTTGATGCAATTCTGGAGTGCGCCCTGAGAGATACAGAGCGGGAAGTTATCGAGCATACCTTTACCTTTTGGTATGAGCTCAAGCTCTACATCGTACTCGATATCTACATACAGGGTCGACTTGAACTGGTCGACGTCTACTCGAAGCTGGTTGATGTTCTCCTTAAGCACCTCGAATATCCCAAGCCGGAATCGGGCAACGAAAACGACCTGTTCGATGGCGACCGAGAGCAGGAGGAGAAGTTTAGAGAGTTCCGACATCACATGGGCGATACACTTAAAGATTGCTGTGAGGTGATGGGTGTTACAGATTGTCTGACCAAGGTTCTCCAGTCCATACAATTGTGGATGTCCAAGTATGCCAACCAGGTGACCGACACAACAGTTCCTCACTGGCAGGAGCTGGAGGCACCTCTTTTTGCTATGCGTGCTCTGGGACGTATGGTCGACAAGGACGAGAACATTGTCTTGCCCCAGCTTATGCCTCTTCTTGTGCAGATGCCCAGCCATGAGAAACTTCGTTTCGCAACCATTATGGTTCTTGGCCGTTACACAGAATGGACAGCCGCGCACCCCGAATATCTTCAGCCCCAGTTCAACTACATCGTTACATCATTCCAGTCAGATTCCAAGGAGATCATCCGTGGTGCTGCTTTGGCCATCAAGTACTTCTGCACAGATTGCAAGCATCTCCTGAGCGATCAGGTGCTGCAGCTTCAGGAGTTCTATGATCAAGTTCTAGATAAGCTTCCCGACCTTAGCAAAGAGGAGATAACAGAGGGTGTAGCCAACGTTGTGGCTTGTCAACCTACGGAGGAGGTTTACCGTCTGCTCAAGGTCTACTGCGACCCCTTGATCCAGCGATTGATGACAAAGGCCAACGTTGCCACTGACGAGGAGGGCAAGCTGGCTCTCGCAGGTAAGCATATCAACCACATTCAAAACTGCCAAGCAGCTAACCTTTATTTAGATCATTTGCAACTTATCACCATATTTGTTCAGCATGTTGTACCTCCCGTCAACCCAGGTCAGGAGAACCCTGCTGTCAAGTACTGGCAAGAGGTTTTCCCTATCCTGTCTACTGTACTGGACAATTTCCTGAGCTTCACGCCTATCTGTGAGCGTGTATGTAGATGCTGGCGCAACATGGTCATTTCTCACCGCACAGCCATGGCCCCATTGCTCCCCGAGATGGCAAACAAACTTGCCGGTGGCTTCAACAACTCCAGAGAAGGTTGCTTCCTGTGGGTAACTTCGGCAATCCTGCGCGAGTTTTCCGAGGCTCGCGAGCACGTTGACCAAGCTACCACCGAAAACATCTACACCTTCTTTGAGGCACAGACGACAACCTTCCTTCGAGTCATGACGGAACTGCAACCCAAGGAACTTCCCGATGTTATCGACGACTTCTTCCGCCTCCTGATTGACGCTCTTCTTTACTATCCCCAAAAGCTCATTCCCTCTCACCTGCTGCGATCAATCTTCGAAGCATCTATCTACGCTCTAACACTTGAGCAGCGGGACCCCCTCTCCTCAACATTGCACTTCCTCCGTGACCTGCTCTCTTACGGTGGTGACAACCCCGCTACCAGTGACGGCCTTCCAGAGGCCGCGGCATCTGAGATGAAGAACATTGTTAAGGGCTTGCTGCAGACCCTCGGCGAGAACCTGGTCAAGCAAATCATGGCGGGAATGATGATTACTTTCCCTCGCGACTGCTTCGCCGACGGCAGTGGTGTTCTCCTGGCCTGCTTCGAGCTGGTCCCACTTGAGACTCACCAGTGGGTGTCCCGCACAATAGAACTCTTACCTGAGGGAACCGTCTCTCCGACTGAGGCCAACCGATTCCTGCTCAAGACCAAGGAGAAACTTCAGTCGGGAGACCCCAGTGCTATGAAGAACGTGCGTGCGATTCTGCAAGATTTCACCAACACATACAGGCGACGAAACGTAGCTCCTCGCGACGGTCTTGGCCAGCTTGAGGCAACGCGCTTCCAGTTCTCTGGATGAGTGAGGATCTCGATTGATGACAGGGAAAGGGAAATTTGATTTTGAGGACAGGTATCTAGATGGGCGCAAGTTCTCTCTCGCCCTACCTAGATGATATCTGGCTGGGCTAAAAGGGCAGGGAGGATTGTTGGGAAATTGCAGGAGTCACTAGACATGTATGTACAATGGGGATGATCGAGGATACTAATTGAGCGTTTCTTTGATGGGAATTATGGGATAGACATTTTGGAATGCATAGCGAACACTGGCTTGCAAGAGAAGCAAGTACCGACGATAAGGGCGCCTGGAGAGAGGAAGGGGGATATTGCCTAGAACGCGGAAGTGCGATGTGAAGATTATGTGTAGATATAAAAGTAAACCTTTTCGCGATACCCTAAGTAACTGCGTCTCGACTTTCGAGTTGATGCTCTTACAACATTCATCGTCCAAAATCTTATGCCCAGACCATATTAATACCACATCGCCGTTACAGCATAATAATGGAGATGAAGGAGATTAAAGAAAGAGCTCCAGCCAGGTTACTGAGTCGAATACAAGTCTCAACAAAGGACGGGATTTGGCGTGCTCTTTTGAGAATGGCTCGGACACCTCAAAACAGTTGGAACGTCATAATGGCAAGTCTCGGCAAGTCAGCACTGACAAAAGACGAGTTCCCGATCCATTCACATTTATGAATGGCACCATTAACGAGCTGGAAAAGCATCCAATATTGCTCCTGCTCGCTTTCCAGTTCTTTGTGCGAGGTAGGCCCAACATCAAAGGGCACATGGGGCTATCTCTGAAAGAACACTGAATGTCTAAAATGGGAACCAAAGAGCTTGGGGTTAGTTCGGGGGGGGTCCTGACAACAAAGACGGTTTACACTGAGGAGAGTGCTCATAAAACAAAGGGATTGAGATTCGAGGCATGGGGACTCGACGGATAAGAATCAGAAAGTCAGCTCGTTGTTGTCGAGGTCGTTCTATTACCTTAGACATGGAGAGATCTTAGTCAATCCTTATTTCCAACACTTCTTTTTAGTCTTCATAGTCTTTGATAGACTTATTATCAATTTCACCACGTTGACTTGCTGACCTTGCTATCAAGTATATCAACGACGTCCTCACTTCATATTAATCTATTGTTCCTCAAACCAGAAGTTTACAATTCAGTCGAACAATCAGTAA
This sequence comes from Fusarium palustre, assembly GCA_014899045.1. Taxonomy (NCBI): domain Eukaryota; kingdom Fungi; phylum Ascomycota; class Sordariomycetes; order Hypocreales; family Nectriaceae; genus Fusarium; species Fusarium palustre. Next base: position 38,565 of record JAAVUH010000113.1, on the reverse strand, counting down.
CTGCCATCCGTCAGTGTATCTCGAAACATGGCAGATAATAATTACCTCCCTCCCACGCCTTCGGATCCGAACGATGACATAGATCAGGCTTGGCTGGACCCTGCTCTAATAGACCCTAATCTGTTTGGTCCTGCCCAATCCCACTCACCATCAACTTCCCGCAAGATTCCCCCATCATCTCAACCACCTGTCGTTCAGAACGATCCGACCCTGGCTCCAGCCATCAACCCCATCACAGATGAGCCCGTCTTCACGTCTCCCGCTGTTCCTCCTCGGAGCCAACCTGCCCGTGCTTTGGGTTATCCAGTTCCTACTCCTGCCTATCCTGATGGATACCCAGCCCTTGATCCTGGATATGTAATTCCCAATCCAAGCTTCCCTCCTCTTGTCTTCTCGAATCCTTCTCCCGCTCCTTCGGGACCCTCTCCCTCGCCATACCCTGATCCCGCCGATGTTTTAAATCAGTCCCCTTTCGTGACTCCTGCGGCTTCTGATCCAGGTGCTACCAAGGGCAAGAAGAGAGGTCTAGCACCGTCACCCAATGATGACAAACTCCGCCGTACCCGAAGAAAAACCACAAAGTCTGCCGCTGCCGGAGCTGATGGCGACCAAGTTGACGATCCTGCTTCCAACGACAACGCACCAGTTTCTGGGAGAACCAGAAGCCGTGTAACAACTCGTTCCAGGAACAAAGACAGCAGCAGAACCAAGATTCCCACGCCTTCAAAGCCTGCGAGGGTCTCCGGCAAAGCCTCCGGGAATTATTACATCAGACCCTCGCGGCTCAATGTTCCCAGAGATGTCAAGGGCCCTTCCCTAATTCTGAACCATACAAATCGTGCCAAGGACAGGAACAAGAAAAAGGACGACAATGTTAGCATAGAGAAAAACAAGCAGGCTTTCAGAGGTGATCATGAGATCATCGCAAAAGGGGGCATATGTGACTTCTGTGCCAATCACCCCATCGGTAAGACGATGTTCGCCGCGAACCCGGTATGCGACTGGGAACAAGTCCCAAGTAACGGTCCGGATGTTTTCAACATAGAATGTGGCAACTGCGCAAACTATCGCTCTCGGAACCGACAGCCCGGCGATCTCGCTACCGTCAACGACCATATGTGTCGCGTCCCAGGTGTCAAAACACCTCTTATCGATTTCAAACACAAGAAATACGGCGATGCTGATCCTTCGACCTTCGCAGAGCCGGCATGCGACCGTTGCTCGAATAACAATACGTCGGATACTTGTGACGTAGATGCTATACTCGGCTACTTCTGTTCTCACTGTCGGCGTGACCAGCGCTGCTGTGTTGATGAATTTCTTATGCCCCTGAAACGGCCCAACAAGATGACTCGTCCAGCATGGTATCGACACGCATGTGACCGCTGTCTTGCACGCCACCTGGAATTCAAGGGGTTGAAAAGAGACGAGTGCTGTGACTGGCTCAACGACAGGCGATTGTGGGATGCGCAGAGGCAAGGCTGTACAAGATGCCTCCAAGATGGTGCGCCGTGTATGGACGACAAAAGCAACATTATCGCACCACCTTCGCATGAGCCTTCCCCAACAACTTGGCGTATACGCGACAAGTTTGAGGTAGAGGAGAACAAGAAGATGAAATACCGAAAAATAAAATGGCACGAGTACGTGGAAGCCACCACCAGTACCAGATGGCGTAAGAAGTGCACCGGATGTCAATGGGCTGGACCATCAGTTGAGTGTCTAGTCATGTGGCACCAATCAGGTTACGCGTGCGAGCGCTGCACACAATTCGGTGTCGACTGTACCGTTTATGACTTCGGCAATGATGAGTGGACAAGGTATCCAATCTACGACTTGAGCAGAGTTGGTTTCGGCCAGTATACTCCGTATGTAGTCTGCAAATCGTGCCAAGACAATGGACGCAATTGTGATCGAATGAGACCGTGCGATTCTTGCACAAGCACCAATTCGGCATGCGATGCTTTAAAGAAAGAAAACGCACATGGCTGCATCTCCCGATTCAAGATCACTGCGCATGGGACAAACCAACCAGCTCCGCCTCCTGGTCCGCTGTATTACCTGGCCTTGGGCTACGGCCCAGGAGGCGTCAATGATATCAAAGATGGACGAAGTGTCGAGCATTGGATTGGTCCCGTCGCTCCTATATACGGCATTAATACTCTCAAAGACGGCGCGACTCATTATCGAGCCGTTGCCGACTTGCATCGAAACCATCGGCCGCCAAACAACGTAGCTCCCCCAGGCATCTCCACCCCCTTGGACACTGCCGAGGGCACATCAGACGTCTTCAAGAACGTACAATCCAGAGAACTGACGGTTGAACAGTTGGCAGCTCTCATCGCTCATTTCTGGTCAGATTATCAAGTCCCGGTGGGTGATAGTCAGGCATATCGGATGGTTTGGGATTCACTCCGCGGTGCTCAGAACGCGAAGATGATAGAAGCTGGGATCGATATGTCTGTTGCGCCAGCAATGCCACGTACCTTTCAAGGGAACCCGGTCCTCTCTGACCAAGAAGCATACCACAGTGGGCTGTTGGGTCTCCCCGTGGGACAATACGCGGCCCCGCCAGTTCCACCTGAGCCACCAACCCCAGACTTTCTTAAACAAGCACCTGGTGCCGCAACTGGATTGTACCTGGACGACTTATATGTTGGTGATCAAGGTTTTGATCTTCCTGATCCTGCTCAGCAGCTAGGGATCAATGAGCCACAGCAGGCAGAAAACTCATACGAAGCTGTTGATAACATGATCGCCTCAGGGGCATTCGGGTATCAACAAGGCGGTGATAGTCAGCAGGCCCAACAGGTCCAGCACCCGGCGGACTCGGGCCCAAGCATTGATATCGCCACAATGAACCAAGACGCTTTAAGAAAGATGTTCGGCCTATATGTGGATCAACCTCGTGGCCGCTTCATTAAGAACCACAATTACATTGGGATATCCAAAGTCGACAAACGACGGAAAGCTTTCGCGAACCGAGTCCCTGAAGACACAAACGCGAAGGAAAAGAGTTTCAATCCCTTCCTGGGCTTCGTTTTGGACACAAATCAGAAGCCGCGCCTCAAGGCGAAGGATAAGAGCTCACGATGGAAAGTTTTCAACCCTCTCGAGGGCCTTGATATAGAGAAGTGGCAAAGATCAAGTAAACAGCCCGATGAAAACCCATCTGAGCCACGCCTCTTTTCTGTTGTCAACGGTCAATCGAGGCAGCCCGTGCCTCAGGCCAATGTCTTGGACGATATCCCTTACCAGCAAAAAGGCGGGAGATCACAGCAATGTTGTGCCGAACCAGGAAACGGTGGAATGGGTCGTTGTGGCTCCCAGAACGTCGATGGGCAAGATCAAGCCGTTTGCCAAAGCCTTACGCATCGCAGCACAATGTCGGGCTACTTCCCGGTCTGTGATGGTTGCATCCAGGGTAACGTCAAAGACATGTTCCGTCACGACCACAATCCCATCACTGAGAACGAACTTCTCAGCATGCGTGCTTACTTGTGCAATGATTGCGCTGGCCATATGAGCAGTAGTGTCCAGAACACAGCCAAGTACAGAGCCATTGGCGCCCGCCGGATATATGGTGTAGTGGCTGACACGGAACATTCCCAAAGTACTTACACGCTCGATAAAGATAGATCGCGGGCTGTGGAGTTCCGCAACACAGAAGCATTGACGGGCTGTTCATGCGCAAACAGGATGTTAGGAACATCCCTTTGCAGATTCCATAGATTGCACTATGCTGAAGAGGCACTTAAATGTGCAGCTTTGATGCAGGAATGGCGACTTTCGTACTTTAAGAAGGCGGTATGCCCAGGCTGTCTCGCCCGGAAGCCTCTCGATAGTGTCAATCTGTCGGCCGACTCTGGCGGTTTTCTGAACGGCGCGCCCACAGCTTGGGCATGTGTGATTTGCAACGACTGGGTAGCGAACGAGAAGAATGACGAGACAAACCAGCCAAGCCTCATCGACAAAAAACTATGGAATTCAAACATCGGGCGCGAGTTGCTTGGTCCACGTCGAGAAGCGGTGCATGCCAGAGTTCGTGAAATGGAAGATGTCGAAATGGGTGGGATGTAATGAATGATGGAAGTAATAAGAGCGTAGATTCCGGAGTTTGGCGCATTTGAGACATATAGTCTAGTTTTTCAATCAATCAGTTTTCCAGATGTTAGCGGATCGAGACACAATTGGTGAGATCTACCTGTCCGAGTAAGTCCGGCACTTGTCCAACAGCCAACCTATTGTGCGCAATCAAGAACTCACTGGGTCAACACTGGCTTTGAGCATTCCGTCTCGCCTTCGTGTGAAAAGCCATGTGGCTGAAATCACGGCTCATCGGAATGTTCTGCTCAAGGGAAGAAATCAAGATTTGAACCGTAAAAAAATGTGTTTGTATTGTCTGACTGAACCATTGCTGCTGGAGAGAAGGAGACCTCGAGATTGACAAGATAGAAAAAAGAAAAGCAAAAAAAAAAAAAAGAAAGAAAGAAAGAAAATTACATGTATGAAATAATGGATATAGAAAGAACCTGTAAAAGCCGTGCTTTGATCTTGAAATATTTATCCTCCCCCAGCAACACGAACCAAACGAGGAAAAGGTCAGGTGGGTTGTGTCTCTCGCGAGGTCGTTGGGAAGGGATGAGCAGTATAGCATTGCGCTGCTTTGCCTATACTGACACAAACTCCCTTCCCGGTGTCTTTCTCTCTCTTCCAGTGAGTCGACGGTCCGTTTTTTGTTTATCCACAACGTCCAAAACAGCAGGCCACTCCAGAGAAACGCCGATCCATGTTCCACGTCATATGGATCATGGGTCATTAAGCATGAGCCATCGGCCTCACAAAGACATGACATGTCATAGGCACGCCGGGTCCCTTGTCCCATATCGCTGGGTATCTCCATAGGATGCGCGTCCATTTCAAACATGAACCTGAGCCCAAAACCTGACTCCTCATCCGTTGCAGTCAAAAAGTTCATCTCCGTGCTCTTCCGAAAGCCTCCTGGTTTAATTGCATCCTCACATCTTACTGCACGCAATTGGCAAGACCCAGAGCGGGTATATTCTGCCAATCACATCCACCTTCGTCTCGAGATGGGCGCTTTTCGTCCACGTGTCTCATTACCGTTTACATGAGCACACACTTGGCACAGCATCCGGCTTCTTGCTCGCCATTGTCCATATCCATGGGCTTGGGGGGTCCGTTCGCGCCAGAGGTGCCACCGCTGCCCGTCGAGTAACCCTGCATCTCGCGGTTATATCTTCGAATCTCTCGCACGATATCGTAGAAGGCCTTGTCGACATTGATTCGAGACTTGGCTGAGGTCTCGATAAACTTGCAGCCGAATGACCTGGCAAGTGCCTCTCCCTCTGTAAAGATTGTCAGTGAACGATAGCCGAGTAAGATTTATCGTATCGACATACCCTGTCGTGACACCTCTCGTTCGCCTTCCAGATCGCACTTGTTACCAACAACGACCATGGGGAAGTAGTCCTTATCCTTGACTCGCAGAATCTGTTGTTGGAATGTGGTGATTTCCTCAAAGCTTTGTCGCGAAGTGATGGAGTAAACTAGTAGAAATCCCTCTCCGGTTCGCATGTACTGCTCGCGCATGGCGCTATACTCCTCTTGGCCAGCTGTGTCGAGAACATCAAGCAGGGCGACCTCTTCGTCGATAACGCACTGCTTTCGGTACGAGTCTGCGAGGTACTCTGTCAGTTCGTGTTGTGGCGTGGCATAACAGATCATGTAAATGCGATTAGAGTTCACGAACCTTCAATTGTAGGATCATACTCGTCGACAAAGTGGCTCTGGATCAACTGGATGGTCAAACAAGATTTACCGACACCACCGCCACCGACAACGACGAGCTTATACTCTCGTAGGAACTGTATCTCAAGAGTTAGCAAGACAATAAATGGTGCTTGACCACTTGATTGGCGTAGGCAAAGGGATGTTGAAGAAATGTGAAAGCATGATCTGTAGGAACAGTGTTGTTTTCGCATCGTACCTTTGTGTTCGCAGCCATTATGAATTAGCGTTCGAGTTGCGCTTCCTATGTTATCTTTTGCTCGGGACGAGTTGTCGTAAATTGAAGATGAGGCAAGGCAAATCGCGAGTAAACCGGATTGAAAGGCGAACAATCGAGGATGATAGCACAACGAAGATGGAGTTGGAAGAAGGTAGGTTGTTTGCGTTCGCAGGCGAGACGATGTAAAAGAACAAAGGAAGTAAGAGAGAGAATGAACGATTTGCCGCTGGGGCGAGTGGATTCTACTTCTGAATGTGTGGAGAGGGAAAGACGATTCAGATGGGCCAAATGGGTTCGAGAAAAAAGGTCAAAGCAGAGAGGGAGTTGAGCGAGGGTAGAGAGAGCAGAAGAAGGGGAACAGGCCCAAAGAGGAAAGGGTCGAATAGCCAGGGTAGGAAAGCATCCTGGAAGGGGAGCAAGGGAAAGGGAGGAAGGGGGCGTCCACGGATCGGATTGGTTTAGGAGGACCTTGGAATGGATGGGTCAGCTCGGTAGCAGGTACATTTTGATCGCTTGTAGCTTGGCCCCGAGAGAGATGACTTCAGAGGTACCCATGACCTCTAGCAACCATTCTCACGCTTGCCCAGGTGCTCTGGGTGTTTGCGGTCACTTTTTTTCTTTTGACCACTGGTATCCGATACACGACGGTTAGCACTCCAAACAAAAACAAAAAAATTCAATTAACGAACCCATCCAAGGATGCAGTTAACGAGAACGCTTTCTTTCTCTCATGACCGGGCAAGGTTGGTCTCGTCTAGTCTAGCCAGGCCTAACTTGACCTGGTCCATTTCCGCTACGATTGACAGCTGAGATTCATGACTTCACTTTGTTTTGCCTCGTGTTTCTCACCAAGCCTTCAGTGTACGGATACACGCCCAGCACCAATATCCCACGGCTTTCCAGGTGGTCAATGTCTCTGGGCGCTCCCGAGCGCTGAGATGGATGGCCATCCTAGGGTCCCAGGCCCCATGAATTATTATTACTGGAGACTTCCCGTCCCGTCCTGTCAGTGGATAAAGGTATCTTGTGTAGGCCTTTGGAGGGGACACCCGATGACCGGATTGGTCGCTAGGGTCGATGAAGCCCAGCCTCTAAATTCTACTATTATAGAGGCAGGGAGGTATTAACCGTCACTAACATGGCACAGGCTCGCCATAAACGTTGACAGAGGCGGAAGGTGGATGGGATTCTACGGATCCTAAGAATCTTCATCTCTGACAGGGGAGCAATTTGCTATTAGTAAGTGTACCAATCCATGGTAAGAACCTATCAAGTGTTTTCTGCAGCCCTACCAGAAAGCCTAGAGGCGCACGCTGTCCTCTACAACTCGAATGCAGCCGCCTTTTCATAGTTGTTAAGATGAGAGAAGTATCTACGATCTCACAGCTAAAGTGGCTAGATTAAATGACTGGTTCTCCCAGCCGCCAGGACGGCGGGAAACTAGTGTCGGTGCAAGAAAATGGAAATGAACCCGGCGCAAACTGGACCAGTCCTTGTCTTGCCCTGCGGTTTGTCCATTGGCAGTTTGCAATGAAAGCCACCAGAGTTTGTCAAAGGGGCGAGAAACAGAGTCAGAAAGTAAGCCTTTTGTTTCGGTCGTCTCCGGCTTTGTCGTTCTGAGAGGTAATCGCCAACAACTACAAATCGACGCTGATTTTTTCAGATCCCGGGAGCCCAGTGACTTTCAGTGCCCTTCAAGAAATGCTCAGGCAGGATCCTATCTGCACCTAAGTACCTAGGTAGTAGGAAGAAAGAGGTATGGGGAAAGGGGGGGGGTGTTCTTCCTAAAGCGTGGGTCAAGCCAAGCAACAGATGGATCCATACCATCTTTTTTACCTTAATGGGCCCATTGCTATTTCTCGGGGGACCCTTGCTCTGCTCGCTACTGATCAGCGAAGCTCCAGTTCTCGCTGATTAACAATTGGCCTTGTTTTCCCGTATCTGTATCCGAACAGTATGCATAGTAGAGTTCAGGAGGATCCGTCTGTAATTCAGGTAGGCTGCTAGCCACTGGCCTCGTCGATGCGATGCGATGCAATGCGATGCAGTTTCGTTTCTGCAAGGGCGGCGGCTGGCTGCGTCTACTCTGCCAATAGCACGTACACTGTAGCGTGCTAGAAAGCCGATTGTGCATTGTTCTGCAGACAGTTTCTCACCGTATCCGCGTGCTTGTGTTCCCACAGCATGCATTGCATTGCAGCACTTTGAAAGGTTGTTGAAGGCCTCTGATACATACATACTACCTAGATAAACTACCGTCGTCATCATGGGTAATAATCAACAGGGGCGTATCCGTATAAAATGCTATACTGGCCTACTGTAATCTGTATGTGCATACATGCATACAGAGTACATCACCGATGGGTGGCAGCGGAAGTGGATGGAATAGGGGGCAATTGATTAAGTCCCTGAATGTTGTAATTTGCCAACCAGGGCAGGGCCGCTCGTCTTGATGAACGCCAACTAAGTTTCTGAGCTACTGGTCACCGACAGTAACAGCGATGGATACATAACGAGGGTGCAGATCCTTAACGGCTAGCCAAGACAGTGTATAGTAAACTAACTGTAAAGGCGCGCCTCGCCTCTCCTCGCTACGATTACAGCTACCTAGCTACTCACTCACTCACTCAGCCAATCTAAAGTTACCTATTCTACGCTTCTTTTTAAGCTCCTTCGACAGGATCCTCTCTGTCTCTCCGTATGATCAATAGGTTAAACTAGTAGTACTTTCTTCCTTATCCCATCCTGCGTATGGAGTATATTAGTCTTACTCTTCAAGGTGCCTGGGAGAGACTCGATTGCGGGACGCCGCCCCGAAAGACACCGGCGCCGTGACCCTGGCCCATCTCGGTCGAGCCAGCCCTGGAGCCACGTAAATGAGGCCGACCATTTGATTATTTAAATTATCGTTGTAGCGGTCCATCTTTTGTTTATTACTGCCACCGCCTGGCCTGGGTAACCCAGATATTATTCCACAACTTATAAGCCAGTAAAGACAACACACGAGACTCGCCAAGAACCACGATTTTTTACTCTGATAGTTATTGTACATGCACCAACGTTTGAGCAGTCACTTATTTGTCTTCTTTTCTTTTCTCTCTTTTGCTTTTTTGAAAGAGTTCGTGTCCCTTTACATAGATACTTCATGGCCCAAGCGCCACACCTCAAAAACTGGGCCACCGACCTTGAACAGAGCTCAGTCGCAGCAACAGGACATGGAAACGACTATCTCGACTCGTCACTTAAGAACAGCCGCATCGTACGGATAGGAACAAACGAACAAAAAGAGAGGAATGCGTAAGTCAGGTACTATACTAATCCTGCGCAGATCGAATCCTCTGCCCCCTTGAACTCTGCAGCTCTAGGAGCCTAGAGCCACATCCCTGGGCCTGGCAACTGGGGAATCGATGGGGTGATGAGCTTCCGAAGGCCAAGCTCCGATGCTCTCAATCTTAGACGGTTTAGTTCCGAGTCTCAGGCGCAGGTCCAGGATCATGGTACAACGTCCAGAGCAGGGCCTAACAGAGCGATCCTCACCTTTATTCCCTTTCGCTAAATCCTCTCCACTACGACTCGTCTCGGTAGATGCACGCAACAAATACATAATACATGACATGACAAATTAACGGTCGTTGAAGTTGGGTCTTGAGATTGAATAGTAAGCCGCTTGCGAAACTCCAACTCTTGAGCACTTTTGACAAGGCTACTGGCTGCATCCAGACTACACACAACACGGTAGTCTACTGTGTTTAAACAAATCCTCACTACACAGGCTTAGGTCTCTGATCCAGATCACAGAATACAAGTCTCACAAGGTCTGTCTGCCACTCTGTTTTTGTCATCCCCATACACATACGCATCAAACGTCGCTGTGGCTTTTCTGCTCCAGTAAGACGGGCAATGACAGCCCGAGCCAGCACGTTGTGCTGCTACATAGTATGACTACTATAGCGTTGGTGCGTTTGAGGCTATCGAAGATGTGACAGTGTGTCAATGGGATCAATGCCGAGTGGGGTTTGGTTACACCTTGATACATTGTTGGCGAGGAGGACAGAATGTTGTAGCGATCACGATGCCGTAATAGTCATTATCTCATGATGCTATCTGCGGATGGTGAACTCCTTTCCGTAGAGGCTATTGTTTTACACCGAAATATGATATTCAAATGGATGATATCAGCCTGAAGAGAGTGTGTTTCATCTTAATGGACTTGGCAAGGTGCTGGGATATGCCAATCCGTGTACCAACAATTAGGGGCATTTTACGAATACTACATATCATGATGAAGTATCAACGAGGGTAGTGCATACAGGGGAGCGAGTCCGCCATGCCAACTCAAGTATTGGTGTAGCAGCTTCAGTCGTCCCACGTTGGTTCCTTGCTTGCTTTGAAGCCTGGTGGTGGGGGTTTTGATCTACAATCTAGAACATGTATTTGAAAGACTAGTTGTTCACGATCCAAACCAAAACGAGTCCTTACCACATAAGATAAACCACTTATACCTGGCCAACTTCTCACGTACTCCTGTCAAGCGTGCATAAACCAATAGTACTGGTCAAAAGGCAAGTAAGTATGGCCTTGTCCTTCGGTCAAACAAACGAGTTAGTTCGGCACGTGCAGTCTGAAAGTATGTATAAGCCCATTTCTCTAAAAGAAATAAAGACGTGCTGCTTGTCGAAATAAAATCCCAAGAGTCATTCTTTGACCGTGATCTGCGACTCTCGTTCGGCTTTTCTAGTCACAATATAGGTATCCTCAAACACAATCTCCGCAGACCGAGCAGCAAGCGGCTGTTGTGTGCAACCGGCCCGGAAGGAACCAGATGTGTGGCTGGAGGGATGCCCCAGGCTTGTTACAAGAGTTTTCATGGCATTTCACCTGGTGGGTAAGATATCCGCTTGCAACGTTGAAGCGCGACGCTGGAGTACCTAGACGATGCTTGAAGAAGAAAAGAAATTCATCTATAAAATGCGGCTCGAATTTTAGCCAACCGTTGAAGAAAGGTGTGGATCTGGGGTCGTCCATCCATCCTGTCAAAGCTGCATATATGCACGTGACTGGACGTGCTGCAGATGCTGAGATGAGCTGGCTGAGCTGAATGAACTTCGCCTACTTATTTGCAGGTACTCTATAAAGAAGACCAACATCGTGAACCTGTTTCGTCAACATGGATACGACAGTCCAAAGAAATTGACCCACTGTCGTTGATAGAGCTCTGCGTTGACATCTTACATAGTACAAGTTCTGCAATGTATGGCAATTTGACCCTTTCGGTCGATAAGGACATGATGCTTGTCAAAGAGCATAGCCTAATGCAACCACAAGCAAAGCCCATGGGCTCTACGGACACTCTGCAGTCATTCATTCTCTCAATGCCTTCTAGAAATGACACTGGAGATGACGTCTTCGTTCCGCCTGTACCCGTCTCCACCTGTCTGTGGTCCACTCGAACGTGTCTTTAGTGCTTCTCTTGATGACTGCCCCTTTTCGGCAGATTACTCTGTTGTCTAGCTCAACGCGCCAAGGCAGCCCATCACGACATACTATTCCCAATCTCCTGTCGTCAAGGTCCTGGCGCCTCGCTCTAATCTCGTCGCCGATCGTGTCACGAGCCTTTCTGATGTGCCCAAGACACTCTCGGCTCCACCTCCGCCATAGTAGTCATCACCCCTGCGACTTGGTCTTCAACGCACCCCAGGTTCCTTCTGGGAAAGACATCCTCGAGTCAGCTTCCCAATTCAGCAGCGTGCCATTTCACGAAAAGCGAATCGCTTCCTAGATTGCCACGCGGATGTAATCCAATTGTGGCGATCTACCATGTAACAGAATCACTATGGAGTGCAACCCCTCTCTTTACCTCACGTCGCATGATTTAATGTATTGAGCACCAAATTCTCCAGCTTGATACAACGTTACGGCCACTCAAGTTTTGCTAAACCAAGGGAATGAGACTAACACCGCTTTGTGTCTTATTTCGGTTGCTTCAAGCAGGCCAGCCCTACTCTGTAAAGTTTGGAAGACGCAGTGTGACAGGAACCCAGCATGACTCTTGCCCTTGTACGCGGACACACAACATGACACAGTGTTTTATGTGTTGGCATCAGCTACTGAATCTGACAGACGAGTGAGTGTGTTCGACTTCACCGGTTGAACAGTCAACCTGGGATAAACTAGTACGACGCGTGGTTGATTTTCATGGGATAACATGACATTCAGTGTCAACTGTGTAATCTCCCCAAGCACTAACTATAACAACGATGCTGCATATCAAACAAAATGCGCCGTGATCGACAACGCTACTTGTTTGTGCCGTTGAATCACCGAATGTTTCGAGACCGTGCGCTAGTGTCAGACTGCATGTAACTCCGAACACTCTATAACATATATCTACATATATCCAGGGATATCAATCAAACACGCCGCCTAACCGATAGCGACTCTACATGACCGCCTCAACTGATGCAACTGCAGTTGAACCGTTGAAGTTGCCATCACACTCCATCGATAATCTACTGACTTGGAAAGTACGAGAGCACCCACGATTCTTCAGGGTCCCTGAGCAACTTGCTTTGCTGTATCCTTGTCCGCATCTTCGGTTGCCTGCTTCTTGATCCGTTTTGGGTCTTCTTCCGTATCACTTTCGGCGGTGACTCGCATGCCTTGGATGCCAGCTTCCACTTCTTTTACGAGACTCTCAAGATAGTCCAAGTCCCTTTTATTTGTGTCAGTATATTATATCGAACAGCCTGGCGTTATCTCGCTTCTTACCTTCCAACAAGAGTTACTGTGTTATTCTCCTTACCCCAACGAGGGTAACTTCCCACCTTGACACCCTTTGGCTCAACTTTCGCCGCCAGGGTTGTAAGGAATTCGGCAACGCCACTTTCAGGCAGGGGGGTAGAGAACAGAACTCTGTGCGTGCCTTGACCCTCAGGATCAGTAAGCCTAGGTAGAACGTGGGACTTCAGTCCTTCGAGAAGTCTCTGGACTGATACTGGTTAGCAAAGCACGAAATCAGTCACAGGCACTACTTACAGAGCCTGGGGACACCTGGGAGAATATGGATGTTTCCATTCACGACTGACACAGGAACCCAGAGATCTTCCTGGGGGAAGAGGGCCTGCTTCTTGAGATCCCTAGATTCGTCCGTTGGCAGTTCTGCCATGCGAAGCTTGGCTCTTCTGGCGGGCGAATCAACTTCCCAGTCGAACTCGGGCTGGTTGGGGTGAGGCTTTGAAAGAAGCTTCATCTTTTCAAAGGTCTCCTGGTGAAGCTTAAGAGGTAGGTTGAAGGCAGTGGCAATAGATTGGTAGGTGATGTCGTCGTGTCTGGCATGTTAGTTAATACAAAGCCTAAGTGCGAAAGTTCTTACGTAGGTCCAATTCCACCACTGTTTCATGTTAGCCGTCTGATATACCGAAGTTGTTTCTCAACTTGCCTTGTGACAACAAAATCATAGCCGTCACTCATTCGCCGAACTGCCTCAATAATCTCACTTTCATCATCTGCAATGACCTCGATTCGTTTGAGACTCTGCAACTGTTAAATGACATCACACAATCCTCAGCGGTCATACGTACAATTCCAAGGTTAAAGCACCATTTGGCAAGGTAGGCAGAGTTGGTCTATCTTGTCAACAGTGGTTCAGTACCCTATACCATAATACTCACATCAACCGTCTGAGTCCATCATGTCAGTATACTCAAAGTACCGGATGGGAAGTTCCAGGATATTATACCTTTCCGCCTAGGACCTCGTCTCCAATGATCAAGCAGGCTGCTGTAGAAATACTGCGCGAGTTGCGCTCATCTGCCGACACGGGAGCCATGATTCGTCCAAGAGCAAATCGCCTGGTGTTGTTCGTGATGGGGGCTGAGAGATAGCGAGAGATCTGAGAGATGCGTGAGAACATGGATGCCAAGAGCGGGTTCAATGATACGAGAGATTGAGATAGCAGGGTCAAGTCTACAAGTCACTCTATTCACCCAATGTTGTTTGAGTTGTCTAGACTGAATGGAGCTCTACGGAGCTATAGATGACGTTTACTCGCTAGGTTAGTAGGTGATGGCGGGACAATGTGGGGGCTACCTAGGGATACCCTTTGGCGGGGCTTTCACTTCATCAACTCCCGCGGATTGTCTGACACTGTAGCTACCTACATTGACTTCCATCACAGCTTTGAAACGACTACAAAGAAGCTTTCACTCGTCGAAAGGGCTAGCAAATAAACACTTAAGAATGGTACCCACTCAGCCATTTCAGTATCTAGCATTCACCTGCTAACAAATATGATCAGGCATCCGAATCACGACTGTATACCTTCTCTGGAGAGTCAAAGGACCATCTCCGCAAGTTTCGCCTTACTACCTCCCGAGCCAAGGGGCCTCAAGCTGTTATATGTATGTACATCTCTTCCGGATGCGACTTCACCGTCCATACTCCTGTGAGCTCCCACTGATCATCCCCTTCTCTAGACCTGATCGATAAGAACACCTATGAGATCCGACAAGACGAAGACAAGACCGTTTATACATCTCTCGCGGAGGTTGGCGATGACCTCCCAGACCACGCTCCCCGCTTTATCCTCCTGAGCTACCCCCTCACCATGGTACGTCCGATCAATCTACTGCCAAAGATGTGCGATGCTAACAATCATGTAGGGTGACGGACGACTATCTGTACCATATATCCTCCTTTTCTACCTCCCCGTTACCTGTAATGCCGAGATTAGAATGCTTTATGCCGGCGCTAAGGAGTTGATGCGTAACACTGCAGAGGTTGGGCGAATCATCGATATCGAGACGGCAGAAGACCTAGAGGAGATTCCTGACAAGCTCAAGTCGGAGTAGACAAACAAAACATATGGGCAGGGAAATATGATGGAACAGCAAAATCCATATATCATGACATACATAAAAGCGCAAGGCCGATTAGTCTGCCTACTCGTCCGACAACACATCTTGGGAATTCAACCCCAATTGCATCGCAACGTTCTTAACTACTCCTTGAAACGCGAGGCACGCCGGGCTATCTGGGAATGAGTCAAAATAACTCTCTCCGTAATCACAAGCCATCCTGATTCTGGGGTCCAGAGGTACTGATCCCAAGAAGGGAATGTCCATCTCCTCGGCCAAGGCACGTCCACCTCCTGTACTAGCCTTGAAGATCTGGCTCTCATTTGAACATTTGGGACAGACGAAGCCGCTCATATTCTCTGCAAGACCTAGTATCTTGATACCAGCCTTACGGCAGAAATCGATTTCCTTTCGTACGTCCAGAAGGGAGACTTCTTGTGGTGTTGTGACCATGACAGCGCCATCGATTCCGCTTCCTTTCAGGAACGAGTTCACACTGAGATGTTCATCACTTGTACCTGGAGGTGTGTCGACAAGCAAGAAGTCAAGGTCACCCCATTCCACATCTTTTAGGAACTGCTTGATAAGACCGTTCTTCTTGGGACCCCGCCAAATGACGGCGTCGTCCCGGTTCGGTAGTAAGAACTGAATGCTCATAACGGCAAGGTTGTCCATAACCCAGATAGGTGACCACCCTGTTCCGCTGACATGTACCGTCTCTCCCTCAACGCCCATCATCTTGGGGATACTGGGTCCGCAGATGTCGGTATCCATGATACCTACATTGCTGTCCGGGTTTGTCGCAAAGGCGTGGGCTAACAATGAGGTAAATGTGCTCTTGCCAACGCCACCCTTTCCGCTGAGCACTAGGATCTTGTGCTTTACATTCTCCAATCGAGCAGAAATTACCGGAATATCAGGATCCGGTCCTTTTGGCGCTGAAGCACAAATGGCCTGGTTCGGACATCCAGCGCATGAGTCCGCTTTACCGGCCTGCTGTGAGTCGGGGCCGACGCAGTTTTGGGGTTCTGGCGCGACAAGTTGCGGCTTTTGCTTGATTGGGTTGTCAAAAACATCATCGATAGACTCTGGTGTTTCGAGAGACGGTGCCATGGCTGCTGTGGTATGAGAATGGAATGAAGTTGTGGTGATGTTCAAGTGATGGTGAGTCGGAGGTGGCGAGTTAGAAGCCGAAGCTTAATAATGCTAATCAAGTAATTCGCAAACAGTGCGTTATTGGTTTGATAGAAAGATGGATAAGACAAGAAGCAAATGGCAATAAATTTTCGAAGCCAAATTGCAGTCCAAGTATGAAAAGTGTCTAAAGGTGAAGTTGAATAAAGGTTAGGTTAGTAGGTTATTGATAAAGATAGGTTGCTTGTTTCTAGGGTAAGTGTTGATTCGTTGCTTAGCAAGCGTTGGTTAACGGACTGACGGTCAAAGTACCGCCACGAAGAGAATTAAAGGTCCTCCTAAATCCACAAAGAATGTTGTTAGATTTTCACGCTTCATGCTTATTCTGTGTTTTCTTTTGCTCGGCATTTGACAATGTATTGGTGACTGAATAGTCTCACCGGCGCGATTCTGCTACATTCTTATTGAAATTGTGCACAACACAAAGTAACTAACTAGAACGTATATCATAGACCCAAAAAAATAACTATGGCGTACAGTATGAAAACGATAGGTAAAAGGTGATTTATTTCTTACCATTAAATCCTACAAGTCTCCTCCTTGTTAATTCACAAATTCCCAATTGTGAGTTGGTAGAGGAATAAGAGAGCTACAAAGCCCGCCGGATATTGGATCGGTTGGGCGCCGATCTAACATGCGAAAAAACTGAGGGTGGCGGGGTAACATGCTTTCATCTGAGATAAGATAAGCTAGACCCCGCGAAGAATTTATTCTGAACTGACTTTCAGGCACACTGCGATCATCACGAATTTCCCGAATCTGATACCCAAAATGTCGCCTTCTGCTGATACACCAGAAACCTCAATCTCAGCCGACTCTACGGTTCTGAGCTTGAAGAAGTCCCTCTGCTCCGAGGACACCCCCCTACCTGTTCGATTTCGCGCCCTCTTCTCCTTGAAGCATGTTGCGACCACTGCCGACGAAGATGCTACGAGGATCGCTGCCATTGAGGCCATCGCTGCCGGATTCGCTTCGCCCTCCGCTTTGTTGAAGCATGAGCTTGCATATTGTCTGGGTCAAACGGGCAACACTGCCGCCGTTAAGCCCCTGCGACAAGTTCTCTCCAATCTCAAGGAAGACCCTATGTGCCGCCATGAAGCCGCTGAAGCCCTTGGTGCCTTGGGTTGGACAGACAATCTAGACATCCTTCGCGAATACCGCGATCGCAAGGAGGAGGACGTTAGCATTGTTGAGACATGCGAGATTGCCATTGAACGTATCGAGTGGGAGAACTCGGCAGAGCGACGAAAGGAGAAGTTGCGCCCTAGGTTGGTAAATCATATGATGGGTTGCCCCTAATTAACATTGTGTTCTAGTGACTTTGCCTCTATCGATCCCGCGCCCCCAATGCCCGAATCTGACAAGGAAGCCGAGGTTGAAGATCTTGGACGCAAGCTCATGGATACAAGCGTGCCTCTTTTCCTCCGTTACCGCGCTATGTTCGCCCTTCGAGATCTCGCTTCTCCCCCTGACCTGCCAACTGCTACTCCTGCCGTCCTTGCCCTCGCAAAGGGACTAGCCGATTCGTCCGCCCTGTTCCGTCATGAGATTGCTTTTGTTTTTGGCCAGCTATCACATCCTGCGTCCATTCCCGCCCTTACTGAGGCGCTGAGCAACACCAACGAGGCCAGCATGGTTCGTCACGAGGCGGCAGAGGCACTTGGAAGCTTGGGTGAAGAGGATGGCGTTGAGGACACCCTGAGGAAGTTCCTGTACGACAACGAAAAGGTTGTTCGAGAGAGTTGTATTGTTGCGCTGGATATGGCCGAGTACGAGAAAGGTGGAGAGGCTGAGTATGCTTTGATTCCCTAGTCCGGGGGAGCTGCTGCATGATTTATATGAGCGCGCTCGCTTCGTCGAGTGTTATATCTAGTTGTTTTCATTCCACCTAAAAGTAAACTGTTAAGAATATATCAATAGAAGGATTCATGATTTCATACGAGTTACCGCATTCGCAGCTGTAGATGACCGTTGAGCCTTCGTCTGCACTGCGCAGTTGAACAGTAGTATACTTGACCTCCTCGCGACCACACTTGGGACATGTCTCGTGCGCAGTGCTCTCAGTTTGCAAATTGTGCTTCTCGACGGATTGCACGCTTGACTGCAGCTTCTGTCTCAAAAAGGAAGGAAAATCGGAGGGTTTCGTTTGCGTGACGGTGACCTTGGAGCCGGTATCTGCGCAAAGGATTAAAAATTGTCGTTATCGACCGTCCCGGGACCAAACAAACCTCGATTTTCAGCGCCACAGCATTCGCAGCGCAAAACATTTCGCTGCGTACCCTTGGTCGCCGGCAAAAGGTTACCACAGTCGGTACAAAAGACAAGAGTTCCGATCGCGGCCATTGTGTGCAAGGGTGGTATGGTTGGGTTTGGGAAAATTAAACAAGTTGTTTATGAAGTCGACGCGCGAGGTGATCAAATAAATTCGGAGACAAAAATTTGGCCTGGTTATCATAGGCTCAAAAACAAAGTTCCAACATACACCTAGTTACCTACCTAGTAGGCAGTGTGCCAGGGTCTTCCCACCGGAAAAAACAGCGAGGCCAGAGTGGGGCATGTGGAACAAACGCTGACTGGCACTGTTCCTGGCGCACAGACCATCAAATGCGCCAATCGAACACACTCAGGGAAAGAGCAAGCTCACGAGGCTGACCATCTGTGTTGGTCTTTCAAAGCTTTGCGGTAGGTTTTGACCTCGCCGTTGACATTCATTTACCTTCTTCTTCACTTACTTGCAATATGCTTGCTTAGCGCAAACAACTCGCGCCGACCCTCCCTTTTGCCTTTGCACGAAAGCCCGTTCGCACATATCCGACAAGGGCAACACGCTCGCAGCGTGTCTATTTATACTCACTAGAGCCTGGCCACTATTTGCTTTGCGATCTTCCGATGCGCCATCACCCGTTCGTTCCTTCCTCCTGAACCGCGCTCTGTGATGGCTCGCCTTCCCACTTGGGATAATGAACAATATGCATCCCAATAAACATGGGGGTCCCTCAAACGGGCTGATTGCTCAAATGGGGACTGACAATAACAATCCTGCCATTCCTCGCTCTCGCCCCTTCACGCTGCAGGAATCTTTGCCTTTCTCACCGCAGACCTCGACGATTCCTTTCATTCCTGGTTAGTTACCATGACTTTACGACATGTGTTATCGCTGATTTTGTTTAGATATTATTCCTGACCCCGTCCTGGGTTCTGGTTGCCCTGCGCTGCCTTTAAACGATTTGTTCCAAGCGCATGAATTCAATAGCCTGAACAAAGAAGCCGCTGCCCACCCTCAGATGCCGCGCAACATCAAGCAAGCCGTGGACCATGTCCTCCAGGACATAAAGCCCAGCCAGCGAACGCATTAGTACGATATTGGTTCTTGCATATTGGCATCGATAACATTCTAACCGAATAATAGCAAGTTTACACCCATCTCGAGAACCGTCACATCTCCATCGCCTGGAAAGAGCCTAATGGAGGGCTTGTCGCCCGTCACAAGAAACGTTTTCGATAAAGTGGGAGGCTACTTCAAGACGACAAAGCCCGGTGCTTCTGAGGTGAAGCAGCCGAACGGCCAAGCTGGAGGCCACTCGACCCCTAAGCAACGATCATCTTCGGACATTTCTCCGAACCCTCCGCAGCCGCATACCCTACCAGCCCATAACTCTCAGGCACACAAATTGAACTCGGTTAGGATCGAAGTTGTTGTACCTTCTAAGAGGCAATTTGAGCCATCCACGTATGTTGATGTAGACTCCTCAAGTGCCGCCGCGCAACAAGTGCAGCAGCAACAGGCCCAGTCATTACCCCAGCTTCAAACGCCTACCGCCCAGTCTTCTGGGCAGGACCACACGAGAGCAAACCAAAATGGCACGTTTCGAATCGAACTTCCCAGTGCGAATATCAACCGCGAAGAGTACATCGAAGTCAGAGACAGATCTGATGATTTACATCATCTCTCGGTTCGAAAACAGAGTCAGCAAGCGTATCCCGATAGCCAAGATCTCATTGGAGAGAGCCTCGACCAACGCCAACGGAGCGATGCAGCTCTCCATGCACTTGACAAGCTCATGCGCACAGTCTTTAGCTCGGTAGGACGAGCGCTAGGTGATGAGCAAGGGTATGAAGAAGTCGTTTCCATGACACCAGATCAAGAGATTGCCATGACCGCCTCTTCGCAACAAAAGATGCATGGCGCGATTCAAAAGGCGATTTCTCTGAAATGTTTCGACCAAGTCCCTGTAGAACACCTGGTTCAGATAATGAAGCTGAGTGATGCAAGTTTAAAACAGGTCGAAAATTTGGAGCTACGAGTTGACGAGACTTGGAATGAAGAGGCGGTTGACGCATGGGTACAGCAGCTTTCCGAGGTGGAGACGTTGTTGAAGTCGGCTCGTACATGTCTTCGTATCCTCTCAGGTGGCCGCGAGGACAAACAGCTTTACTCCGAAACCACCATCCAGAGGAGCGTTGACATCTTCAGAAAAGTCACCGAGGACATCGTCATGCCTCTCGTAGAACTTCGGCCCTCCGGACCCGCCTCAGGTGTTTTCAAGGCTCTCTCAAAAAGCAAGAAACATATCACGTCAGTGTTTCTTTGCTGTCAGAAGTTATTTGCATTGCTGGCAGAGCTTGTCACCAAGATCGAGCTATCAGAGACTGTGATCAATTCACTCGAATACACCGCATCGAGGTTAATATTTATGGAAAATGCTTATTTCGAAAAGGACTCTGTCGTCGGAGTTCAAAAGTTCGATGGGCTCCGTTCTGTTGCAATGGACATGCTGTCCCAGATATTCCTAATCAAGCCTGAGCAGCGCCAAGGTATCATCGATGAAATTCTCACTTCACTCGAAAAGTTACCTGTTGGCAAGCAAAGTGCCCGCCAATTCAAACTTTCTGACGGAGGAAGTATCCAGCCTGTTTCTGCTCTAATCATGAGACTGATTCAAGCCAGCTCCGGGCGAGTGGACGACAACAAGAACCGTGACCGTCACAAGCTGCTGCGGAACATCGACGATGAACAGGGGGGTTCGGATGATGACGACAGTGCGCCTTCAGGTGTTAAGCAATTTGTTTCCTCTATTAAAAGTGAGGTCCAAGGTGCAAAACAACATAGTGTTGCTGTTAGGGATCTCGAAATATCCGTCGCTCCCCTCACCGATGCGGCGCAGCGCAATGCATCATATGTGATAAGTTTTATCGTCAAGCGTGCCATTGGTTCCACGAAATCCGGCGATACTCCTTATCGAAATTTGCTTGATCTCTTCGTGGAGGATTTTACGACTTGCCTTGACTCACCGGACTGGCCATCTGCTGAGCTTCTCCTTCGCCTGTTAATGGTAATGATGGTGCAGCTTTTCGAAGCCCCCAAGACTGCTGCCCCAGCGAAGAACATGGCCCTTGAGTTGCTGGGTGGTTTGAGTGCTGCCATCTCGCGTCTACGCTCACACGTCCAAAGACTTACGAGCTCATCGGAAGGCAATGAAGCCGATGATTTGTCACAATACCTCGCTGACCTGGCCAACCAAGCACTGGATCACAAGAGCCGTGTGGAACAGCTTGTAGCTTGGGCTGGACCTTACAGGGTTGTTTTGGAACATGTGCAAAACAAAAGCAATGAAGATCCCCACTTGTCGAGTGCGATCTCATTTCTGGTCGCGGGCTGGGCATGTCAGGTACATACAGGCTACGATTCTTATAACGACGAGGATGAGGAGCGAGACGAAGAATTGGGCCGTATGGCTTATCGTTTGAGGATGATGGTTGAAGACCGTAGCTGGCTTGTCAACGAGTACACCTTCAAAAGTGCCTCACCGAACCAAGCCAAACTTTCTTACTCAATCATTTTATTACGTTCACCTCTATGCGAAGCTTTCAGCAAGATCTTGAACATTCTGCTCGGTTCCATGGCTAGTGACCAAGCCACAGTCAGGAGCAGGAGTCTCAAGAGTGTCAACCAGGTTCTGGAGACAGATCCCTCGATCTTGGATGGCGACTCGACGGTCATTGACTTGATTTTGGATTGTGCAGGTGACCCCTCTATACAAGTGCGAGACTCTGCCCTCGGTCTCCTGGGCAACTGCATGACGATGCGTCCTCGTCTAGAGTCCTCCTTAACACCGATGATCGTCAATCGGTTCCAAGACAATGGTGTTGGTGTGAGGAAGCGTGCGATGAAACTCACCCGCGATATTTATCTTCGCAACTCCAGTAAGACATTGCGCAGTATGATAGCGAACGGATTGTTGCGCCGAGTGCAGGATCCCGACGATGCCGTTCGTGATCTAGCCCGCCAGATGATTGAGGAGGTTTGGTTCGCACCATTTTACCAAGACGAGGGGACTGCCGTGTATCAGACATCGCTCAATGAACACGTGTCGCTTGTTATCCAGACTGTCAAATCTGGGACGGTTACTGAAATGCTCGACAAGGTGTTCCGATCCATTCTCAAGCCGAAAGACAAATCTTTGAGTGGGCCTTTTACAGTCTGCACTAAGCTCGTTGCCAACATGTTTGGGTTGATCGACAATCTTGACCCTGAAGACCCTACTGTTCCGTCCGGGCGCGATGCGCTGCAAGTGCTTACAATCTTTGCGAATGCGGAGCCCAAACTCTTCAACTTTGAACAGATTCGGCTTCTACTACCGCATTTGGCAAACTTCTCGAAGCCTGAGGAGCTGGCTGCTTTTCGACATGTGACCATTATCTATCGTCGAGTCTTGCCTACTCTGACCAGTGTTCATACAGAGTTCCTGTCAGAAGTGCGCGCGTACCTACTGAAAGCTCTTTCCAAGATCAGTCAGCGAAACCCCTTAGATGACTTGGTCGCCTGTACTCAGGTGGTTTGTGGACTGCTCAACGTCTATACTCCGCTAATTGGTGGTCTGCTATCCAGTTTGTTGAAAATCGAACAGATACAGGCAAGACCCATCGATCAGACTTCGATCACATTGACTTATGGATACAGCCTGCTGATCGGCATGATTGCAAAGCATTGCAAATTGGACGAGTGGACAAATACCTTCAAAGCAAAGTTTCCCAAATGGAAAGGAGATTCGGTACCTCTGTTAGCCATTGAGAAACTGGCGCCCCTTGCAGCACCTTCTAAGCCGTTCGAGATCCGCAAGTCAGCACTCGATGCTCTTGGATTGATTTGCCAAGCGTGGCCACGCAACTATGTGGTTCCTAAACTGTATACGCTCTTTGATCAAGTTTTCAAAGAGCAGACACCTGGTCTCGAGATGTTGATATTGAGGTCATTTCGGGAGTTTCTTCTTACCGAAGAGAAACGGTCCGAAACAGGAGCGGAAGGACCAGCTACCGGCAAGAAGCGAGAGCTGACAGTCATGGGTGGGACTAACTTTGACGATGTCGCCAGTGCTACCTCTCAGAGATTCTTGAAGTATATATCCCGCATTGCACTTTCAAGTCAAGGTGACCATGCTTTTCTCGCCACAGAGGTCTTAGGCAGTATCAACCGACAAGGCCTAACCCACCCCAAAGAGACCTGTGTCACCTTGATGACCCTTGAAACATCGACAAATCGACGAATTTCAGAATTGGCCTTCTCTGAGCATCGCTATCTACATGAGAAACATGAGACTGTTCTTGAACGAGAATATGCTAAGGCAGTGCAGTCAGCTTTCGCCTACCAGCGGGATATCGTGGAGGATACTCGCGGCGCGACGACGAACCCATTCCAGTCCAAATTACACCTGCTGATGGAGGTACTCAAGATTAGTAAGATGAAGAATCGCCAGCGCTTCTTGGACAAGCTCTGCGGCCAGCTGGATTTCGACCTCGCCAAATTAGATACAGCTGAAGAGGTTCCGTCTCATATGGCCTTTGCACGTTTTGTCACTGAGAATCTGGCCTTCTTTGAGTACCAATCAGTTGGAGAATTGCAAACAACAGTAAACGCAATCGAAAAGATGGTAACTAGTACTGGTGCTCCGCTAGCACAGGCTATCGAGTCGGAGATTTTCAATGTCCGTGTTGATACACTGCGATCGTCGGCACTTGATGTCTCGGCACTTGTTCCTGGAATTTTGGCTGACCCAGCTCCTGGAGCAATACCTACCGAAGGAGACTCCAAGCCAGCATTGGAGATGGCATCTGAAGTTGAGCCAGGTCGGCTTCGTCAACTGGCGACTGCGTCGATCATTCTACTATCAATGTGGGAAACGCGAACACATCTGCGTCGACTGTATGGTATGGGTAATAGCAGGCATGACAGTAAGGCCAAGGCCTTAGCCAAGGACTTGAACAAGATGCCAGTCAAAGTCCAAGGTGTTCATGGCGACAAGGTCTGGGAAGAAATTGAAACTCATATGGCCGGACTTCAGAACCAAGAACGGATGACTCAAAAATGTACCGCTCTCGTGGAGCTCCTTAATGTCGACAAGGAGTTCAAAATTGCAGACGACGGCGACCAAATGGATATGGATCCCTCAACTCCAAGTGGAGACGAAGATGATGATGGCGACAGTACACTTGATAGAGGACGCAAAAGAAAAGGAGTGCATACACCGGGTGGACGAAAGAAACGGGCGAGGTCCGACTCCCAGCCGCGAAAAAGAGGACGACCAAGGAAGAACCCCTTGCCCGAGCCAGATATAGGGTTAAATCTTGATGAGAGCTGGATTTGAAAAGACGTGCAGGCGTAAGGTGGTGGACGACACGGGATGGTCATTTGAACCAGTTTGGACTGGAATTAAAACGAGCAATGCATCCTTGGGACAGGCGTTTTTCACACGCGCTAAAGCGGATTTAAAGAGTGTGTAGTTGGAAGGTAACCTGTCCAGTACATTGGTTCTTGGAGGGAAGTACCAAGGGAGCGAAGAGACCGTGCACGGCGTTTTTGGAGCTTTGCGATTTGATGATACCTGAGCTACCTACATTTGTGGCTCACCTCAATGCCAAAGGGAGTTAAGTAAAGTGCATCACACCTAGTAGCTAAAACATGAGTACCTAATTCTTGGTACATACAATATTATTCGAATTTTCAAGAGATGGTACCTTGGTAATTTGTTAATCACTTACTTTTTCACAAAAGTGAAGAAAGAATTTGAGCTGTGTATCGAACGAAGGTGAGACAATACGCAACTGCCTGTACAAGAACATATTAGCCCATCTAGTTAATCCATTCATGGTTATTCGTTTTTGAAACAGACGACAGGCGCAGCGCAGCGCAACAGCTGCGAATAAGACGGTAATAACCTTACAAAGTGAGCGCCAAGGATCAAGGCAATTGGATAAAACGGCTGCATTAATGACATAACTTTGAATATTCTGCACCTAGTCAGATCGCCAAGACATGGGTAGATCGCTCGGCATATTCAAGCCGGCTTGGCACAACCTAACCCCTGCGACCATCAAGGACCAACCCTCATCTGAATGATGACGACCCGCAACCGCAAGTTGCAAGTCATTTTATTAGCTTGGAATAACGCCTACCAATGAATGGTCCGTTGCCAGTTGCATTATCCTGGTTCATGGTCACTGCTCAAACGGTCTGAGAGGACAGTGAAAGCTTGATGTGTTGTCGCCGTGACCTTGTGGCTGACCATGACAACAGTGGAAAGAGGAGCGAAGAACGCCGGACTAGATTCAAGCTTTGAATCAAGCTTATTGGAAGACTTCCCCCCAGAACAGGTGAGGAGGAGGCCTCTGGAGTCCCATGCCTTGCACAGTCCTTGGATTATTACCGTTTTAAGATAGCGGGCGGTAAGATAGGTAGTGATAGCGTAGCATCTGGTTTTGGGTCTACATACTTTGACGTGTCGCTCTTAATAAAAACCGACCAGTGACATAAGTACCTAGGTACCTAGGTAGGTAGGACAGCACATGTAACATAATAGAGGAAGAAACAGGTCCTTTTTCAAGGAAATGAATTGTTATTAAAAGGGGAAAACAGAAAAACGGGTGACCTCACCGTTGACTTTCAAGCTTAAAGGGAATCAACAAAACGGTGTCCACCACCAACCCTTTCCCCTTCTCGAATTCTTGGCAGTTCTTCCTTTTTTTTTTTTTTCTCTCTAAATTTTTACTTTGCACTGCCGTGAGTGACACGCACACACGCAACATCCGCTGACCCACGCACCTCTGAACTTGGACCCCAGTTCTTGGCGATGTCTTCCTGTAAGGTCCCCTTTCTTGACTTTTCAACATTTGCCCTGTCTCAACAACTGTTTTTTTGCTCTTTGTATTCTCACGCATAGCCCTTGTTCTTTATTGTTATCATTATTATCGTTATTTTTTGCTTACTCACATCACGATAGTCAACCACTTCAACATTAAGCGCCAAGCGCACACCCTCAGTCGTACCAGTACCGATCAATCTTGGAACCCATTTCGTCACGTCGCCTGGAACCGTCGAGCACGCACTTTCTCCGAAGCCGGCTTAGAAGGACAACAAGGCAATCGTGACCACACAACTGGAGAAGAGTTGACTCACGCAGTCACTGAGCCTGGACGAAGCGGACCAGCCAGAGAGTGGTCAACAGCAGAGACAATGATGGATACGAGAAGAAGTAAAGAAGACGGATATGATAGGGAGAAAATAGCTGGAGGAGGTTCACCCATCGAGGGAAGCGACGATATCCCTACATCACAGCGCTCGCTCGTCGGCGATGAAAGCCAACTACGAAACAGAAGACGCGACGACGTTCCAGCTGCCGCAGATCAAAACGTCGACCTGGAAAAAAGGAAACTTGACAGACGACAATCATCAAAATTATTCCGTCATGTTGAACCAAAGGAACCCTTTACTGTCCGGAATCAACTTGAGAGAACCTTTCTCAACTCATACATCAACATTCTTATCATCGCCGCCCCTGTCGGTATCGCTCTCAACTACATTCACAGCGTGAACCGAATTGCCGTGTTTGTCGTCAACTTTATCGCCATTATCCCACTTGCCGCCATTCTGAGTTTCGCCACAGAAGAAATCGCCCTCCGGACCGGTGAAGTTTTGGGAGGTCTAATCAATGCTACTTTCGGAAATGCCGTTGAGCTCATCGTGGCTATATTGGCGTTGGTAGATGGAAAGGTTATCATTGTTCAAACCTCTCTGGTAGGATCTATTCTGAGCAACCTTCTCCTGGTGCTTGGTTTCTGTTTCTTCTTTGGCGGCCTGCGACGTGAGGCTCAATATTTCAATGTGACGGTGGCACAGACCGCGGCCAGGTAAGTTGGTGAAATCTGGCTTATTCAATGTTTCGCTAACAGGATTTCATAGTATGCTCGCCTTGGCAGTCGCTTCTGTCATTGTACCAACGGTCTTTGACCAAGCCAGAGACACACCGGCCGCTAACGTTGCCCGACTCTCAAGAGGCACAGCAGTAATCCTTCTCATTGTATACGCGGCCTATCTGCTGTTTCAACTCAAGACCCACTCAAGCACCTTCCGACAAGAAGGCCAGAAGGTTGCCGCGAAACCTTGGTCGCGTGGGGGTGGCGGTAATATCCGTCAAGGTATCATGGTCCCAGGCGCTCTCATCGGCGGTGGCATGACTGCCCGTGAGGAGAACGAGCGTCTCTCCGAGATGATCATGAACCCTCACCGATTACCAAAGTCCCAGGAAGAGGAAGATGACGAGGAGGAACCTCAATTGCACTTCTGGGTGGCAGTCGCTACGCTGACAACCGCTACCGTTTTGATTGCTCTTTGCGCCGAGTTTATGGTTGACTCCATCGACGCCGTTACGAAAACAGGTGGTGTATCAGAGGAGTTCGTCGGATTGATCCTACTGCCGATTGTAGGTAACGCAGCTGAGCACGCAACCGCTGTCACTGTCGCAATCAAGGACAAGATGGACTTAGCTATTGGAGTTGCGGTTGGAAGCTCCATGCAAGTTGCCCTCTTTTTGATTCCTCTGCTGGTCATTATTGGCTGGGGAATGGGCAACGATGATATGAACTTGAGTTTCGACTTATTCCAGGTCGCGACTATGTTCGTAGCTGTCTTGCTGGTCAACTATCTGATCGCAGATGGTAAGAGCCATTGGCTGGAGGGTTGGCTTCTTATCTGTCTTTATTCTATCATAGCTGTATGCTCTTGGTGTAAGTCAACTCCGCCAGCCTTTTTTAAACTTTCACTGACCACAGAACAGGGTACCCAACTCACTCAGACGAGTAAGATTGATCTCCCCAGGGATCACACTTCCATCGGTTTCCCGATCCAAGCCGCAACCCTGTTGTAAGGCATTACTGCTTGATATTAATATTTTTGCATCCCGTTTGGCTACTCACCTTTGTCTCCCATGATTTGACGTCGATCTTGATTGAGCAAGTACTTGTACAAAGTCTATTTTAAAATTCTAAAATTTGTTGGAAGCTTTTCCCACTACAATCGTTAACGTAGCGGTGACTATATCAGTGCGCAAAGCGAAGGGCGTTGGAGGCAAGGTTGATTCTTAGTTAGAAACTCTTAATAAATGCAAGATTAGTAAGCCTTTGCCCGAGATTTCTTTGCATTATGTGATAGTAGCGATTACAACAGCTTGATGGAAGACAACAGAAACAGGTCCCACATGATCTACCTGGGTCCTCTAACGTTGACTGGAAGTTGATAATATCGCTATGAACCGAAATTCATTTCATTTGAGCGTTTGCGCACTACGAGGTAGGTATCTGTACTATCTTCTAACTTAGTACTAATCTCCTGTACACTTCCTTAAAAAAAAAAACCCAACAGTTATTGATGATTTAGGACGACGCTGTAGTTTTTTATTATCGATAGACTTGAGACAGCTATAGTATCTAGTAGCCAATCATATTACACAGTGATGCATGCTTGACAGTGAACTTTCAAGAGCAGAAGGCGGTGAAAGAATTCTGCCATGACCGCCAACCTCACGTTCCAGTGCTCATGCTACTGATCATGTCCGTTTGCGACAAGCGATTCTCCGTCAACCGCCTTGCGATCGGCTTAGTCAATCGGATCAACACTCAGAGCAACATGCGAGCTACAGGACTATATCGTGCTCTGTCGAATCTTCCTCTATAGCGAGCGAGCGACAGCCCGATCCCATGTCACGAAATGGTACCACCAGGAACCCGGTCCCGCGCATGGGACCGCCGCACTGGCGACAGTATAGCAAGTCAAGCTTAGATCGCTCCCATGCTGAGCTTCCTGTCTCCCCTGCGAGCATATCGACCCATTCCAATATCAAAGATGAGAAGCGAACAAGAATAGAACGCCGATGTACTGTGACAGTCAACGAAGGCTATGCCCGAGATGAGGTCCTGCTCAATTTCGATGTAGTGGGCGCCGATGTGAAGCCTGGGATGTTGATGTGTATCTCGACTGTGAGGGACGACCTGCGAAAGATCTCCGCTGGGCATAGTTCCAGCAGTAAGCAAAATCAAGATGCTTCCAAGGGAACGTCAGGACCTCAGAGTGGGGATGGCGCGGGCTTCAAGTATTTCTTTGTCGCCAAAGATATGCCTCAAGAGACCAAGACTCGGAACCCTGACGTTGAGGTATATGTCTTGAAGCATATTGCTGATGCGTTTGGGATGAAGAAAGGCTCCCAGGTCCTGCTGACAATGGTGAGGGATCCATCTCAACATAAAATGTCTGATGCTAATCTCAACCAAGGTGGATGCAATGAACCCAGCTACCGAAGCCTCTCACGTAGAGTTGTCTTTCAAGGACCAATACCTATCCAGATCAGATATTTGGAGAATGACCGTTGGAGAGTTGACAGGAAGAACCGTTTACAAAGGCCAATCAGTCTTGTTCATGGGCACCATCAAGGCACAAGTCACTGCAATTTATGTCGATAGTGGCAAAACGCATTCTGCCTTCTTCACCCGCGACACTCGGCCCATCTTTCGGAGTGAATCAGCAAGATACGTCCTCTTCATTCAGATGGCCAAAGAAATGTGGGAATTCGATGCAGAGAGCTCTGGCGAAATCATGTTCAACAAGGTCGTCAATGGGTTTCTTCCCGCGCTGTTCAAGAGATGGGCTATGCTCAAGGCCAAACATCTGGTCAGTATCGTGCTCTTTGCGCGTGTAGAATATGATACTGGTTTGACAGCTGAATTTGACGGCCTCTCCGGCGACTTTTACACTGGTATACAGCCATCAGGGCTGCGCCGACCATACAAAGACTTTTACAGAGTCGTGGTCAGCGAGATGGGCAGTGGGGAATGGACAAAGATTCTGCACCAGTTAAAGGTAGAATTCAACTTCTTCCGCCGGGATATCAGCTTGTATCATCACAAGCTCAACGCTCAAGCTGAGATCAACGGTCCGGACTCCATTCCCAAAGATACTCCGTCGTCTCGTGTCAAGGCTGAGTCAACCTATGCCATGTATGGCAATGTTCTAGAGGCGATCAACCTAGCTTCATCTCAGTTTGCCCACGATCATATTGACAGAGACCTTACCAGGACAGGAATTTCAATTGCGGTAATCAGTCCTGGCTCAGGTGTTTTTGAGGTAGACTATGAGACCCTGCGAAGGACCACTGAAGCATTGGTGGGGAATGGAATTGGTATTGATCTGATATGCATGCCCAAAATGCCGCTGCATTCAGTGCCTCTATTCAAGTATCGCAACCCACAGTATTCTGATGATCACGGCCATGCTCATCGGTCAAGCTTCTCGAGATCGTTTCACAGTCGTGATAGCACGCCCAACCACCCTACGCCGGTGATAGGGAGCTATCAATCTCTTGGTGAATCGTTCTCGCCTTCAAAAAACATGGGTCTTTCACGCCGTGTTGACCCCCTCATATCCATGGCAACAAGCGATCAATGGTGCTTTGCGCTCCCGCAATGGCTTCATGTCTCGTTCTGGACTGGAGCATCCGATGAGGCGCTTTCCTATGAGGGAATTGCCTTGTCCGTGTCCAACAAAGTCATGCAAGACGATGAAGACGAGTTTAACATTAGATGTCGTATGTACGCGTTGCAGATGAGAAGTGTCCTTGAAACAAACGAGATAGAAACAACACCTTTGCAAGTCGACACTCACTTCCCCGCCAATATCACTGAACCACCGTCGTCGCAGAAATATCGTAACACTGGTATCAACGACACTGTCTACATTCCCAGTAGACGAGCGCCAGAGGGTCTTTACGATCACACATACGGATTCCAAAGATTTGTTCCAGACAGATTGGCAAGGCCTGGCGAAAAATCATTGTGGAAGCAATTGCAAGAGTTCGATGACCATAGGGCCAAAATTTCTTATGGTCGCAGTCGGCATCACCCATCAAGATATGCCAAGGACTTGGATGAAATTACGAGAAGGCAGTTGGCGGAGGATTCTGGTCTTTATGGAACTTCGCTCCCTGAGAAAAAGGCCCCAGTTCTTGGTGCTTCGGCAAGGAAGTTATCAATGAATATTACAGACGGCGACAAGCCATCTCCAACTAGTCTTAAAAAGAGCGCCGAACCAACGCCAAAGCCTCCCAAACAAATAGCGAAACAACCCAAGCTGATGAGACAGATCAGTCTTGGCCAGCGCGGATTCGGCATTGCTGCCCCCAAGGCCGTGGTTGCAGAGATCAAGGCTGAGACGGTCAACGCTTCTGTTGTCTCTTCTGGCGAAGGAAAACAACCCTCAACGCCTCGCATCCGCCCCGAACTACGTCCAAGCTCTCCGCAGACAATCACAAGTCACCCATCTTCAGTTTCTATTCAGAAGTACCGACTTGACGCCCCGGACACAATCATTGAAGGGGTGCCAATGACCCCCAGTATTCCTATTCTCAAAAGAAACAATTCCGGCCTTGATGTGGCTGCCATGCAGTTGAGGACTGCATCTACCACGATCGGCTCGTCATTCAACAATCGTCAGCAAAAGCGGGACGATGATCGCGACCTCAGGTACTCGGAGGCCCTTCGTGCTGACGATGCCCAGAAACTGTACACAAACAAACTTCGCGCTGGTGCACTGAGCGACGCCGTTCAAGATCTACCCACGACTCTCTCACCCACCACTGCTATCACTCCATGGCTGACACTTGTAAACCCTTCGAACCCGGAAAGTCTTGCAATCGATGACACTGTATTGTATAGTCGGTGGCAACACGTTTATCCTCAGATCACCCAAATGAAGGTTCAGAAGTGGAAAGCTCTTTGTTGTCCTGCGTCCGTGCCTCTCACCACAGAGTATTTCCCTTCAAAAACACAGTTTGACACGGAGTACCATCGTCATCCGTATACCGTAGAGCAGGATACGGATGACGACCTAGTTGAGGCGCCGAAGTCGCGACAGGAATTCATTCAAGAGCTCATCAGCTTGCGGTTCACTCAGGGTTTTCAGGTCGTGGTAGGGCCATTGGTTGCTCGTGCGTTTGGACAGAACTTGATCAAGATTGGGGACATATTCTCAAGGGATCAGCCCCTGGAGGATGGCACTAGTATCTTCATGTCAGTTGGTAACAGTATCCATCAACTTTCGTGCGTCAATGGTACGGAGGTTGAGGTAAACATCTTCATGCGAAAGCCAACAGATACTTCATTCACCTCCCAAGGTTTCTCGCCAATTTACAAGCCTGCGATCCGTACGCTATTGGATGATACCTATGAAGCTCGCGAGATTGACCTCCTCACTCCTCGCACTGACCGTAACTGGAACATGATCGACTCCTACATTGCTGGGCATCATAATGAAATGTCAGACAGCCTTCGTTTTTGGCGTGCAAGATTCGTCCTTATCCCTGTCTTGCGAAAGGACGTCCCAATGGCAAGGACACAGACCGGGGACCATGCCGAAGAGGTACGAATCGAAGGTATCAAGCGTCTTGCCCAATCCTGGCAAAAGTATCGCTACATTCCTCCATCTGAGCGGAGGTATCATTCAATTGCTCAGCAGAAACGACGACGAGACCCCAACCCCCTGGATATCGTGTGGAAGACTGATGATCCTTCGGTTGTTATCACCGCTGAAGTCGAGACACTTCCACTCACAGAAGGGGTGGAGGGTGCCAATCGAAAGGGATTGGTATCTGCTAAGGAGCGTTTCAAGAAATCCAATCTGAACCTATCAACCCTGGCTGATGCTATGCAGCAGCCTGTTGAGAATGGAGGTGTTAGGCTGCAGAACCGCAGATGGCATCTCCGCCTCTACTCTGCCTGTTTCATCGGATCTGATATGGTGACATGGTTGCTTGACAACTTTGAAGATCTCGATACTCGAGAAGATGCCGAGGCACTGGGCAATGCTTTGATGGCCCATGACGAACTAAAGTCTGCAAATTCTAAAGATAAGGGCTTATTCGTTCATGTTGACAAACGCCACCAGTTCCGAGATGGTAACTACTACTATCAAATTGCTAGCGAGTTTGCCAAGCCTCATGTAGGATGGTTCAACACCCGACGGGCTCCCGTACCGCCAACGCCAAGTATCGATTCTTCGAGTCGAGATTCTCCTCGGGCCTTGATGTCGGCTCGCTCAGTTGAAGAAAGTGGCTCTCCTGCGTCAACCTCAACAACACCAACTATATCACTCCCACATGGTGGAAAAAGGCCCAGAGTTGTACTTAGCAAGGTCATAAAGTACGACGTTGACCATCGCAAGCGGTCATACAGACCGGAGAGGATTGACCTGCATTATGACCGCCTCCATAACCCTGACAGCTGTTACCACATTCGTATAGACTGGATGAACGTGACGACAAAGCTGGTGGAAGACGCAGTTGAAAGCTGGGCCCGGGAAGCCAGCCAATACGGCTTGCGACTTGTCGAACTACCCATCAAGGAGGCATGTACAATCACAGAGACGAACCCCTTCAGGAAACCATATCACATCAAGTTGGCAGCCCGTCCTCCGGATCAGAGGCCTGAGACGTACATCGATCCCAACTCCCTGGGCCCGACAACATCACCTAACAAGCACTTCTACCAAACAGCGATTCTTAAAAAGTTTGACTTTGTCCTGGATACGGAAGCGGCATCCAACTTCCCAAGCAACGTCGATGTGAGCTACTCGTGGGGCAAGCCTGATTACAAGTACACTCAGTACATCCATCGCAGTGGTACTCTTTTGGCTGAGATCACGGATGAAGGTGATTTCTTGATTCTAGCAAATCGTTTGTACAGTAATCGACCCGCAGGGATGCGCTCAATCGATCCACCATCCTCGGTAGAGCGTAGCGGCCGCATGGCATCGTATGGCCCCTACTCAACCTTTGGAATGACGGAATCAGCAACGCTATCTTCGCCCCTCCTCAAGCCAACACACTACTACCACTCGCCAGCGTTGAAGCCAGCTGACCAGCAACACAACAAACCAGTACTTGCAGCAGCTCCCGATCCCGATTCTCTCAATGCCGAGATTGACGAGTTCTGCAAGAACAAGACAGCACTTGAAGAGTTTTACAGAGAAGCTTTGGAGAAGGGCCAGAAGGTTCAAGGCACGCCTGCAACAGCGCCGGTGTTGGAGGCGGTGCCTGAAGCTAGTATACCGACGCTTGGATTGCCGCCTGGTGTTCTGGGAGGGAATGAGGGAGCGCCAACAAAACGGCTGAACAGTCCCATGTCGTTCCTTCGAAGAAGTAGTGTGCAGTATGATGGCGGATCCAGTCTGACAGGGAGATAAAAAAGATAGGGTTTGTATGTTATCTAGAATATATCGTCACTGAGCAGCGGTGCATGCCTGCTGGGTGTGTTGTGTTTGTATCAATAACATTCAGTATATCACTTCACGTCTTTTTGTGCTCACTGAGACACTGGGCAGAAGTACATCGTTCGTTGAAATAGTCGCTCAAAAAAACTCTTGCATTCTGCAAAATAACAACAGGGGTATACTAAAGCAAAAGACAGCCCGACATATGAAACTCTCTATCTAGGTAACTCATCCTGTTCCATCCGTCATATCTCGTATGTTTTTAGTCTGTTCCATGCGCGCCGTGCCTATCCATCAGCACTCCTTGTATCCTAAGCCACCAATTTGGCTACACCACCCCGTAAGTTAATATCTTCTCACAATCAAGCGATCGTCCCTCCCTGATTCAAAACAATGCAGTTATTTAACAACGTAGCAGCTTCGTGAAGGAGCTCCCAGCGTGTTGTTTCGAATGTATCTTTGAGAACCATGAGAAGAGCTGTGTTCGAGTTAAACCCTGTTCTGTTCTGTAGATCGGCAGGGTTCTCAATCGTGCCAAATTTGATGAAATAGTTTCTCATGTGGTGAAGTTTCTCCTGGTTATTGGTAGGTAGAGGGACGTTCGGGCATGGACCTTCCAGTGCGAAGCCATAACTCCAGACCACAAGGGCAGCAAAGTACATGACCCATGGGCGGTTCAAAAGAACATCGTCGCGGGCGTCGTATGGCTCATCAAGATGATAACCACCAGCGTGCGCTGGGGACACCTGATCAGGGGCCAAAACGGAGCATAGAAATTTAATTGCATAAAAGGCAGCATCTCTGGCCCTTGCTGAATGGGCCCAGTGGTCTTTGATCCGCCTTTGAGCACTATTGAATTCTTGGGGCCCAATAGTTCGACCAAGGAGACGCTTTGCCCGAGCGAACATTTGACAGTCAACAATATCAGCGTGCATGGCCATGTGAGCCAGATGGTGTAAAACTGTGCGGCTTTCGAACACGACATTGAACTCTTGCCTCTTAGTAGCGTCGTCCTGGTAAGGGTCGGCCGCTTCGTTTCGCTCCAAATGCTTATCAAAATCTGCTTTCCAAGTGTCGTATGCGCGGGTGAGAGTAGCTCGCCATCGGTCACGACCACCCAAAGCCTGGATGATACCACCACCAAGGACATTGACCTGAAGATCCCGCTGATGCATGTGCCATGATACACTCAAGAGACCGGTCATGAGAACCGTTCTGCCAAATGAAGTTGTGTGAACGTCTTGACCACTCAGTGTTCGCTTGAGACCCTCCAAAAATGAAGTCGGCTTAATACCATTCGACAGCAGATTTGAATCGATCCTCCAGACTTCGGAACTGCTTCCGGCTCGCCACATGGATTCGTCGCACGGGAGAGGGAGTCGCATCTCATGAGCGACCATAACCGCTGAGTGGCCAAACATGGTGGCATGAATTGAGTCAACAATAAATGCAGCGAACGCCGCACGTCTGGTCGCTTCGTTGGTAACCCAGTGTTCCCACCACTTATCGGCCGTTCCAGTAGTGCTGGAGGTGGAGGATTGTCGAGAACCGTTGGACCCATCGCGGGGGTTTGGTGGAGAATCTAATGCAGATTTGCCGATCAGGGACCTTCCTCTTCGCATCAAAGTGATTGTAGTGGCGTGGTGGATATGGGCCCGTTCGTGGAGTTCTCTTGTAGCAAACATCTTCTCATAAAGCTCAAGCAGAATCAAGGATTGGAAGATCCATAGTTTGGCAGGCGGTCGGAAGTTAACATCCATGAAAATATCCCAACGGAGGTGCCAGGCAAGGAAGTTGGACAGCTGGGCACTTGCTCTCGTCACTTTGTGCCCATGTGTCCGATCTAGACAAGCACCTCCAATAGCCATCATAGCAAGCAACAACAGGTTCGGGGTCTTGTCAGGCGAGAACGTAGGCTTATGAAGTATGGGCATCTGGTCACTAAAATGGTACCAGTAAGAGCCAATATAAGCCTGCATCATCCTCTTGCTCAGCATGTGGTCGCCGTTCGAGCGATCGCCCTCCAGCAGGTCGGCCCACTGGCGATCTGGTGGGGCATGCTTGTTATCATGAAATCGTTCTTTAATGAAGTCGAACAGTTCTTGACTCTTCTCCTCAGATATCGTAGCTTCGGGAACCTGCTGATCGAGGAGATTGTTGACAGCCATGACCTGCTGGGGAGCAGTCGGAAAATATCCCAGCGAATTACTGTCAGTGCCCAGAAGGGATATATTGAACTGATTGCCCTGCAATTCCGCATAACTAAGTTTGGTGTTAGTATGGTCAGTCACTCACGCTTCTTGGAGGGCTACTGACTTGGTGTAGTTAGGGCCCATAACCGGAGTCATGGCCTGGCTTGGAGAATTAAAAAGATAAGCCATGAAATCCTCAGGCATTCCAACGTAAGGCGACTTATTCAGATCACCACCTTCTCCAAAGACAGGGACAGTCGCAGGCATGGCCATCTGGTCAAGCATCATCATCTCGCTAGCTTGCGTGGTGCCTGGCTCCGAGTACTCAGCCGAAGTGACAGCGGTAGAATCCTGTCCACTGGAGTACTGAGCAGGAGGCAGGTTCATAGGCATGACGTTCTGCTGACTGACAAAGGAGTTCTGTGCCACATTTTGCTGGTTTGGGAAACCGTGCTGATTAGCAACGGGGGACATGACGTTGTATTGTGAGTTGCCGGCTGACATAGAAGGTCTTTGTGACACTATGGGCGATTGTGGTTGGCTCAGCTGCGGCGTGCGATTGTCGTAGCCCTGAGTTGGGGACATGTAGTTTTCCATGCCATTAGACATAGGCCCGTTTTGGTACATCCCTGTTTGAGCATTACCCATAGGCGAGTAAGGATTGGGTGTCGGGATTTGCGATGTCTGATAAGACATATTTGTTGGCTGCGGCTTTCCGTAATCCATAGAGTTGTTTCGACTGAAGTTTGGTGGTTGACCAGGAGCAATAGCTGGTGCCATGTGCCCGGCCATGCTATCTCGTTGATTAAGCTGCGAGCCTTTTGCAGCATGTCGATCCATATGTCTTTTGAGAAGATCTCCTCTAACAAATGTGCGTGTGCAGTTGGGGAAGGTGCAGTGGTAAGTTTGTTTGGAGTTGTGGTTAAGTTGATGCCGGTATCTGTGTTCATGTCAGCGCATGTGTTGTTGAGTTAGGTAGCACACGGTCAAGTCATACAAATGTTCTGCTCTTGAGTAGCTCTTTCCACAACCTTCAGCACTGCACTCAAACCTCTTATCCAAACCCTTTCGACTACGTCTTCGTTTTCTTGCAGGGCCTGGACCGTCTGAGTTGGAGGATGCGCCATTTGCGCCGTCTTGGTTTCCTTCGCCTGTTGCATCTTGTTCAAGGCCGTCATTTTCGGGTGAGCGACTTCTTCGTCGACCACGCGCTGAGGGATCTGAAGTGTCTCGAGGAGATATATTTTGAGCTCCCATTGCGCCGGAGCTTACCGGAGAGATGGGCAAAGTCGGTTTCACTTGGTTCGTTATAACAGATGCCATGACCTGCTCTTAGAAGAGGTTGTCGACTGCGAAACGAGTAGATATAATAAGGAAAGGACTCTGGGGCATCAAGCCGATATACCAACAAAAAAAAAAAAAAAACCACCAAAAAAAACAACAAAAAACGGCAAGCAATAGATAGCCAGCAGCTAGGCGTTGTTAGACCAAGGCGCGTACTATGCATATGACGGTTGGTAGTATGTGATTGCTGCGCTGCGCTGCCCTGTGCTATGCTGTCGCAAAGTGTGCCGTCGCAGCTGGGTCTAATAGCG
The DNA here is from genome assembly GCA_014899045.1 of Fusarium palustre. NCBI lineage: Eukaryota > Fungi > Ascomycota > Sordariomycetes > Hypocreales > Nectriaceae > Fusarium > Fusarium palustre. The sequence continues at coordinate 115 of JAAVUH010000113.1, read as the reverse complement.
GGGTTGACTTGGTTATGACCGGGGGGGGGGGGCCGCGTGAGTGGGACTGTACGGAAATAAATCGTGTACATTATTTAGTTAATTGCTCTGTTCGGGACCCCTATAATTCGATACG